>CANTAL010000017.1:1200000-1800000 GCA_947650365.1 Chamaelirium japonicum | reverse complement strand
TCTAATTTATTCATACGATTCATTCTAATTCATTCGTATGAGCTATTCTAATTCATTCGTACAATCCATTCTAATTCATTCGTACGATCCATTGTAATTCATTCATACAATCCATTTAGATTCATTCGCACAAATGTATCCATTCAAATTCATTCGTACGATCCAGTCTAATTCATTCGTACGATCCATTCTAATTCATTCGCACGAATATATCCATTCTAATTCTTTCGTACGATGCATTCTAATTCATTCGTACGATCCATTCTAATTCATTCTCACAAATGTATCCATTCTAATTCATTCGTACGATCCATTCTAATTCATTCCTATGATATATTCTAATTCATTCGCTCGAATGTATCCATTTTAATTCATTCGTATGATCCATTCTAATTCATTCGTACGATCTAATTCATTCGCACGATCCATTCTAATTCATTCGTATGATCGATTCTAATTCATTCGCACTATCCATTCTAATTCATTCGTACGATCCATTCTAATTCATTCGTATGATCCATTCTAATTTATTCGTTCAAATATATCCATTCTAATTCATTCGTACGATCCATTCTAATTCATTCACACGATCCATTCTAATTCATTCGCACGAATGTATCCATTCTAATTCATTTGCATGATCCATTCTAATTCATTCCTATGATCTATTCTAATTCATTCGTACGATCCATTCTAATTCATTCTAATTCATTCGTACGATCCATTCTACGATCCATTCTAATTCATTCGTATATTCCATTCTAATTCATTAGCACGATCCATGCTAATGAATTAGAATGGATCGTACGATCCAATCTAATTCATTAATACGATCCATTCTTACTCATTTGTATGATCCATTCTAATTCAATGGTACGATCCATTCTAATTCATTCGTACGATCCATTCTAATTCCTTCGTACGATCCATTCTAATTCATTCGTACGATCCATTCTAATTCATTCGTACGATCCATTCTAATTCCTTCGTACAATCCATTCTAATTCATTCGTACGATCCATTCTAATTCATTCGCGCAATCTATTCTAATTCATTCGTACGATCCATTCTAATTCATTCGTACGATCCATTCTAATTCATTCATACGATCCATTCTAATTCATTCGTACGATCCATTCTAATTCATTCGCACAAATGTATCCATTCTAATTCATTCGTACGATCCATTCTAATTCATTCGCACGATCTGTTCTTATTCATTCGCACAATCCATTCTAACTCATTCGCACGAATGTATCCATTCTAATTCATTCGTACGATCCATTCTAATTCATTCGTACGATCCATTCTAATTCATTCGTATGATCCATTCTAATTAATTCATATGATCCATTCTAATTCATTCGTACGATCCATTCTAATTCATTCATAAAATCCATTCTAATTCATTCGCACAAATGTATCCATTCTAATTAATTCGTACTATCCATTCTAATTCATTCGTATGATCTATTCTTATTCATTCGCACGATCTAGTCTAATTGATTCGCACGATCCGTTCTAATTCATTCGCACGAATGTATCCATTCTAATTCATTCGTACGATCCATTCTAATTCATTAAAATGATCCATTCTAATTCATTCATACGATCCATTCTAATTCATATGCACAAAGGTATCCATTCTAATCCATTCGTAGGATCCATTCTAATCCATTCGTACGATCCATTCTAATTCATTCGTACGATCCATTCTAATTCATTCGCTCGAATGTATCCATTCTAATCCATTCGTACGATCCATTCTAATCCATTCGTACGATCCATTCTAATTCATTCGCATGAATGTAACCATTCTAATTCATTCATTTGATCCATTCTAATTCATTCGTACGATCCATTCTAATTCATTCGTCCGATCTATTCTAATTCATTTGCACGAATGTATCCATTCTAATTCATTCGTACGATCCATTCTAATTCATTCGTAAGATCCATTCTAATTCATTCGTAAGATCCATTCTAATTCATTCGTACGATCCATTCTAATTCATTCGTACGATCCATTCTAATTCATTCGCACGAATGTATCCATTCTAGTTCATTCGTACGATCCATTATAATTCATTCGTACGATCCATTCTAATTCATTCGCACGATCCATTCTAATTCATTCGTATGATCCATTCTAATTCATTCGTACGATCCATTCTAATTCATTCGCACGAATGTATCCATTCTAATTCATTCGTACGAATCCATTCTAATTCATTCGTACAATCTATTCTATTTCATTCATACGATCCATTCTTACTCATTCGTATGATCCATTCTAATTCATTCGGACGAATGTATCCATTCTAATTTATTCGTACGATCCATTCTAATTCATTCGTACGATCCATTCTAATTCATTCGTCCGATCCATTCTAATTCATTCGCACGAATGTATCCATACTAATTCATCCGTACGATCCATTCTAATTCATTCGTACGATCCATTCTAATTCATTCGTAAGATCCATTCTAATTTATTTGTATGATCCATTCTAATTCATTCGTACGATCCATTCTAATTCACTCGCACGAATGTATCCATTCTAGTTCATTCGTACAATCTATTCTAATTCATTCACATGGATCGTGCATTCGTACGATCCATTCTAATTCATTCGTAAGATCCATTCTAATTCATTCGTACGAACCATTCTAATTCATTCATATGATCCATTCTAATTCATTCGCACGAATGTATCCATTCTAGTTCATTCGTACGATCTATTCTAATTCATTCGTATGGATCGTGCATTCGTACGATCCATTCTAATTCATTCGTAAGATCCATTCTAATTCATTCGTACGATCCATTCTAATACATTCGCATGAATGTATCCATTCTAGTTCATTCGTACGATCCATTCTAATTCATTCGTACGATCCATTCTAATTAATTCATACGATCTATTCTAATTCATTCATACAATCCATTCTAATTCTTTCACACGATCCATTGTAATTCATTCGTACGATCCATTCTAATTCATTCGTACGATCCATTCTAAATCATTCGTACAATCCATTCTAATTCTTTCACACGATCCATTCTAATTCATTCGTACGATCCATTCTAATTCATTCGCACGATCCATTCTAATTCATATGCACAAAGGTATCCATTCTAATCCATTCGTAGGATCCATTCTAATTCATTCGCACGATCCATTCTAATTCATTCGTACGATCCATTCTAATTCATTCGTACGTTCCATTCTAATTTATTCGTAAGATCCATTCTAATTCATACGTAAGATCCATTCTAATTCATTCGCACGATCCATTCTAATTCATTCGCACGAATGTATCCATTCTAGTTCATTCGTACGATCCATTCTAATTCATTCGTACGATCCATTCTAATTCATTCGTACGATCCATTCTCATTCATTCGTATGATCCATTCTATTTAATTCGTATGATCCATTCTAATTCATTCGTACGATCCATTCTAATTCATTCATACAATCCATTCTAATTCATTCGTCCGATCCATTCTAATTCACTCATATGATCCATTCTAATACATTCATACGATCCATTCTAATTCATTTGCACGAATATATCCATTCTAATTCATTCGTACGATCCATTCTAATTCCTTCGTACGATCCATTCTAATTCATTCGTACGATTTATTCTAATTCATTTGTACGATCCATTCTAATTCATTCGTATGATCCATTCTAATTCCTTCGTACGATCCATTCTAATTCATTCGTACAATCTATTCTAATTCATTCGTACGAATGGATACATTCGTGTGAATGAATTAGAATGGATCGTACGAATAAGTAAGAATGGATCGTACGAATCAAATAGAATGGATTGCACGAATGAATTAGAATGGATCGTGCGAATGAATTAGAATGGATCGTACGAATGAATTAGAATGGATACATTTGTGCGAATGAATTCGAATGGATCGTACGAATGAATTAGAACGGATCGTATGAATGAATTAGAATGGATCGTGCGAATGAATTCGAATGGATCGTACGAATTCATTCTAATTCATTCATACAATCCATTCTAATTCTTTCACACGATCCATTCTAATTCATTCGTACGTTCCATTCTAATTCATTAGCACGATCCATGCTAATTCATTCGTTCGATCAATTCTAATTCATTCGCACGATCCATTCTAATTCATTCGTACGATCCATTCTAATTCATTCGCACGATCCATTCTAATTCATTCATAGGATCCATTCTAATTCATTCATACGATCTATTCTAATTCTTTCGCACGAATGGATCCATTCTAATTCATTCGCACGAATGTATCCATTCTAATTCATTCGTACGATCCATTCTAATTCATTCGTACGATCCATTCTAATTCATTCGTACGATCCATTCTAATTCATTCGTACGATCCACTCTAATTCATTCGTACAATCCATTCTAATTCATTCATACGATCCATTCTAATTTCATTCGTACGATCCATTCTAATTCATTCGCTCGAATGTATCCGTTCTAATCCATTCGTACGATCCATTCTAATCTATTCGTACGATCCATTCTAATTCATTCACATGAATGTAACCATTCTAATTCATTCATTTGATCCATTCTAATTCATTCGTACGATCCATTCTAATTCATTCGTTCGATCCATTCTAATTCATTCGCACGAATGTATCTATTCTAATCCATTCGTAAGATCCATTCTAATTCATTCGTACGATCCATTCTAATTCATTCGTACGATCCATTCTAATTCATTAATATGATCCATTCTAATTCATTCGTACGATCCATTCTAATTCATTCATTTGATCCATTCTAATTCATTCGTACGATCCATTCTAATTCATTCGTACAATCCATTCTATTTCATTCGTACGATCCATTCTTACTCATTTGTATGATCCATTCTAATTCATTCGTATGATTCATTCTAATTCATTCGTACGATCCATTCTAATTCATTCGTACGATCCATTCTAATTCATTCGTACGATCCATTCTAATTCATTCACACGAATGTATCCATTCTAGTTCATTCGTACGATCCATTCTAATTCATTCGTACGATCCATTCTAATTCATTCGCACGATCCATTCTAATTCATTCGTACGATCCATTCTAATTCATTTATACAATCCATTCTAATTCATTCGTACGATCCATTCTAATTCTAATTCATTCTGTTTTAATGGATCATACGAATGAGTAAGAATGAATCGTTCGAATGAAATAGAATGGATTGTGCGAATGAATTAGAATGGATCGTACGAATGAATTAGAATGGATCGTACGAATAAATTAGAATGGATCGTACGAATGAATTAGAATGGATACATTCGTGCGAATGAATTAGAATAGATATATTCGTGCGAAAGAATTAGAATAGATCGTATGAATGAATTAGAATGGATCCTATGAATGAATTAGAATGGATCGTGCGAATGAATTAGAATGGATCGTACGAATGAATTAGAATGGATCGTGCTAATGAATTAGAATTGATCGAACGAATGAATTAGCATGGATCGTGCTAATGAATTAGAATGGAACGTACGAATGAATTAGAATGGATCGTGTGAAAGAATTAGAATGGATTGTATGAATGAATTAGAATGAATTCGTACGATCCATTCGAATTCATTCGCACGATCCATTCTAATTCATTCATACGATCCATTCTAATTCATTCATACAATCCATTCTAATTCTTTCACACGATCCATTCTAATTTATTCGTACGATCCATTCTAATTCATTCGTTCAATCTATTCTATTTCATTCGTACGATCTATTCTTACTCATTCGTATGATCCATTCTAATTCATTCGGACGAATGTATCTATTCTAATTTATTCGTACGATCCATTCTAATTCATTCGTACGATCCATTCTAATTCATTCGTACGATCCATTCTAATTCATTCGTCCGATCCATTCTAATTCATTCGCACGAATGTATCCATTCTAATTCATTCGTACGATCCATTCTAATTCATTCGTACGATCCATTCTAATTCATTCGCACGAATGGATCCATTCTAGTTCATTTGTACGATCCATTCTAATTCATTCGTACGATCCATTCTAATTCATTCGCACGATCTATTCTAATTCATTCGTACGATACATTCTAATTCATTCATACAATCCATTCTAATTCATTCGCACGAATGTATCCATTCTAATTCATTCGTATACGATCCATTCTAATTCATTCGCACGAATGTATCCATTCTAATTCATTCATACGATCCATTCTAATTCACTCATACGATCCATTCTAATACGAATGAATTAGAATGGATCGTGCGAATGAATTAGAATGGATCGTACGAATGAATTAGAATGGATCGTGTGAAAGAATTAGAATGGATCGTACGAATGAATTAGAATGGATCGTGCGAATGAATTAGAATGGATCGTACAAATGAATTAGAATGGATACATTTGTGCGAATGAATTAGAATGGATCGTACGAATGAATTAGAATGGATCGTATGAATGAATTAGAATGGATCGTACGAATGAATTAGAATGGATCGTGCGAATGAATTAGAATGGATCGTGCGAATGAATTAGAATGGATCGTACGAATGAATTAGAATGGATCGTACGAATGAATTAGAATGGATCGTACGAATGAATTAGGATGGATCGTACGAATGAATTAAAATGGATCGTACAAATGAATTAGAATGGATCGTACGAATGAATTAGAATGGATCTTACGAATGAATTAGAATGGATCGTATGAATGAACTAGAATGGATACATTCGTGCGAATGAATTAGAATGGATCGTACGAATGAATTAGAATGGATCGTGTGAAAGAATTAGAATGGATTGTATGAATGAATTAGAATAGATCGTATGAATGAATTAGAATGGATCGTACGAATGAATTAGAATGGATCGTATGAATGAATTAGAATGGATACATTCGTGCAAATGAATTAGAATGGATACATTCATGCGAATGAATTAGAATAGATCGTATGAATGAATTAGAATGGACCCTATGAATGAATTAGAATGGATCGTGCGAATGAATTAGAATGGATCGTACGAATGAATTAGAATAGATCATACGAAAGAATTAGAATGGATCGTACGAAGGAATTAGAATGGATCGTACGAATGAATAAGAATGGATATATTCGTGCAAATGAATTAGAATGGATCGTATGAATGTATTAGAATGGATCGTATGAGTGAATTAGAATGGATCGTACGAATGAATTAGAATGGATTGTATGAATAAATTAGAATGGATCGTATGAATGAATTACAATGGATACATTCGTGCGAATGAATTAGAATGGATCGGACGAATGAATTAGAATGGATCGTACGAATGAATTAGAATGGATCATACGAATGAATTAGAATGGATCGTACGAATAAATTAGAATGGATACATTCGTCCGAATGAATTAGAATGGATCATGCGAATGAATTAGAATGGATCATGCGAATGAATTAGAATGGATTGTACGAATGAATTAGAATGGATCGTACGAATGAACTAGAATGGATACATTAGTGCGAATAAATTAGAATGGATCGTACGAATGAATTGGAATGGATCGTACGATTCATTCTAATTCATTCGTACGATCCATTGTAATACATTCGTACGATTCATGCTAATTCATTCGCACGATCCATTCTAATTCATTCGTACGATCTATTCTTATTCATTCATACGATCCATTCTAATTCATTCGCACAATCCATTCTAATTCATTCGTACAATCCATTCTAATTCATTCGTATGATCCATTCTAACTCATTCGGTGGATCCATTCTAATTCATTCGTACGATCCATTCTAATTCATTCCCACGATCCATTCTAATTTATTCGTACGATCCATTCTAATTCATTCGTACGATCTATTCTAATTCATTCGCACGAATGTAACCATTCTAATTCATTCGTATGATTCATTCTAATTCATTCGTATGAGCTATTCTAATTCATTCGTACGATCCATTCTAATTCATTCGTACGATCCATTGTAATTCATTCATGCAATCTATTTAGATTCATTCGCACAAATGTATCCATTCAAATTCATTCGTACGATCCAGTCTAATTCATTCGTACGATCCATTCTAATTCATTCGCACGAATATATCCATTCTAATTCTTTCGTACGATGCATTCTAATTCATTCATACGATCCATTCTAATTCATTCATTTGATCCATTCTAATTCATTCGTACGATCCATTCTAATTCATTCGTCCGATCCATTCTAATTCATTCGCACGAATGTATCCATTCTAATTCATTCGTACGATCCATTCTAATTCATTCGTACGATCCTTTCTAATTCATTCGTAAGATCCATTCTAATTCATTCGTACGATCCATTCTAATTCATTCGTACGATCCATTCTAATTCATTCGCACGAATGTATCCATTCTAGTTCATTCGTACGATCCATTCTAATTCATTCATACAATCCATTCTAATTCATTCCGTACGATCCATTCTAATTCATTCGTACTGTGGGGGAAAATCTTCGTGCCGACCCGAAGACCTTCGCAGCACCAGTCAATTGAAGTCGAAGTTGACGTAGAAGATCGTTGGTCGATCTGTTGATTGAAGTTGAATCCTTTTGATATGTAAATAGAGAGATGCAACTGTGGGGGAAAATCTTCGTGCCGACCCGAAGACCTTCGCAGCACCAGTCAATTGAAGTCGAAGTTGACGTAGAAGATCGTTGGTCGATCTGTTGATTGAAGTTGAAGCCTTTTGATATGTAAATAGAGAGATGCAATCAGAGAAAGTATCGACACGAGAGATGTGATCTCGGAGTTCAGCCGAAGCCTACGTCTCCGTGCTATAGGGAGCAACCCGAATTCACTAACACTTTTCTCGAAGTAACCTCGACAGACCGAGTGTTACTGCAGCCTCTTTTGATCTCTTCAAAGACAAGAAGATGATCAATGAGAGGTGAAGGGAGAGGAGATGGAAATTTCAGAGCTCTGGATCTGGAAATCAGATCTCAGAGTGGAAAATGGATTTCGGATTTTAGATTCCGATCTTTTTACATTCGAAGGCTCTGCTACTTATAGGATTTTCTGGTGGTAAATGGCGGTTTCTGCTGCAGCATCTGGGATCCTCCATGTAAAGCTGGTGGGCTCTGCTGTCGTCTTAGGGGCCCACCAGGCAGGGCCGGTGGGTCCTGTGGTAATCTTCGTGGGTCCACCAGGCAGGGCTGGTGGGTCCCGTGGTAGTCTTCGTGGGCCCACCAGGCAGGGCTGGTGGGTCCCGTGGTAGTCTTCGTGGTCCCACCAGGCAGGGCCGGTGGGTCCCGTGGTAGTCTTCGGGGGCCCACCAGGCAGGGCCGGTGGGTCCCGTGGTAGTCTTCGGGGGCCCACCAGGCAGGGCCGGTGGGTCCCGTGGTAGTCTTCGGGGGCCCACCAGGCAGGGCCGGTGGGTCCCGTAGTAGTTGGTAAACTTCTGCCAAAATTTGCACCCACAGTTACCCCCTCCAAGTTAGCTAGAGTTCATTCTGGCTGGCTTGGATTTGGTGCAAAAAACAGCAACCCCCTGTCTAGAAAAAGGCACAAAGAAGCTTGTCGACATGTTAGTATAAAAAGGACTGATCGGTCAAATTTGACCGATCGGTCAAATTTGACCGAACGGTCAGTTTCGACCGGTCAAGGATTGTGTGATCGGTCAAAAAACATGGTTTTTTGACCGATCCAGTGGAATTTTGACCGATCGGTTGATTTTGACCGATCGGTCAATTTTGACCGATCGGTTAAATTTGACCGAACGGTCAATTTCAACCGGTCAAGGATTGTGTGATCGGTCAAAAAACATGTTTTTTTGACCAATCCAGTGGAATTTTGACCGATCGGTTGATTTTGACCGATCGGTCAATTTTGACCGATCGGTCAAAATTGACCGATCGGTTAAATTTGACCGAACGGTCAATTTCAACCGGTCAAGGATTGTGTGATCGGTCAAAAAACATGGTTTTTTTGACCGATCCAGTGGAATTTTGACCGATCAATTGATTTTGACCGATCGATCAATTTTGACCGATCGGTTGATTTTGACCGATCGATCAAATTTGACCGATCGGTCAAATTTCACCGATCGGTTAAATTTGACCGAACGGTCAATTTCAACCGGTCAAGGATTGTGTGATCGGTCAAAAAACATGGTTTTTTGACCGATCCAGTGGAATTTTGACCGATCGGTTGATTTTGACCGATCGGTCAAATTTGACCGATCGGTTAAATTTGACCGAACGGTCAATTTCAACCGGTCAAGGATTGTGTGATCGGCAAAAACCCTCAGTTTTTGGCCAGATCTAGTAGAAAATCGACCGATCGATTGATTTTGACCGAACGGTCAAGTTTGACCGTTCGGCTAAAATCAGCCGGTCAGGGTTTGGGTGATCGGCAAAAAACCTCAGTTTTTGGCCAGATCTAGTAGAAAATCGACCGATCGATTGATTTTGACCGAACGGTCAAGTTTGACCGTTCGGCTAAAATCAGCCGGTCAGGGTTTGGGTGATCGGCAAAAAACCTCAGTTTTTGGCCAGATCTAGTAGAAAATCGACCGATCGATTGATTTTGACCGAACGGTCAAGTTTGACCTTTCGGCTAAAATCAGCCGGTCAGGGTTTGGGTGATCGGCAAAAAACCTCAGTTTTTGGCCAGATCTAGTAGAAAATCGACCGATCGATTGATTTTGACCGAACGGTCAAGTTTGACCGTTCGGCTAAAATCAGCCGGTCAGGGTTTGGGTGATCGGCAAAAAACCTCAGTTTTTGGCCAGATCTAGTAGAAAATCGACCGATCGATTGATTTTGACCGAACGGTCAAGTTTGACCGTTCGGCTAAAATCAGCCGGTCAGGGTTAGTTTTGAACCTGTACTTTTGAGGAAGTGGTATAACTTGTACTTCTCCTTTGATCTTTGGCGGTCTTGAATATCGATGGAGTTTGATTTTTTCTGTTTTGAATCTTCAGTTTGCCTGAATGTGGCTTTGAACCGGCGGTCCGGTTCACTCAGACCGGTGGTTCGCTTGGACTGTTGGTTTACGCGGACCGGTAGGTCTGACGCTTCGTCTGGTCCGACGGTTCGCCTGATTTTGCGTTTGCTACGGATGGATGCCATGTGTACCTACAAAAACATGCGATTTGATATGGTGAAGACACGTGTCTTCTCGATTTGCGCACCTGTTTTACCCCGGGTATATAAGTTTTTCTCGCTGTCATTTTTGCCTCACGCTTTCAGAATTTTCTCGAAGTCCAGAGCTTTTACTTTTGATCTTCCTTTCTCTGTTCTCTTGTTCTTCGTCTTTTTCGATCGATCGAATGGCGTCTTCGGGTAGTTCGAAGAAGAGCGCAGTTCCTTCCAAGAGGAAGGGCAAGGAAGTTGTCGAAGTCTCTTCGGCTCCGAAGGGCCGAGGCAAAGGTAAGGCTGAGTTGATCGAACTTGGCCAGTTTGGCAAGAGGCACCAAGGAGTGGGATTTGCTTCTGCACCGTCTAGGCCAGAGCAGATACCCAAGGCAAAGTTTGTCCTCCGCCCTCAGTTACCTCTGTCGGTGGAGCCTGAGTTTGGGTACAACATTGGCAGTAAGCTTACAGATAAAAAGAGGGAGAAGCTGCATGAGTTGCTGTCATTCTTCACAGAGGGAAAGTCTCGACCAGCGCTTCCGGGTGTTCTATCTGCTTTTGGCATTGATAGGCGGACAGTCTTTGTTTCATGGGCGAGCAAGGAGCAAGTGATGGGAACTATCATCACGATCGGCCAGCTCAACTACGGTCTACGCCTTCCACTGCCTCCCTTCGCTGCGAGGTTATTGAACGTCTCTGGTCTCTGTCCCGGGCAGGTGACTGGAAACTTCTGGAGGATCATCTACGCTTTCTGCCGCGTAGAGTCGGACTTCCAGAAGGAACTTAGGGAATGCTACTCCAGCCTTCCTGAAGGTGAAGAAGCCCGAGTCGAGCTGGGGTATTTCTTTTATCACTATCGATGGGCCTGGAGGAAGGATAGCCCGTTCTACTACTTGACAGGTATCACTGCCCTCCGCCCGATCTCTGACACCATCAGCTCCGACAAGCTCTATACTGACTGGCCGTTGTCGATATCTGGTGCCTGGACTCCTATGTCTGTTCCGGAGGTTCCTCGATACAAGGTGCATGAAGAGATAGACATGTTCAGTGCAGGAGGAGCTCTTGCGTGGCCTCTGGAGCAGGTGGGGGCTGTTGATAATCTCTTTCTGGAGTTGACCTGCGGAACTCGGTCGTGGAAGCAATTTTCGAATTGCCCAGTCCGACACGGCAAGACCAACCTCCTCTATCGATCGAAGCTTCGCTACGAAGATAATGAGGTCATCTACTCAGATTACGAGGAGGACCCTCATTCTGGAAAAATTGTTAGAAGGCTTCGATTTGAGAAGAAAGCTCATGGAGTTAGGCGCAGCTTACCCTCGGAGGAGAAGCTGGTGGTTCCGAAGGGCCCGGCGAAGAAGAAGAGGAAAGTCCCTACTAAGCAGGAGGAGGATGAGAAGAAAAAGGATGAGGAAAACGAAGAGGAAACAGAGAGGGAGGAGGAGGGCGGAGATGAGGAGGACGAGGGCACTGGCAGTGACAGGGAGGATGGAGAGGATGACGATGATGAAGATGGGGGTGGTGAGGAAGAGATTCCTCCCACCTCCACTGATGGTGGCCAAGGACATGGGGGTGGCGAGGAAGAAATTCCTCCCACCCCCACTGGTGGTGCTGACGAGGAATCGCAGCCTATCCTCATAGACGAGGGTAAGGCTCGAAAGATGGAGGGAGTTATGGACGCAGAAGGCGACGGCCAAAAGGTGGTTCCCGCCTATCGGTTCGATGATTTGAAGAAGCCGATGCGCTTCAAAATAAAATTATCGAGGAGTGGTGGGGTTGGAAGCAACCCTACACCCCTCGATCAGATACCTCCCGAGATTCCCCGCCTGGAAGGGGCGACAACAAGTGGGGGTGTGGAGGTTGAACAACCCCCACCCCCCTCACGATCTCTGGCCGAAGAGGTAGCTGCCATGGTGGCAGGGCTCGACCATTCGAGCGGGCACGAGGAAGAAGGGGGAGCTTCACCTCCTCGAGACGTTCCCTCTCCTGCTCATTTGGAGAGAGGAAGTCGGGTTGGTGAAGCTATTCCTCAACCCTTGCCAGAGCCAACCCCCAGCAAGGAGAAATCGACCCCCAAGGGTAAGAGCTCCGACCGCGGGAAGGGAAAAGCTCCTCAAGTTGAGGCTTCAGGTATTTGTACTAACTTGTTTTGATTGACTGTCTTGTCTTTGAAGCTCGAAAATATTCTAACACTTTGAATTTTTGTCGATTGTAGGTACGCCTGCTGGCTCGACTCCGAAGATGAAGAGTTTGGGTGATGTTGACATCAACCATCCCACCAACGTGATCCGGAAGCTTTGCAATCTTCCGGAAGCTACTTTTGAAGAAGCCTTCGATCGGCTAGATATAGTGGTATGTGCGTACGCTCGATCAATTATTCGAATTGTGTCTTTGAGATAATTCTAACTCTTTGTCCATCTGCAGACTGGAGCCTGTTTGAGAATTGCAAGTAAGCTCTCCAGGAAGGCAGGAGAACGAGAGGCCGCCTCTCAGGTGTCTCGTTTGACAGCCGAACTGAAGGCTGTGAGCACGGAGAGAGATGAGCTGAGAGAGCTTCTGACTTCGAAGAAAACCTCTCTCAAAGCCAAGATTGAGGATCTTCGCAAGGGGAAGCCGGAGATCAAGGGGCTGCAGGATTGTTGTGAGGCACAGAGTCACGAGCTTGAATCCTTGAAGAATCGGCTCTCCAAGGTTGAAGAAGTGTCTTGTGGTCGCACCAGCGAGATCAAAGAGCTGAAGGAACAACTTGCTACTCAGTACGCTGTCTTCACTGCCAGAGAGGAGACTTCCAGGAAGGCATTGGAGCATGCGCTGTCTTAATGTAAGGTTTACAAGGAAACAGCTGAGAAGGCGGCAGAGGCACTCAGGGTACATGTCAGCAGTGTCCGATCTTCGAAAGCTTCGGTTGCGAGCAAGCCTCGTGGCGATTCTGAAGGAGAGAAGTCACGTGCTCCAAGCGTTGCCAAACCCTGATGTATTTTTACCTTTTCTTTGTTGTTCACACTTGTAAACTCTTGACATGTAGCAGTTCATCATTATACTTGGCAAATTTTGATAATAATAGAAATCTTTTTGGGTGTTTGAAAGTTGAAGTTGGATGTCACTTGAGTTGAATGTCTTTGAATGCTGTGTTCTGGATTGTCTTGGAGTGTTGAATAGATGCAAGCACTTGAATGTAAGGGGTCGAGTCGCAACTCGATCACCCCAACTGCTGAGTAACTTGAAAATTGAAGGTTGTTGTAGCACAACTTGAAATCGTTAACATTTGTATGTAAGGGGTTGAGTCGCAACTCAAGCACCCAAACTTGTTAGACGATATTGGAATTGAAGGTTGTGTTGTAGCACAACTTGAAATCGTTAACATTTGTATGTGAGGGGTTGAGTCGCAACTCAAGCACCCAAACTTGTTAGACGATATTGAAATTGAAGGTCATTTAACATTTGCACGTAAGGGTAGTGTCGCAACACAAACTCCCAAACTTGTTAAATGACCAGTGACTTGAAGGTTGTGTTGTAGCACAACCCGAAACCGTTTAACATTTGCCTGTAAGGGGTTGAGTCGCAACTCAAGCACCCAAACTTGTTAAACGACCTGGTAATTTGAATGCTGATCGCTTTGAACTTGAATGTAGATAACTTGAAGCTGCTCCAGAATTTGAATCGAAAAGCAGAACACTTTAACACTTGAAAGAGGTCTTTATTCATCATGGAATTTACATCATAGAATCTTTTGTCTCCTCCTGATTTGACTTTGTATAGAACTTCCCAGTTGGGAGCTAGTTTCCAGCTGCTGCTGTGTTCTCTGACGACACGAATGGTTGCTTGAAAGTGGACTCTCTCCAACCCCCAGATCTTTCAATCTCGAGGGAGATCTTCACTGTTGATGTTTGAAGGAATGATCTTGCCTGCCTTTGACAAATTCTTGGAGATGTCCTTCACGTAGCAGATCTTCCAAATGATACTTTAGCCGGTGGCACTGATCAGTAGAATGGCCATGACTGCGATGGAAATCACAGTAGACGGTTTTGTCTGCGGTGACCCTAGTGTTGGGCTGCAGTGGATTAGGCCATCGGAGGAACTCTTCATGCTGAATTCGACCAAGGATCTGTTCGATTGGTAGATTCCATTTGGTAAAAGTAGTCTTCTTTGGAGGAGATCGGCATCCATCGTTTCTTGATCGCTTGGGTGAGGAAGGAACCTCTGCCTCTGCGTTGTAGGCTTTGGTAGCATACCTTGTGGTTTCTCTTTCGGCAGGTCGCCTCTTCGTCTCTCGTCCCTCTCGGGCAACTTGATTGTCCTCAACCTCAATTTCCCGTTGGATTCGATCAAACATTGAACCCAGAGAAGGGGGAGGATTGCGAATGAAGTCGTTGTAGACGTGCATGTCGAAGCGGAGTGCATTCTGGAAAGCCAACATGATGGCTTCATCATCCAGCTGTCTTCCAGAGAGAGCGGCATGCTCGTTGCGAAATCTTCTTTTGAAATTACGGAGAGTCTCGTCAGCACCCATCCTTAGCCGATAGAGGGAGTCGAGCTTCTTCTCGGGCTTAAGATTGAGCTGATAATGCTGCACAAAGAGTTTAGCCAAAACATTGAACTGGGTGATGGACCCAGCTCGAAGATTGTGATACCAGTCGAGCGAAGGCTCATCGAGACTTCCTGCGAAGGTGCGGCAGAGCACGTTGTTTTCTTCTTCGTGCGGTGTTAGAGCTTGCTTGAAGGCAAGTATATGGAGAGTTGGATCTCCTCTGATGCAGTTGAACTTGGGGAGGATAGGAGTTCTCCATCCCCTTGGAAATGTTGTCTCGAAGAGACTCCGATGTAGAGGCCCGGCAGAGGAATAGCCATCCCTACGACCATGCCCTCGACCTAGAGGTGGGTCAAGAGGCAAGATCGCAAGGTCTTGCTCCGGCATTGAAGTATTTGCCGGTTGAAGTCGGTGTCGAAGGTCCGATCCAAGTCCGCGTTGAAGTGGAATGGATGGGGAAACTCGGCTTTTTGAAGGAGCGCCTTTCATTCGGTGCCTCCTTGGTGCATTGAGATTTGATGGTGCCTTCTTGTCGCAGTTGCGGCCGAAAGACGATTGGGAAGACTCGTCATCAAGGCGATCCCAAACACTCTGCTTCCAAGGAGCGGCAGAGGGAGTTGGGTCGCGTCGAATCCTCTCGAGGGCAGCAGTGCCCATTGACCTCTGTTGTTCGGAGTGGATTGAATGTCGAGGAAGATCAACCCTCTTACTTGTGGAGGGGATCGGAATAGCAATTCCAGCTTCGGATGCTGCCTTCTTCAGAACATCCCTCTCAGCGATGAGGGTGGCGTTTTGCTTCGCCAATTGGAGCAGTTGGAAGTCGATTGCAGAGATCTGGTAAGTCGATGGAGGGTCTTCAGCAGGAGTGGGGGCTGTTTGCCCAATAGACTGTCGTGCGGGGTGGATGATCGGTCGATCGACGGATCTTCCACTCCCTGAACGAACCTCCATCTCAGGGACAGCAAGGGGCTGTCCGAAGTTGAGCCTTTGACTCATTGATCGAGTCTCAGGACGAGCTTGTTGTTGAGTGTTACTTCCTTCTGGTTGACCCTGGTGTTGGGTTCTCGCCATTCAGAGTGCGAAGGGTGCAACGAGATTGCCGACGTCCGATCAGTTGTCTGATCAACCGAGGGGGCGAGGAAGTTTGGCTATTGATCTGGTAGTTGAAGTAAAGAGGACACGGCTTCTCGCTCGGATCCCACAGACGGCGCCAAACTGTGGGGGAAAATCTTCGTGCCGACCCGAAGACCTTCGCAGCACCAGTCAATTGAAGTCGAAGTTGACGTAGAAGATCGTTGGTCGATCTGTTGATTGAAGTTGAAGCCTTTTGATATGTAAATAGAGAGATGCAACTGTGGGGGAAAATCTTTGTGCCGACCCGAAGACCTTCGCAGCACCAGTCAATTGAAGTCGAAGTTGACGTAGAAGATCGTTGGTCGATCTGTTGATTGAAGTTGAAGCCTTTTGATATGTAAATAGAGAGATGCAATCAGAGAGAGTATCGACACGAGAGATGTGATCTCGGAGTTCAGCCGAAGCCTACGTCTCCGTGCTATAGGGAGCAACCCGAATTCACTAACACTTTTCTCGAAGTAACCTCGACAGACCGAGTGTTACTGCAGCCTCTTTTGATCTCTTCAAAGACAAGAAGATGATCAATGAGAGGTGAAGGGAGAGGAGATGGAAATTTCAGAGCTCCGGATCTGAAAATCAGATCTCAGAGTGGAAAATGGATTTCGGATTTTAGATTCCGATCTTTTTACATTCGAAGGCTCTGCTACTTATAGGATTTTCTGGTGGTAAATGGCGGTTTCTGCTGCAGCATCTGGGATCCTCCAGGTAAAGCTGGTGGGCTCTGCTGTCGTCTTAGGGGCCCACCAGGCAGGGCCGGTGGGTCCTGTGGTAATCTTCGTGGGTCCACCAGGCAGGGCTGGTGGGTCCCGTGGTAGTCTTCGTGGGCTCACCAGGCAGGGCTGGTGGGTCCCGTGGTAGTCTTCGTGGGCCCACCAGGCAGGGCCGGTGGGTCCCGTGGTAGTCTTCGGGGGCCCACCAGGCAGGGCCGGTGGGTCCCGTGGTAGTCTTCGGGGGCCCACCAGGCAGGGCCGGTGGGTCCCGTGGTAGTCTTCGGGGGCCCACCAGGCAGGGCCGGTGGGTTCCGTAGTAGTTGGTAAACTTCTGCCAAAATTTGCACCCACACGTACGATCGTACGAATGAATTAGAATGGATCGTACGAATGAATTAGAATAGATTGTGCGAATGAATTAGAATGGATCGTACGAATGAATTAGAATGGATCGTACGAATGAATTAGAATGGATCATACGAATGAGTAAGAATGGATCGTACGAATGAATTAGAATGGATCGTACGAATGAATTAGAATGGATCGTACGAATAAATTAGAATGGATACATTTGTCCGAATGAATTAGAATGGATCATACGAATAAGTAAGAATGGATCATACGAATGAGTAAGAATGGATCGTACGAATGAAATAGAAAGGATCATATGAATGAATTAGAATGGATCGTACGAATGAATTAGAATGGATCGTGCGAATGAATTAGAATGGATCGTACGAATGAATTAGAATGGATCGTGTGAAAGAATTAGAATGGATCGTACGAATGAATTAGAATGGATCGTACGAATGAATTAGAATGGGTCGTGTGAAAGAATTAGAATGGATCGTACGAATGAATTAGAATGGATCATGCGAATGAATTAGAATGGATCGTACGAATGAATTAGAATGGATACATTTGTGCGAATGAATTAGAATGGATCGTACGAAAGAATTAGAATGGATCGTATTAATGAATTAGAATGGATCGTACGAATGAATTAGAATGGATCGTGCGAATGAATTAGAATGGATCGTACGAATGAATTAGAATGGATCGTACGAATGAACTAGAATGGATACATTCGTGCGAATGAATTAGAATGGATCGTACGAATGAATTAGAATGGATCGTACGAATGAATTAGAATGGATCTTACGAATGAATTAGAATGGATCGTACGAATGAATTAGAATGGATCGTACGAATGAATTAGAATGGATACATTTGTGCGAATGAATTAGAATGGATCGGACGAATGAATTAGAATGGATCATACGAATGAATTAGAATGGATCGTACGAATAAATTAGAATGGATCGTACGAATAAATTAGAATGGATACATTCGTCCGAATGAATTAGAATGGATCATACGAATGAGTAAGAATGGATCGTACGAATGAAATAGAATAGATTGTACGAATTCATTCGCACGATCCATTCTAATTCATCCATACGATCCATTCTAATTCATTCATACAATCCATTCTAATTCTTTCACACGATCCATTCTAATTCATTCGTAGGATCCATTCTAATTCGTTCGTACAATCTATTCTATTTCATTCGTACGATCCATTCTTACTCATTCGAATGATCCATTCTAATTCATTTGGACGAATGTATCCATTCTAATTTATTCGTACGATCCATTCTAATTCATTCGTATGATCCATTCTAATTCATTCGTCCGATCCATTCTAATTCATTCGTCCGATCCATTCTAATTCATTCGCACGAATGTATCCATTCTAATTCATTCGTACGATCCATTCTAATTCATTCGTACGATCAGTTCTAATTCATTCACAAAATCTATTCTAATTCATTCATACGATCCATTCTAATTCATTCGCACGATCCATTCTAATTTATTCGTACGATCCATTCTAATTCTTTCACACGATCCATTCTAATTCATTCGTACGATCCATTCTAATTCATTCGCATGATCCATTCTAATTCATTCGTACGATCCATTCTAATTCATTCATACGATCCATTCTAATTCATTCGTACGATCCATTCTAATTCATTCGCACAAATGTATCCATTCTATTTCATTCGTACGATCCATTCTAATTCATTCGCATCATCCATTCTAATTCATTCGTACGATCCATTCTAATTCATTCGTACGATCTATTCTAATTAATTCGTATGATCCATTCTAATTCATTCGTACGATCCATTCTAATTCATTCATACAATCCATTCTAATTCATTCGCACGAATGTATCCATTCTAATTAATTCGTACGATCCATTCTAATTCATTTGTATGATCTATTCTTATTCATTCGCACGATACAGTCTAATTGATTCGCACGATCCATTCTAATTCATTCGCACGAATGTATCCATTCTAATTCATTCGTACGATCCATTCTAATTCATCAATATGATCCATTCTAATTCATTCGTACGATCCATTCTAATTCATATGCACAAAGGTATCCATTCTAATTCATTCGCACGAAAGAATTAGAATGGATTGTATGAAAGAAGTAGAATGGATCGTGCGAATGAATTAGAATGGATCGTACGAAGGAATTAGAATGGATCGTACGAAGGAATTAGAATGGATCGTACGAATGAGTAAGAATGGATCGTATGAATGAATTAGAATGGATCGTACGAATAAATTAGAATGGATACATTCGACCGAATGAATTAGAATGGATCATACGAATGAGTAAGAATGGATCGTATGAATGAAATAGAATAGATTGTACGAATGAATTAGAATGGATCCTACGAATGAATTAGAATAGATCGTGTGAATGAATTAGAATGGATTGTATGAATGAATTAGCATGGATCCACAAATGTATCATTTCTAATTCATTCGTACGATCCATTCTAATTCATTCGCATGATCCATTCTAAGTCATTCGTACGATCCATTCTAATTTATTCGCACGATCTGTTCTTATTCATTCGCACAATCCATTCTAATTCATTCGCACGAATGTATCCCTTCTAATTCATTCGTACGATCCATTCTAATTCATTCGTACGATCCATTCTAATTCATTCGTATGATCCATTCTAATTAATTCGTATGATCCATTCTAATTCATTCGTACGATCCATTCTAATTCATTCATACAATCCATTCTAATTCATTCGTACGATCCATTCTAATTCACTCATACGATCCATTCTAATACATTCATACGATCCATTCTAATTCATTTGCACGAATATATCCATTCTAATTCATTCGTACGATCCATTCTAATTCCTTCGTACGATCCATTCAAATTCATTCGTACGATCTATTCTAATTCATTCGTACGATCCATTCTAATTCATTCGTACGATCCATTCTAATTCCTTCGTACGATCCATTCTAATTCATTCGTACGATCCATTCTAATTCATTCGTACAATCTATTCTAATTCATTCGTACGAATGGATATATTCGTGTAAATGAATTAGAATGGATCGTACGAATGTGTAAGAATGGATCGTACGAATGAAATAGAATGGATTGCACGAATGAATTAGAATGGATCGTACGAATGAATTAGAATGGATCGTGTGAAAGAATTAGAATGGATTGTATGAATGAATTAGAATGGATCGTACGAATGAATTAGAATGGATCGTACGAAGGAATTAGAATGGATCGTACGAACAAATTAGAATGGATCGTACGAATGAATTAGAATAGATCGTACGAATGAATAAGAATAGATCATACGAATGAATTAGAATGGATCGTACGAATTAATTAGAATGGATACATTCGTGCGAATGAATTAGAATGGATTGTATGAATGAATTAGAATGGATCGTACGAATGAATTAGAATGAATCATACGAATTAATTAGAATGGATCGTACGAATGAATTAGAATGGATCGTACGAATGAATTATAATGGATACATTCGTGCGAATGAATTAGAATGGATCGGATGAATGAATTAGAATAGATCGTACGAATGAATTAGAATGGATCGTACGAAGGAATTAGAATGGATCGTACGAATGAATTAGAATGGATATATTCGTGCAAATGAATTAGAATGGATCGTATGAATGTATTAGAATGGATACATTTGTGCGAATGAATTAGAATGGATCGGACGAATGAATTAGAATAGATCGTACGAATGAATTAGAATGGATCGTACGAAGGAATTAGAATGGATCGTACGAATGAACTAGAATGGATTAGAATGGATCGTACGAATGAATTAGAATGGATCGTATGAATGAATTAGAATGGATCGTACGAATGAATTAGAATGGATCGTATGAATGAATTAGAATGGATCGTACGAATGAATTAGAATGGATCGTACGAATGAATTAGAATGGATCTTACGAATGAATTAGAATGGATCGAACGAATGAATTAGAATGGATCGTACGAATAAATTAGAATGGATACATTCGTCCGAATGAATTAGAATGGATCATACAAATGAGTAAGAATCGATCGTGCGAATGAATTAGAATGGATCGTACGAATGAATTAGAATGGATACATTTGTGCGAATGAATTAGTATAGATCGTACGAATGAATTAGAATGGATCGTACAAATGAATTAGAATGGATCGTGCGAATGAATTAGAATTAGAATGGATCGTACGAATGAACTAGAATGGATACATTCGTGCGAATGAATTAGAATGGATAGTACGAATGAATTAGAATGGATCGTACGAATGAATTAGAATGGATATATTCGTGCGAATGAATTAGAATGGATCGGACGAATGAATTAGAATGGATCGTACGAATGAATTAGAATGGATCGTACAAATGAATTAGAATGGATCGTGCGAATGAATTAGAATGGATCGTGTGAAAGAATTAGAATGGATTGTATGAATGAATTAGAATGGATCGTACGAATGAATTAGAATGGATCTTACGAATGAATTAGAATGGATCGTACGAATGAATTAGAATGGATCGTACAAATGAATTAGAATGGATACATTCGTGCGAATGAATTAGAATGGATCGTGCACGAATGTATCCATTCTAATTCATTCATACGATCCATTCTAATTCATTAATATGATCCATTCTAATTCATTCGTACGATCCATTCTAATTCACATGCACAAAGGTATCCATTCTAATCCATTCGTTGGATCCATTCTAATCCATTCGTACGATCCATTCTAATTCATTCGTACGATCCATTCTAATTCATTCGCTCGAATGTATCCATTCTAATCCATTCCTACGATCCATTCTAATCCATTCGTACGATCCATTCTAATTCATTCGCATGAATGTAACCATTCTAATTCATTCATTTGATCCATTCTAATTCATTAGTACGATCCATTCTAATTCATTCGTCCGATCCATTCTAATTCATTCGCACGAATGTATCCATTCTAATTCATTCATACGATCCATTCTAATTCATTCGTACGATCCATTCTAATTCATTCGCACAAATGTATCCATTCTAATTCATTCGTACGATCCATTCTAATTCATTCGCACGATCCCTTCTAATTCATTCGTACGATCCATTCTAATTCTTTGACACGATCCATTCTAATTCATTCGTACGATCCATTCTAATACATTCATACGATCCATTCTAATTCATTTGCACGAATATATCCATTCTAATTCATTCGTACGATCCATTCTAATTCCTTCGTACGATCCATTCTAATTCATTCGTACGATCTATTCTAATTCATTCGTACGATCCATTCTAATTCATTCGCACGATCCATTCTAATTCCTTCGTACGATCCATTCTAATTCATTCGTACGATCCATTCTAATTCATTCATACAATCCATTCTAATTCTTTCACACGATCTATTCTAATTCATTCGTAGGATCCATTCTAATTCATTCGTACAATCTATTCTATTTTATTCGTACGATCCATTCTTACTCATTCGTATGATCCATTCTAATTCATTTGCACGAATATATCCATTCTAATTCATTCGTACGATCCATTCTAATTCCTTCGTACGATCCATTCTAATTCATTCGTACGATCTATTCTAACTCATTCGTATGATCCATTCTAATTCATTCGGACGAATGTATCCAATCTAATTTATTCGTACGATCCATTCTAATTCATTCGTACGATCCATTCTAATTCATTCGTACGATCCATTCTTACTCATTCGTATGATCCATTCTAATTCATTCGTACGATCCATTCTAATTCATTCGTACGATCGATTCTAATTCATTCGCACTATCCATTCTAATTCATTCGTACGATCCATTCTAATTCATTCGTATGATCCATTCTAATTGATTTGTTCAAATATATCCATTTACGATCCATTCTAATTCATTCGCACAATCCATTCTATTTCATTCGTACGATCCATTCTTACTCATTGGTACGATCCATTCTAATTCATTTGCACGAATGTATCCATTCTAATTCATTCGTACGAATCCATTCTAATTCATTCATACGATCCATTCTAATTCATTCGCACGATTCATTCTAATTCATTCGTACGATCCATTCTAATTCATTCGCACGAATGTATCCATTCTAATTCATTCGTATGATCTATTCTAATTCATTCGTACGATCCATTCTAATTCATTCGTACGATCCATTCTAATTCATTCCCACGAATGTATCCATTCTAGTTCATTCGTACGATCCATTCTAATTCATTCGTACGATCCATTCTAATTCATTCGCACGATCCATTCTAATTCATTAGCACGATCCATGCTAATTCATTCGTTCGATCAATTCTAATTCATTCGCACGATCCATTCTAATTCATTCATACAATCCATTCTAATTCTTTCACACGATCCATTCTAATTCATTCGTATGTTCCATTCTAATTCATTAGCATGATCCATGCTAATTCATTCGTCCAATCCATTCTAATTCATTCGCACGAATGTATCCATTCTAATTCATTCGTACGGTCCATTCTAATTCATTCGCACAATCCATTCTATTTCATTCGTACGATCCATTCTTACTCATTCGTATGATCCATTATGGATACATTCGTGCGAATGAATTAGAATGGATCATACGAATAAGTAAGAATGGATCGTACAAATGAAATAGAATAGATTATACGAATAAATTAGAATGGATCCTACGAATGAATTAGAATAGATCGTGTGAAAGAATTAGAATGGATTGTATGAATGAATTAGAATGAATTCGTACGATCCATTCGAATTCATTCGCACGATCCATTCTAATTCATTCATACGATCCATTCTAATTCATTCATACAATCCATTCTAATTCTTTCACACGATCCATTCTAATTCATTCGTAGGATCCATTCTAATTCATTCGTACAATCTATTCTATTTCATTCGTACGATCCATTCTTACTCATTCGTATGATCCATTCTAATTCATTCGTACGAATATATCCATTCTAATTTATTCGTACGATCCATTCTAATTCATTCGTACGATCCATTCTAATTCATTCGTACGATCCATTCTAATTCATTCGTCCGATCCATTCTAATTCATTCGCACAAATGTATCCATTCTAATTCATTTGTACGATCCATTCTAATTCATTCGTACGATCCATTCTAATTCATTCGTAAGATCCATTCTAATTCATTCGTACGATCCATTCTAATTCATTCGTACGATCCATTCTAATTCATTCGCATGAATGTATCCATTCTAGTTCATTCGTACGATCCATTCTAATTCATTCGTACGATCCATTCTAATTCATTCATACGATCCATTCTAATTCATTCGCACCATCTATTCTATTTCGTTCGTTCGATCAATTCGTGCGAATGAATTAGAATGGATCATACGAATGAGTAAGAATGGATCGTACAAATGAAATAGAATGGATTGTACGAATGAATTAGAATAGATTTGTACGAATGAATTAGAATGGATACATTCGTGCGAATGAATTAGAATGGATCGTACCAATGAGTAAGAATGGATCGTTCAAATGAAATAGAATGGATTGTGCGAATGAATTAGAATGGATCGTACGAATGAATTAGAATGGATTATGTGAAAAAATTAGAATGAATTGTATGAATGAATTAGAATAGATCGTATGAATGAATTAGAATGGATCGTACGACCATTCTAATTCATTCATACGATCCATTCTAATTCATTCGTACGATCCATTCTAATTGATTCGCACAAATGTATCCATTCTAATTCATTCGTACGATCCATTCTAATTCATTCGCACGATCCATTCTAATTCATTCGTACGATCCATTCTAATTCTTTCACACGATCCATTCTAATTTATTCGTACGATCTGTTCGGGGGATTTTTTCGCTGGTCCGTGCGGGCTACCTGCAAGACAAAGAAAAAGCGTGAGAACGGCTGGCTCCCTTAGGAGCGCAGACCCTCCGACGCTCAAGTCAGTCTTAGGTGCACAACAGTGAGCTTTAGTGGACGAAAGTGGTAGGGAAAAGGGTTTCGAACCTGTACTCTGGAGCCTGGGGGTGAGCATTTATAGACATTGGCGACCTACCGCGGCCCGACACGTGGAGATTCTTTCCAGAGCCTTCTAGACCCCCATGTTCTGGCTCGCGTGGGTCTCTGACAGTCCTTGGTACTCGCGTCCCTGACATTCTTTGTCGTCGAGCCTGCCAGGCGGTTTGAGTGGGGGAGAGCATCTTTCTTGTTGCTGCCAGGTGGCTATTCTGGAATATTCAAGTCTGGGAGATCTTCGTGCACTGTGGGCGACCTCCGGTGGGAAGCCAGGGCGAGCTCGCCCTCCATTGCTCCGCCTTCTCTTCCATATCTATCAAGAGTCGGACCTCGCGGGAGCGACCTCTTCGATAAACTGGGGAGTTCTGGCGAGCTTGGGCGAGCTCCTGAGCGAGCTTGGGCGAGCTCGAGCTTGGGCGAGCTCCTGAGCGAGCTTGGGCGAGCTCCTGAGCGAGCTCTTTGCCTAAGGCCCCTTCGGCCCAATGTGGAGCTCGCTCCCTGTCAAGGTGATTTGGTTAGCATGGGGGGAAGGGCGAGCTCCTGGGCGAGTTCCCCACCCCTTGGAATCCTGGGGACTATGAGATCCACAGGCAAGGGCGAACTTGGGCGAGCTCCTGCGCGAGCTTGGGCGAGCTCCTGCGTGAGCTTGGGCGAGCTTGGGCGAGCTCCTGCATGAGCTAGGGGCGTTTGTGGTGCCGGTATCTTTATATGCATGACGGTCTAACTCCCGCTGCCATCTCCAGCGAACTCCTGCGCGAGCTTGGGCGAGCTCCTGAGCGAGCTTTTAGCCTAAGGCCCCTTCAGCCCAATGTGGATCTCGCTCCCTGTCAAGGTGATTTGGTGAGCGCGGAGGAGGGGTGCGAACTCCAGGGCAGATTTCAGCTACCCCCAACATTACCCCCTCCTGAGGGAGCGACCAAGGAGACTTTGGCGCTTACTCAGGAGTCTTATTGCACACGACGGTCGAATTGGGAGTTCTAGTCATTTGCGACCTCCACCTGGCGGACTGCGGGCACCAACCGTGGGCGGTCTACGCCGAGAGCTATGACTATCAGTATTTTACAAACGCTGGGCAGGCCGGAGCATCAGCCACGAGCGATCTTCTTCCGGTGCGAGCTTGTCACACACGGCCAGGGTCTGCTTCGGGCGAGCTTGGGCGCCAGCCGTGGGCGATCTGCGCCGAGAGCTTTGACTGCCAGTATTTCACAGACGCTGGGCGGGCCGGGTGCGTCAGCCACGAGCGATCTCCTTCTGGTGCGAGTATGTCACACGCGGCCAGGGTCTGCTTCGGGCGAGCTTGGGCACCAGCCGTGGGCGATCTGCGTCGAGAGTTTTGACTCCCAGTATTTCACAAACGCTGGGCGGGCCGGGAGCGTCAGCCACGAGCGATCTCCTTCCGGTGCGAGCTTGTCACACGCTGCCAGGGTCTGCTTCGGGCGAGCTTGGGCACCAGCCGTGGGCGATCTGCGTCGAGAGTTTTGACTCCCAGTATTTCACAAACGCTGGGCGGGCCGGAGCATCAGCCATGAGCGATCTCCTTTCGATGCGAGCTTGTCACACACGGCCAGGGTCTGCTTCGGGCGAGCTTGGGCGCCAGCCGTGGGCGATCTGCGCTGAGAGCTTTGACTGCCAGTATTTCACAGACGTTGGGCAGGCCGGGTGCGTCAGCCACGAGCGATCTCCGACGGTCGCCTCAGCTTAAATGCGGCGCGAGGCTCGATGCTGATACAATGAATCTCATCATGAGATCCCGATCGGTGCGAGACACGTGTCTTCTTCTTATTCGCTCCTTTTTCTGTCAGTAAAGGACAGCGTCGGCACCGGCGCAGCCTTTTCCACGCGTGGCCCACGTGGCGCTTGATGATTGGAAAGAAACGAGCTGTCGCTTCGACAACCGTCATGTCGCCTCGTTGGGCATGCTCGGGCATTAACTGCGGCCCGATTCACTTGTCTCTCGCCTGCCTATAAATAGGAGATGGGGGGGTGTTTTTTACCGCTGCATGAAAAACAGCTCTCCCTTCCTCCTTAGCTTTCAGCTCGCAGCTCGCTAGCACCCTCTCGCACTCATGGCTTCCTCTGCTGCCGCTTCTTCTTCTGCTGCTGCTGCCGCTGCGCCCTCCCAAGAGGAGCCTCTCGACGTCGCTCCTCTCTCAGTGCGCGCTTCCGGCACTGAGGGCGAGGCTCCCCCCAAGGTACCCGCCGTCATCTGGCTGCACGACATCGGGGGTGCGCCTGTCCCCGACAGTCTGTGGACTGCGGTGGGAATTCCCCGGGAGCTCGCCATTTTGCCCCTCCCTCGCTCGGGGAGGCCGCTCTCCGGCACCGCGGTCTCCGTGGGGCAGGTCTGGTCTGGGCTCCGGCTCCCCCTGAACCATTTGGCCAGCGAGCTACTAGAGCTGGCGGGCTTATGCCCCGCCCAGCTTCCGGGAAACTCATGGGGGATCCTCTACGGGCTTTCTCGAATCGAGGAAGCCCTTAACGTGAGGATCCCCCTCGCCTACCTCCTGAAGAAGTGGTTCCTCAAGCCGGGGCTCGTCTTCAACGAGGTGGGCTACGGCCTGTTCTACCTCACAGGCCGCTCCGGCAAGGTGCTCCCCTTCTCCGCGGTCGAAAACAAGGATAGGTACTGGAAAGAGTACCCCTTCATCGTCGCGGGGGAGTGGCGAGGTCCCTGCGCAGGCGTTCCTGCTCACCCCGGAAGGCCGCCCCTCCCCAACTTCAAAGCGATCGCTGAGTACCGTGCCAAAGGGAAGAAGTGTATCTCTGAGGCCCAAGAACAAACGCTCGACAAGGCGATCTTGGAGTTCCTCGACGGGCGAACTCTCGAGAAGATCCTGGCTCCGGACTTCTCCTTCCTCTGGAAGGATCTCCCGACTGGCGCCATCACCACCCGCCAGAAGAACATGCGCCAGAAGGTGGCGGTCTCTCGCCGTGCCGGGGCGACCTCCAAGGCGGCTCCCACGACCCCCGGTGCCGGCACCTCTTCGGCGACGAAGGGGAAGAAGAAGCGGGCTTCCCCGATTAGGCTTGCCGATGAAGACACCATCGACATGCTCCGCGAGGAGGACATTCCCTCACCGCCGCCTCCATCCCGCGAGGTTGCCCCAGGTCAGGCGAACTCTCCCTTAGGTTCCAATCTCCCTATGCACTCCTCAATTTCGGAACCCCCACGACGTCAAGTTGTGATGGTCGACCCTGAGGACCCGCGCGTCGAGCTCCTTCTTGGCATGGCGGAGGTGGAAACCCCAATGGCCGAGGTGCTGATGCGCGGGTTCCCGGGCGACCTCCCTAAACCCCTCTTTGTCGCGGTAATGACCCCAGAGATGGAGGGCGCCCACATAAAGAAGAAGAAGAAGAGGGCTCCGGTGGCCCGCCCGACGGGGGAAGACGATGTCGTCCGCAAAGCTCATAAAGCCTTTGCGCGAGCCGCTGAGGGGCGGAGGAGGAAAGCCGCTCTGGAGGAAGCGGGCCTGGGATCCTGCGAGGATTCCAGCTCGGCCGAGGAAGAGGAAGAAGAAGGAGAAGCGCCGGCCCGCGCTGCCGAGCCTGCCGCACCGGCTGCGTCTGCTCCCAGTGCGCCCGTGCACGCTGCTTCCAGCGCGCCTGTGCCCCCCATCGCACCCGCGCCCTCTATACCGGATGCGTCTGGCTGCAGCGTGCCCGCGCCCGCTACTGCTAGCGCGCCTGCGCCCTCTGCTGCTAGCGCGCCCGTGGCCACGCCCGTACCCGCGCCTATCGCTCCCAGCGCGCCCGCGCCCTCTGCTGCCAGCGCGCTCGCGCCCGCGCCCGCTGATTCCAGTGCGCCCGCGCCCACGCCCGCGCCCGCGCCTATGGCTCCCAGCGCGCCCGCGCCCGAGCCCGCGCCTGCCGCTTCCAGCGCGCCTGCGCCCACGGATTCCAGTGCACCCGCGCCCACGCCCGCGCCCACGCCTATGGCTCCCAGCGCGCCCGCGCCCTCTGCTGCCAGCGCGCCCGCGCCTACGCCTGCTGATTCCAGTGCGCCCGCGCCCGCGCCTATGGCTCCCAGCGCGCCCGCACCCGAGCCCGCGCCTGCCACTTCCAGCGCACCTGCTCTCGAGGCTCCTATCCTCCCGGAGCTGGGCGGGTTGGTTTACTGGTCTCCGGACCTGGGGGCCATCCTGGACGACCTTCCGAGCTCCAGCTCGGAAGCCTCGGACCCAGACTTGCCCGGGCAAGGGGGATCCGCCGTGCCTCCCCTTATCAAGGAAGGGGGTGCCGGCGCTCAAGGGGGCGAGCCCGCCGCTACTACCGTCGATGCGCCTCCCCCGGTTGCCCCAACCGAGGTGAGCCAGGCGGGCTCCTCTTCAGGCAACCCCGAGCGCGCCCCCTACTTCACGCGGGAGATCCTGGGGTGCAACATTTTCGCCCGGACTCCCTACATCGCCCTCATCAACCGGCTCCTCGAGGTAAGATTACCTTCACACTTCTTCACCTTAAATCCCTCTCTGTTCGAAATTTCTCCTAAGACTTTCTCTAACTGTTTCACCTTGGCGTAGGTGGAGCGGGTCAACCGGGCCCTCGCCGATGAGGTCGCTGGCGTTGCGGGGGACACGGTTGCTCTCTATGATGACACTCTCCACGGCTCGAAGAGGAGAGTAGACGAGCACATCCACCGGCTTCACCAGATGGACCACTCCGGCGAGCTCCGAGCTGAGGTGGACCGGCTGCGCCAGCAGGCTGCCTCTGTTGACACAGAGGTTGCCCAGCTGCGCCAGCGGGCTGCCACCCTCACCACTGGGCTCGCCTCGGTCGAGGATGCTCGTGCCCGTGCCCTCGCGGACCTACAAGAGGCGACCAAAGCCAAAGAGGCCGCCCAGAAAGAGGTCCTCGAGCTCCGCAGCCTGGTGGCGGCCTCCAGGGACGAGATCGCGATGCTGAAGGAGGCACATCTCCGCGACCTCAACACCTAGCGAGAGCTCCTCCAGTCGCAACTGGGCGAGCTCCTTCAGAAGGGTGCGCTGGACGCCATTGAGAAGTATAAGGCCGAAAGGTCAAAGAAGAGGAAGCGCGGCGATGACGACGGCGCGGGTGCTGGCCCTACCTAGGTTCCATCCTTTTGTAACCCCTTCAATGTACTTTTAAACAATGAATGAAAATACTTTTTGAGCTCGCCTATGCGTTTCTTTCTCTCTCTGTGTTGCTCATGAGTCCGCTTTAGGAGTTTCGCTGCGATCTCGAGAGTGATACCCCGGGCGAGGCAGCTAATTCGATTCAACCTTTTTATTTTAAAGTATATGCAAACGAAAAACTCGGCATGCTCGCTAAAACTCAACAGTCTCTGAGCCCGGAAAATGATAAGCGAACCAAATGACTTCAAAAAAAACTTCCCTACACTCAGAGACTTAAACCATTTTTATTTTAAAAGGAAACTAATAAGTGCTAGCTGCCCCCTGCCCGGTTAATTTCCCTCGATGATCCTATTCGGCGGACTTGCCCTTTGAGGGGTATGCCCGCGCCATGATGCTTCCGTTCATGGCAGGTGAACGCGAAGAATCCCGGTTAGGTTTAGAGTCCACTAGGCAGCAGACTTCCCCAGGAATCTCAAGGTCACCCACTGGCTGCCTCTGAGGATCCCGGTCTTGCTTTAAGTCCGCACAACGGCGGACTGCCCCGGGAAGCTCAAGGTCGCCCACTGGCTGCCTCTGAGGATCCCGGTCTTGCTTTAAGTCCGCGCAACGACGGACTGCCCCGGGAAGCTCAAGGTCACCCACTGACCGCCTCTGAGGATCCCGGTCTTGCTTTAAGTTCGCACAACGGCGGACTGCCCCGGGAAGCTCAAGGTCGCCCACTGGCCGCCTCTGAGGATCCCGGTCTTGCTTTAAGTCCGCACAACGGCGGACTGCCCCGGGAAGCTCAAGGTCGCCCACTGGCTGCCTCTGAGGATCCCGGTCTTGCTTTAAGTCCGCACAACGGCGGACTACACTTTATAGATCATGCGGGCTCTTGCTGCGCCGAGCTTCCGAGTTAAATTCTTCGTTGTAACCTCCATTGTTCATTCATAACTTCTTCAGAAGTTGATTTACATAATCCCTTGGTCTTATGCATAAAACTTGCGAAGGTGCAAAGCATTCCAAGGTCGCTCTAATAGGTCGCCTTCAGCGGTCATCAACCGGTAAGCCCCCGAGCTTCCTGCTTCGTGTACTATGTAGGGGCCTTCCCAGTTCGCCGCGAGCTTTCCTACATTAGGCTCTTGCGTGTTTGCGAACACCTTTCTCATCACCATGTCACCAGCCTTGAATGCCCGATGGCGGACTCTTTTGTCATATGCGCGCTTCATTTCCTGCCTATATCCGGCGAGGTGTAGATTGGTGCGCTCTCGTCTTTCTTCGAGTTGATCGAGGGAGTCGGCGAGCAGTTTGTCGTTGTCGACCTCCTTTGACACAAGAATTCTTTCAGTGGGCAGTTCAGCTTCTACGGGTAGCACGGCTTTGCAACCAAAAGTAAGACTGAAAGGGGACTCGTTAGTTGAGCGACGTGGAGTAGTGCGATAGGCCCATAAGACTCCATCGAGCTCCTGCTCCCACAATCCTTTCTTCCCTTCCAGCCTTTTCTTGAGGTTGTCTAGGATTACACGATTCGTAGCTTCGGCCTGCCCGTTGCTTTGAGGGTACCTTGGGGAACAGAACCTTAGGTCGACTCCAAATTCAGCGCAAAAGCCTCTGATCAAGCGATTGTCGAACTGGCGACCATTATCCGTGATAAGTACTCGGGGCAGCCCGAAACGACTGAAAATATTCTTCCAAAGGAAGTCTTCCACTTGTTTCTCACCTATCTTAGCTAGCGGGACCGCTTCCACCCATTTGGTGAAGTAGTCCGTAGCTACTAAGATGAATTTCTTCTGCCGGGCTGATACGGGGAAAGGTCCCACAATATCTAACCCCCATTGTTGAAACGGCCAGGGGCTCGCCAGAGGATGCAGTTCTTCTGCGGGCATATGATTTGTCATGGCGTGCTTCTGACATTGGATGCAGCTTTGTGCGACCTTCAAGGCATCTCGCTCCAGAGTGGGCCACCAGTATCCTTGCCTTCGTACTTTCGCAGCTAGAGACCGCCCACCAGCGTGGTTTCCCAGCTCGCCCGAGTGAATGCGATTCAAAACTTCTTCGGTCTCCGGGCTCTCGACGCAACGAAGATTTGGCCCGCCAAAAGATCTTCAAAAAAGGCGATCCCAGCGAATGAGGTAGTGCCCAGTGCGTTTCTCCACTCGCCGGGCTTCCTCTCTATCCTCTGGAAGCTCGCCCTTCTGGAGAAAACGAAGAATGGGGGCGGTCCACCCGCCGGGTGATACGTCGACAGAGACTTGGTTAATAGCGGGCTCTATCAGTCGGAGCCGAGACTGATTCTGGACCTCGATGAGAATCTGGCGAGCTTCTGATGTTCCCAGTAGGGAGGCAGCGCTTGCCAATGCATCAGCTCGCCTATTATCGGCTCGAGGGATTTGCTCGAAGGAGATCTTTTCGAACTCTGTGGCCTTTCCTTTTACCAGATCCACGTAGCCCGCCATTCGCGTATCCCGGGAAGCGTACTCTCTATTGATTTCATAAATGATCAGCTGGGAATCGCTGAAAACCTTTAACCGTTTGGCGCCTACTTCTTGAGCGAGCTCCAGTCCGGCGAGCAGTGCCTCATACTCTGCCTCATTGTTGGTTGCCGCGAAATCTAGCTGGACTGATTTCTCAAGAAGTATCGACTGGGCGATCAGTGCAACCCCGATTCCGACCCTCAAAGCATTGGAGGATCCGTCGACGAATAACTCCCAGCCCCCCATCTCTGAATGCTTAGTTGGAGGAAGCTCGCCTAGGTTGTCCAAGAACCTCGCCTTCCCAGGGTGTGCCTCAGTTGGCTCATCCTCCTGGTAGTGGACCGGTTCTTCTATGGGGAAGTCCGCCAAGAAATCGGAGCCTGCCCTTTGACGGCAACTCGAGGGACATACTCCAAAACATAGGCGGCGAGCTCGGCGGACCATCGGTAAAGCCTGCCGGCTACCGAGGGTCTGGAGAGCGCGCTCTTCAGAGGGTGCTTCGTGATGACCTTGACAGTGTGCGCTGAGAAGTAGGGGTGAAGCTTCCTTGCGGTAAGGACCAAGGCCAATGCGACCTTCTCGATTGGTCGATACCGGAGCTCGGCGGGAAGCATTGTGTGGCTTACAAAGTAGACATGCCGCTCCACCTTTGCTTCTTCCACAAAAAGGACCCCACTTACCGCATTCTCTGTGACCGTGAGATACACGCCAAGCTCGGTGCCATCTTTTGGTGCCGCAAGGATTGGCGGGCTCGCCAGATAATCCTTGATCTTTTGAAAGGCGCGCTCGTACTTTTCATCCCAATAAATGCTCGCTCCTTTTCGTAGTAGCTCGAAAAGATGTCGGTAGTTGTCTGAGGATTTGGAGATGAATCGATTGAGCGCAGCGATTTGCCTGCTCAACCTCTGGACTTCCTGCTGGGTTCTTGGTGCAGGCATCTCGACAAGTGCTCGGATTTGCCCAGGGTCCGCCTCGATCCCCCTATGGGTGACCAGGTACCCTAGGAATTTCCCAGAAGTCACCCCGAATGCGCACTTTGCCGGGTTCAGCCTCATTTGGTACTTTCTCAGCACTTCGAAGGTTTCGTGGAGATCGGCGACATGCCCCTCTCGCTCTCGACTTTTCACCAGGAGGTCGTATACATAAACTTCGACATTCCTGCCGATCTGACCCTTGAACATCTGAGTGACTAACCTTTGGTAGGTGGCTCCAGCGTTCTTAAGTCCGAAAGGCATCACTCGATAGCAGAATAGCTTCTGTTAGCCCGCCCCAGAATAGAAGGCGGTCTTCTCTTGATCGTCGACGTGGAGAGGTATCTGGTTATACCCAGAATATCCATCCATGAAGGACAGGGCCTGGAACCCGACAGCTCCGTCGACCAGCGCGCCTATCCGCGGAAGGGGAAAACCATCCTTCGGGCATGCTTTATTGAGGTCGGAGAAGTCAATGCACACTCTGACCGGCCCGCTCTTCTTTGGCACCGCCACGATGTTGGAAATCCACTCGGGAAAGTGCGCCTCGTGAATAAAGCCAGCTCGCTCTAGCTTGTCTATCTCCGCCGCCACTGCGATGGACTTCGCAGTCGATATGTGCCAAGCTTTTTGCTTGATCGGCGGGAACTCTTTCATGGTGAACAGACGATGACAGGCGACCTCCGGGTCAATCCCTGGCATGTCCGCGAAGCTCCAGGCGAATACGTCACGGTATTCCCTGAGTATGTCGGTCAAGGCCAGGACCTCGCCCTTGGTTAGCGAGGTCCCGAGACTAACAATCCTTGGTCCGTCCTCGCTTCTGATGTTGACTTCTTGTAGTGGCTCGGCAATGGGAAAACTTTCTCTCTGGGTCCCTGGTAGGCGGCCTTTCTCCTCGAGCTCAAAATCCACGCCACTCCCACCCGGGGGTGGAGTGGGGGATCTAAGCGAGGCGACCTCTCTCGGGCTTTGAGGGAGCCCGCTTGAGGTGGGCGTTAATTGCTAGGAGGGCGCGGGCCTCTTGGCCTCAGCGACCTCCACGTCTGCGAGGTGAAAGACGTCCTACTCGTACCTGGTAGCAGCGACCTGGTCTCCTCGAATTACCACGACCCCTCCGTTTGTGGGAAACTTGAAGGCCTGGTGATTAGGCGAGGACACCGCTTTCATCTGCCTCAACCAGGGTCGCCCTAGGATGGCATTGAAAGCGGACTGCCCGTCCACCACCGCAAAACGGACTTGACGTACCTCCGGGCCCGCCGTTACGGTGAGGGTTATCTCCCCTACCACCTTAGCGACCTCGCCAGTGAAACCGGTGAGCGAGCCTGTTGAGGGGGACAAATCATTTTGTCTCAGTCCCATTCGCTGGAAGGCCGACAAGAACAGGATGTCTACGGCACTTCCTGGGTCAACCAGGACCCGCCTTACTTTGATGTTTGCCATCATTAGGCGTATGACGAGGGGGTCATTGTGGGGGGTAACGACCCTGGCCATGTCCTCCTCCGAGAACCAAATAAAGTCTCGGGCTTCTACCCTCAGCATTCGGTGCAATACAGGAGTTAGAGAAACGGAGAATACCTTCTGAGTCCGCTCCATCTCTCTAACTTGTCGCCGAACCTCGTTGCTGGATCTTGGGCCGTTCAGGCGCCCGCTGATGGTGTGACAGACCGCCGGCCCTCCCGGGGGAGGTGGAGGCAGGGTGGGCTCAGCGGGCCCCGGGCGATCTCCCTCCCGAGGAGCCCGTGCCGGTATCACCTCGAACCTCCTTGGAGGCGAAATAAACTGATCCAAATGGCCCTGGGTGACCAAGTCCTCGAGGTGGTTCTTCAGAGCCCGGCATCTGTTGGTGTGATGCCCGGGGCTGCGATGGAAGGCGCACCGCCGCGAATTGTCGGTTGAGCCGGGCTCCCCGACCTGCAGGGGGGGTGGATACTGAAAGAATGATTCGTTCCGAATCTGGTGAAAGATTTGCCCTGGCGAGTGGGTTAACACGATGAAATCCCGCTCCCCTGGTCCCGGAGGCAGGCGCCAGTTCGCCGGCCTTCCAGCGACCACCGGGGGGGCTTCCACGGGCTGTATGGCAGGAGCTGCGGGCGGTCCGGGCAAAGGTGCCACCTGTGGCACCTCCCGCCTCTCCACGGCCTTAACGACGAGAGGTCGCAGAGCCGGAGGAGGTCGCTGCTCGACTGCCTTTCCCTTCCGGTCTAACACCACATCTTCGAGCTTAATGTGCTGCTGGACAAGGGTGAAAAGCTCGACGATCGTGCGGGGATCCTTGATTACCAGGGTGTCATGAAGCTTGCTTCCCTCGGGGAGGGCGTTCCGGAACGCGCTTACCGTCGTGCGATCTTGGCCGACAGCATCCTCCAGAGCGAGGTAGGCGCTTCGGAAGCGCATCGCGAAGCTTCGAAGAGTTTCGCGGGCTCCCATGGACAAAGTGAAGAGGGACTCGATCCTCTTAGGGGGCTGTCTGTTGCACCGGTACTGCTCCAGAAACAACTTGGAGAGAGTTGGGAAGTCTGGAATAGTGCCCGATGGCAATTTGTGGAACCAATTTAACGCCGAGCCCGTCAAGCTGCTAGGGAAAGCCCGGCACAAAACATGATCTTGGTCCCGGAAGAATAACAGCTTCCGGTAAGCCAATAGGTGGTCGACTGGATCTTGCGATCCATCGAACAGTACAAACTTAGGCGGGGTCCAATGGTGAGGGAAACCTCCTTGGTGCACCTCGCTCGTGAAGGGTCTACCCCCGTGGGCGGCGAGGTCCTCCAGTAGGTCTACCGTCGCGTTAGGTCGCTGCCAGTGCCCGGGGAAAACTCCCAGAGGCTGCTGCGCAGGTCCTAGGCGGCCGTGCACGCTCCCTTGAGGGAGGTTCGGATCCGCCCCGCGGCGACCCTCGGGGGCTACCGCTCGGCGGCCTCCTCGCTGTTCGCCCGCGGATTCCCTCATCGTGGCGGTTGGTCTGTGGGAGGCCGTTGCCTCTCGAGCTTCGGAAGGTATAGCCACCGCGGGCTCTTTCCCACATCGCCGATGACGCGGGTCACGATCCCGCTCTAGAGACCTTGCCTCCGACTCGTTAGAATCGGTACTCCGGCTACGGTGGCGAGGGATGGTCGCCCGCGAGGTCGCCTGGTTGCTAGACCGCTGGGTTACTAGCTTCTACAGCCTCGTAAGTAGGGTTTCCGGCACCCCGCGCACGGCCGCTCTCTCGACCGGGGGTTCCGGACAGGAAACCTGCCGAGCCGGAATGGTCATGGGCGGGCGCGATATTGATGCTGGTGGTCGCACCGGAGATGCCGTTTTCACCGGCCCAGACCGTCGGCTGGCCGCCGGAACCTGACGGAGTCGCGTCAGTTCATCCATCATTGCCCGCTGGGTAGCCAGCATCTCCAACAGGAGCTGGTCACTGAGCGGGACATAGGACTGGGGGGTCTCAATAGGAGGTTCGCTGCGCGCAGACCTCGCACGGGTCCTTGGTCACCGGCGTCCCCTTATCGCCGGAGCCATCTTTGGGTTACGAGAGCCTCCGGTGTCTAACCGTGTGGTCGTGGGCGTTCTCGCCGGAACCAGTCGAAAGATCCCACAGACGGCGCCAAATGTTCGGGGGATTTTTTCACTGGTCCGTGCAGGCTACCTACAAGACAAAGAAAAAGCGTGAGAACGGCTGGCTCCCTTAGGAGCGCAGACCCTCTGACGCTCAAGTCAGTCTCAGGTGCACAACGGCGAGCTTTAGTGGACGAAAGTGGTAGGGAAAAGGGTTTCAAACCTGTACTCTGGAGCCTGCGGGTGAGCATTTATAGACATTGGCGACCTACCGCGGCCCGACACATGGTGATTCTTTCCAGAGCCTTCTAGACCCCCACGTTCTGGCTCGCGTGGGTCTCTGACAGTCCTTGGTACTCGCGTCCCTGACATTCTTTGTCGTCGAGCCTGCCAGGCGGTTTGAGTGGGGGAGACCATCTTTCTTGTTGCTGCCAAGTGGCTATTCTGGAATATTCAAGTCTGGGAGATCTTCGTGCACTGTGGGCGACCTCCGGTGGGAAGCCAGGGCGAGCTCGCCCTCCATTGCTCCGCCTTCTCTTCCATATCTATCAAGAGTCGGACCTCGCGGGAGTGACCTCTTCGATAAACTGGGGAGTTCTGGCGAGCTTGGGCGAGCTTGGGCGAGCTCCTGAGCGAGCTCTTTGCCTAAGGCCCCTTCGGCCCAATGTGGAGCTCGCTCCCTGTCAAGGTGATTTGGTTAGCATGGGGGGGGAGGGCGAGCTCCTGGGCGAGTTCCCCACCCCTTGGAATCCTGTGGTCTATGAGATCCACAGGCAAGGGCGAACTTGGGCAAGCACCTCCGCGAGCTTGGGCGAGCTCCTGCGCGAGCTTGGGCGAGCTCCTGCATGAGCAAGGGGCGTTTGTGGTGCCGGTATCTTTATATGCATGACGGTCTAACTCCCGCTGCCATCTCCAGCGAACTCCTGCGCGAGCTTGGGCGAGCTCCTGAGCGAGCTTTTAGCCTAAGGCCCCTTCAGCCCAATGTGGATCTCGCTCCATGTCAAGGTGATTTGGTGAGCGCGGAGGGGGGGTGCGAACTCCAGGGCAGATTTCAGCTACCCCCAACACGATCCATTCTAATTCATTCGCACGATCCATTCTAATTCATTCGTACGATCCATTCTAATTCATTCATACGATCCATTCTAATTCATTCGTACGATCTATTCTAATTCATTCGCACAAATGTATCCATTCTAATTCATTCGTACGATCCATTCTAATTCATTCGCACGATCCATTCTAATTCATTCGTACGCTCCATTCTAATTCATTTGTACGGTCCATTCTAGTTCATTCGTACGATCCATTCTAATTAATTCGTATGGTCCATTCTAATTCATTCGTACAATCCATTCTAATTCATTCATACAATCCATTCTAATTCATTCGAACGAATGTATCCATTCTAATTAATTCGTACGATCCATTCTAATTCATTCGTATGATCTATTCTTATTCATTCGCATGATCCAGTCTAATTGATTCGCACGATCCATTCTAATTCATTCGCACGAATGTATCCATTCTAATTCATTCGTACGATCCATTCTAATTCATTAATATGATCCATTCTAATTCATTCGTACGATCCATTCAAATTCAGGATCGTACGAATGAATTAGAATGGATACATTCGTTCGAAAGAATTAGAATTGATCGTACAAATGAATTAGAATGGATCGTGCGAATGAATTAGAATGGATCGTACGAATGAATTAGAATGGATCGTACGAATGAACTAGAATGGATACATTCGTGCGAATGAATTAGAATGGATCGTATGAATGAATTAGAATGGATCGTACGAATGAATTAGAATGGATCTTACGAATGAATTAGAATGGATCGTACGAATGAATTAGAATGGATCGTACGAATGAATTAGAATGGATACATTCGTGCGAATGAATTAGAATGGATCGGACGAATGAATTAGAATGGATCGTATGAATGAATTAGAATGGATCAAATGAATGAATTAGAATGGATCGTACGAATGAATTAGAATGGATCGTACGAATGAATTAGAATGGATACATTCATGCGAATGAATTAGAATGGATCGGACGAATGAATTAGAATGGATCGGACGAATGAATTAGAATGGATCATATGAATGAATTAGAATCGATCGTGCGAATGAATTAAAATGGATCGTACGAATGAATTAGAATGGATCGTGCTAATGAATTAAAATTGATCGAACGAATGAATTAGCATGGATCGTGCTAATGAATTAGAATGGAACGTACGAATGAATTAGAATGGATCGTGTGAAAGAATTAGAATGGATTGTATGAATGAATTAGAATGAATTCGTATGATCCATTCGAATTCATTCGCACGATCCATTCTAATTCATTCATATGATCCATTCTAATTCATTCATACAATCCATTCTAATTCTTTCACACGATCCATTCTAATTCATTCGTAGGATCCATTATAATTCATTCGTACAATCTATTCTATTTCATTCGTACGATCCATTCTTACTCATTCGTATGATCCATTCTAATTCATTCGGACGAATGTATCCATTCTAATTTATTCGTACGATCCATTCTAATTCATTCGTACGATCCATTCTAATTCATTCGTACGATCCATTGTAATTCATTCACACGTGGCCAGGGTCTGCTTCGGGCGAGCTTGGGCGCCTGCCGTGGGCGGTCTGCACCGAGAGTTTTGACTCCCAGTATTTCACAAACGCTGGGTGGGCCACGAGCATCAGCCACGAGCGATTTCCTTCCGGTGCGTACGATCCATTCTAATTCATTCGCACGAATGTATCCATTCTAGTTCATTCGTACGATCCATTCTAATTCATTCGTATGATCCATTCTAATTCATTCGTACGATCTATTCTAATTCATTCATACGATCCATTCTAATTCATTCGTACGATCCATTCTAATTCATTCGCACAAATGTATCCATTCTAATTCATTCGTACGATCCATTCTAATTCATTCGCACGATCCATTCTAATTCATTCGTACGATCCATTCTAATTCTTTCCCACGATCCATTTTAATTCATTCGTACGATCCATTCTAATCCATTCGCACGATCCATTCTAATTCATTCGTACGATCCATTCTAATTCATTCGCATGAATGTATCCATTCTAATTCATTCGTACGATCCATTCTAATTCATTCGCACGATCCATTCTAATTCATTTGTACGATCCATTCTAATTCATTCATACGATCCATTCTAATTCATTCGTACGATCCATTCTAATTCATTCGCACAAATGTATCCATTCTAATTCATTCGTACGATTCATTCTAATTCATTCGCACGATCCATTCTAATTCATTCGTACGATCCATTCTAATTCTTTCACACGATCCATTCTAATTCATTCGTACGATCCATTCTAATTCATTCGCACGATCCATTCTAATTCATTCGTACGATCCATTCTAATTCATTCATACGATCTATTCTAATTCATTCGCACAAATGTATCTATTCTAATTCATTCGTACAATCCATTCTAATTCATTCGCACGATCCATTCTAATTCATTCGTACGATCCATTCTAATTCATTCGTACGATCCATTCTAATTCATTCGTACGATCCATTCTAATTAATTCGTATGATCCATTCTAATTCATTCATACAATCCATTCTAATTCATTCGCACGAATGTATCCATTCTAATTAATTCGTACGATCCATTCTAATTCATTCGTATGATCTATTCTTATTCATTCGCACGATTCAGTCTAATTGATTCGCACGATCCATTCTAATTCATTCGCACGAATGTATCCATTCTAATTCATTCGTACGATCCATTCTAATTCATTAATATGATCCATTCTAATTCATTCGTACGATCCATTCTAATTCATATGCACAAAGGTATCCATTCTAATTCATTCGTACGATCCATTCAAATTCAGGATCGTACGAATGAATTAGAATGGATACATTCGTGCGAATGAATTAGAATTGATCGTACGAATGAATTAGAATGGATCGTGCGAATGAATTAGAATGGATAGTAAGAATGAATTAGAATGGATCGTACGAATGAACTAGAATGGATACATTCGTGCGAATGAATTAGAATGGATCGTACGAATGAATTAGAATGGATCGTACGAATGAATTAGAATGGATCTTACGAATGAATTAGAATTGATCGTACGAATGAATTAGAATGGATCGTACGAATGAATTAGAATGGATACATTCGTGCGAATGAATTAGAATGGATCGGACGAATGAATTAGAATGGATCGTACGAATGAATTAGAATGGATCAAATGAATGAATTAGAATGGATCGTACGAATGAATTAGAATGGATCGTACGAATGAATTAGAATGGATACATTCGTGCGAATGAATTAGAATGGATCGGACGAATGAATTAGAATAGATCGTACGAATGAATTAGAATGGATCGTACGAAGGAATTAGAAAGGATCGTACGAATGAATTAGAATATATATATTCGTGCAAATGAATTAGAATGGATTGTATGAATGTATTAGAATGGATCGTATGAGTGAATTAGAATGGATCGTACGAATGAATTAGAATGGATCGTATGAATGAATTAGAATGGATACATTCGTGTGAATGAATTAGAATGGATCGTATGAATGAATTAGAATAGATTTTGTGAATGAATTAGAACTGATCGTACGAATGAATTAGAATGGATACATTCGTGCGAATGAATTAGAATGGATTGTATGAATGAATTAGAATGGATCGTACGAATGAATTAGAATGGATCGTATGAGTGAATTAGAATGGATACGAAGGAATTAGAATGGATCGTACGAAGGAATTAGAATGGATCATACGAATGAAATAGAATGGATCGTACGAAGGAATTAGAATGGATCGTACGAAGGAATTAGAATGGATCGTACGAATGAATTAGAACGGATATATTCGTGCAAATGAATTAGAATGGATCGTATGAATGAATTAGAATGGATCGTATGAGTGAATTTGAACGGATAGTACGAATGAAGTAGAATGGATCGTATGAATGAATTAGAATGGATACATTCGTGCGAATGAATTAGAATGGATCGTCCGGATGAATTAGAATGGATCGTACGAATGAATTAGAATGGATCTTACAAATGAATTAGAATGGATCGTACGAATGAATTAGAATGGATCGTACGAATGAATTAGAATGGATACATTCGTGCGAATGAATTAGAATGGATCGGACGAATAAATTAGAATGGATCGTACGAATCAATTAGAATGGATCAAATGAATGAATTAGAATGGTTACATTCATGCGAATGAATTAGAATGGATCGTACGAATGGATTAGAATGGATCGTACGAATGGATTAGAATGGATACATTCTAGCGAATGAATTAGAATGGATCGTACGAATGAATTAGAATGGATCGTACGAATGGATTAGAATGGATCCTACGAATGGATTAGAATGGATACCTTTGTGCATATGAATTAGAATGGATCGTACAAATGAATTAGAATGGATCGTACGAATGAATCAGAATGGATCGTGCTAATGAATTAGAATTGATCGAACGAATGAATTAGCATGGATCGTGATAATGAATTAGAATGGAACATATGAATGAATTAGAATGGATCGTGTGAAAGAATTAGAATGGATTGTACGGAATGAATTAGAATGGATTGTATGAATGAATTAGAATGGATACATTCATGCGAATGAATTAGAATGGATCATACGAATGAGTAAGAATGGATCGTACGAATGAAATAGAATGGATTGTACGAATGAATTAGAATGGATCGTACAAATGAATTAGAATGGATCGTACGAATGAATTAGAATGGATCATACGAATGAATTAGAATGGATCGTGTGAAAGAATTAGAATGGATTGTATGAATGAATTAGAATAGATCGTATGAATGAATTAGACTGGATCGTACGAATGAATTAGAATGGATCGTACGAATGAACTAGAATGGATACATTCGTGCGAATAAATTAGAATGGATCGTACGAATGAATTAGAATGGATCGTACGAATGAATTAGAATGGATCTTACGAATGAATTAGAATGGATCGTACGAATGCACGATCCATGCTAATTCATTCGTTCGATCAAATCTAATTCATTAGCACGATCCATTCTAATTCATTCGTACGATCCATTCTAATTCATTCGCACGATCCATTCTAATTCATTCGTACGATCCATTCTAATTCTTTCACACGATCCATTCTAATTCATTCGTACGATCCATTCTAATTCATTCGTACGATCCACTCTAATTCATTCGTACGATCCATTCTAATTCCTTCGTACGATCCATTCTAATTCATTCATACAATCTATTCTAATTCATTCATACAATCCATTCTAATTCTTTCACACGAACCATTCTAATTCATTCGTACGATCCATTCTAATTCATTCATACAATCCATTCTAATTCTTTGACACGATCCATTCTAATTCATTCGTACGTTCCATTCTAATTCATTAGCACGATCCATGCTAATTCATTCGTTCGATCAATTCTAATTCATTAGCACGATCCATTCTAATTCATTCGTACGATCCATTCTAATTCATTCGCACGATCCATTCTAATTCATTCATAGGATCCATTCTAATTCATAAATACGATCTATTCTAATTCTTTCGCACGAATGTATCCATTCTAATTCATTCGCACGAATGTATCCATTCTAATTCATTCGTACGATCCATTCTAATTCATTCGTACGATCCATTCTAATTCATTCATACGATCTATTCTAATTCATTCATACAATCCATTCTAATTCTTTCACACGATCCATTCTAATTCATTCGTACGATCCATTTTAATTCAGTCGCACAATCCATTCTATTTCATTCGTACGATCCATTCTTACTCATTGGTACGATCCATTCTAATTCATTCGCACGAATGTATCCATTCTAATTCATTCGTACGAATCCATTCTAATTCATTTGTACAATCTATTCTATTTCATTCGTACGATCCATTCTTACTCATTCGTATGATCCATTCTAATTCATTCGCACGAATGTATCCATTCTAAATCATTCGTACGATCCATTCTAATTCCTTCGTACGATCCATTCTAAATCATTCGTACAATCCATTCTATTTCTTTCGTACGATCAATTCTAATTCATTAGCACGATCCATTCTAATTCATTCGTACGATCCATTCAAATTCATTCGCACGATCCATTCTAATTCATTCGTACAATCCATTCTATTTCATTCGTACGATCCATTCTTACTCATTCGTATGATCCATTCTAATTCATTCGGACGAATGTATCCATTCTAATTTATTCGTACGATCCATTCTAATTCATTCGTACGATCTATTCTAATTCATTTGCACGATCCATTCTAATTCATTCGTACGATTCATTCTAATTCATTCATACGATCCATTCTAATTCATTCGTACGATCCATTCTAATTCATTCGCACAAATGTATCCATTCTAATTCATTCATACGATCCATTCTAATTCATTCGCACGATCCATTCTAATTCATTCGTACAATCCATTCTAATTCATTCGTATGATCCATTCTAATTAATTAGCACGATCCATTCTAATACATTCATACGATCCATTCTAGAATGGATACATTTGTGCAAATGAATTAGAATGGATACATTCGTGCGAAAGAATTAGAATAGATCGTATGAATGAATTAGAATGGATCCTATGAATGAATTAGAATGGATCGTGCTAATGAATTAGAATTGATCGAACGAATGAATTAGCATGGATCGTGCTAATGAATTAGAATGGATTGTACGAATGAATTAGAATGGATCGTGTGAAAGAATTAGAATGGATTGTATGAATGAATTAGAATGGATCGTACGAATGAATTAGAATGGATCGTACGAAGGAAACAATCCATTCTAATTCATTCGCACGAATGTATCCATTCTAATCCATTCGTACGATCCATTCTAATCCATTCGTACGATCCATTCTAATTCATTCGCATGAATGTAACCATTCTAATTCATTCATTTGATCCATTCTAATTCATTCGTACGATCCATTCTAATTCATTCGTCCGATCCATTCTAATTCATTCGCACGAATGTATCCATTCTAATTCATTCGTACGATCCATTCTACTCCATTCTAATTCTTTCACATGATCCATTCTAATTCATTAGTAGGATCCATTCTAATTCATTCATACAATCTATTCTATTTCATTCGTACGATCCATTCTTACTCATTTGTATGATCCATTCTAATTCATTCGGACGAATGTATCCATTCTAATTTATTCGTACGATCCATTCTAATTCATTCGTAAGATCCATTCTAATTCATTCGTACGATCCATTCTAATTCATTCGTACGATCCATTCTAATTCATTCGCACGAATGTATCCATTCTAGTTCATTCGTACGATCCATTCTAATTCATTCGTACGATCCATTCTAATTCATTCGCCCGATCCATTCTAATTCATTCGTACGATCCATTCTAATTCATTCATACGATCCATTCTAATTCATTCGTACGATCCATTCTAATTCATTCGCACAAATGTATCCATTCTAATTCATTCGTACGATCCATTCTAATTCATTCGCACGATCCTTTCTAATTCATTCGTACGATCCATTCTAATTCTTTCACACGATCCATTCTAATTCATTCGTACGATCCATTCTAATTCATTCGTGCAATCCATTCTATTTCATTCGTACGATCCATTCTTACTCATTCGTATGATCCATTCTAATTCGTTCACACGAATGTATCCATTCGTACGAATGAATTAGAATAGATTGTACGAATGAATTAGAATGGATCATACGAATGAATTAGAATGGATCGTACGAAGGAATTAGAATGGATCGTACGAATGAATTAGAATGGATCGTACGAAGGAATTAGAATAGATCGTACGAATGAATTAGAATGGATCGTACGAAGGAATTAGAATGGATCGTACGAATGAATTAGAATGGATATATTCGTGCAAATGAATTAGAATGGATCGTACGAATAAATTAGAATGGATCGTACGAATAAATTAGAATGGATACATTCGTCCGAATGAATTAGAATGGATCATACGAATGAGTAAGAATGGATCGTACAAATGAAATAGAATAGATTGTACGAATGAATTAGAATGGATCCTACGAATGAATTAGAATGGATCGTGTGAAAGAATTAGAATGGATTAGAATGGATCGTACGAATGAATTAGAATGGATACATTCGTGCGAATGAATTAGAATGGATCGGACGAATGAATTAGAAAGGATCGTACGAATGAATTAGAATGGATCAAATGAATGAATTAGAATGGTTACATTCATGCGAATGAATTAGAATGGATCGTACGAATGGATTAGAATGGATCGTACGAATGGATTAGAATGGATACATTCGTGCGAATGAATTAGAATGGATTGTATGAATGAATTAGAATGGTTCGTACGAATGAATTAGAATGGATCGTATGAGTGAATTAGAATGGATACGAAGGAATTAGAATAGATCGTACAAAGGAATTAGAATGGATCATACGAATGAAATAGAATGGATCGTACGAAGGAATTAGAATGGATCGTACGAAGGAATTAGAATGGATCGTACGAAGGAATTAGAATGGATCATACGAATGAATTAGAATGGATATATTCGTGCAAATGAATTAGAATGGATCGTATGAATGAATTAGAATGGATCGTATGAGTGAATTAGAATGGATAGTACGAATGAAGTAGAATGGATCGTATGAATGAATTTGAATGGATACATTCGTGCGAATGAATTAGAATGGATCGTATGAATGAATTAGAATAGATTGTGCGAATGAATTAGAATGGATCGTACGAATGAATTAGAATGGATACATTCGTGCGAATAAATTAGAATGGATTGTATGAATGAATTAGAATGGATCGTACGAATGAATTAGAATGGATCGTACGAATGAATTAGAATAGATTGCATGAATGAATTAGAATGGATCGTGCGAATGAAATAGAATGGATACAAATGAATTAGAATGGGTTATACGAATGAATTAGAATGACGATCCATTCTTACTCATTCGTATGATCCATTCTAATTTATTCGCACAAATGTATCCATTCTAATTCATTCGTACGTCTAATTCATTCGTACGGTCCATTCTAATTCATTCGCACAATCCATTCTATTTCATTCGTACGATCCATTCTTACTCATTCGTATGATCTATTATGGATACATTCGTGCGAATGAATTAGAATGGATCATACGAATGAGTAAGAATGGATCGTACGAATGAAATAGAATGGATTGTGCGAATGAATTAGAATGGATCGCACGAATGAATTAGAATGGATCGTGTGAAAGAATTAGAATGGATTGTATGAATGAATTAGAATAGATCGTATGAATGAATTAGAATGGATCGTACGAATGAATTAGAATGGATCGTACGAATGAATTAGAATGGATACATTCGTGCGAATGAATTAGAATGGATCGTACGAATGAATTAGAATGGATCGTACGAATGAATTAGAATGGATCGTACGAATGGATTAGAATGGATCCTACGAATGAATTAGAATGGATACATCCGTGCGAATGAATTAGAATGGATTGTGCGAATGAATAAGAACAGATCGTGCGAATGAATTAGAATGGATCGTACGAATGAATTAGAATGGATCGTGCGAATGAATTAGAATGGATCGTACGAATGAATTAGAATGGATACATTTGTGCGAATGAATTAGAATGGATCGTACGAATGAATTAGAATGGATCGTATGAATGAATTAGAATGGATCGTACGAATGAATTAGAATGGATCGTGCGAATGAATTAGAATGGATCGTACGAATGAATTAGAATGGATCGTACGAATGAACTAGAATGGATACATTCGTGCGAATGAATTAGAATGGATCGTACGAATGAATTAGAATGGATCGTACGAATGAATTAGAATGGATCTTACGAATGAATTAGAATGGATCGTACGAATGAATTAGAATGGATCGTACGAATGAATTAGAATGGATACATTCGTGCGAATGAATTAGAATGGATCGGACGAATGAATTAGAATGGATCGTACGAATGAATTAGAATGGATCGTACGAATGAATTAGAGTGGATCGTACGAATAAATTAGAATGGATACATTCATCCGAATGAATTAGAATGGATCCTACGAATGAATTAGAATGGATCGTGTGAAAGAATTAGAATGGATTGTATGAATGAATTAGAATGGATCGTATGAATGAATTAGAATGGATCGTGCGAATGAATTCGAATGGATCGTATGAATTCATTCTAATTCATTCATACAATCCATTCTAATTCTTTCACACGATCTATTCTAATTCATTCGTAGGATCCATTCTAATTCATTCGTACAATCTATTCTATTTCATTCGTACGATCCATTCTTATTCATTCGTATGATCCATTCTAATTTATTCGGACGAATGTATCCATTCTAATTTATTTGTACGATCCATTCTAATTCATTCGTACGATCCATTCTAATTCATTCGTACGATCCATTCTAATTCATTCGTCTGATCCATTCTAATTCATTCGCACGAATGTATCCATTCTAATTCATTCGTACGGTCCATTCTAATTCATTCGCACAATCCATTCTATTTCATTCGTAGGATCCATTCTTACTCATTCGTATGATCCATTATGGATACATTCGTGCGAATGAATTAGAATGGATCATACGAATGAGTAAGAATGGATCGTACGAATGAAATAGAATGGATTGTGCGAATGAATTAGAATGGATCGTACGAAAGAATTAGAATGGATCGTGTGAAAGAATTAGAATGGATTGTATGAATGAATTAGAATAGATCGTATGAATGAATTAGAATGGATCGTACGAATGAATTAGAATGGATCGTACGAATGAACTAGAATGGATACATTCGTGCGAATGAATTAGAATGGATCGTACGAATGAATTAGAATGGATCGTACGAATGAATTAGAATGGATCTTACGAATGAATTAGAATGGATCGTACAAATGCACGATCCATGCTAATTCATTCATTCGATCAATTCTAATTCATTAGCACGATCCATTCTAATTCATTCGTACGATCCATTCTAATTCATTCGCACGATCCATTCTATTTCATTCGTACGATCCATTCTAATTCTTTCACACGATCCATTCTAATTCATTCGTACGATCCATTCTAATTCATTCGTATGATCTATTCTAATTCATTCGTACGATCCATTCTAATTCATTCATACGATCCATTCTAATTCCTTCATACGATCCATTCTAATTCCTTCGTACGATCCATTCTAATTCTTTCACACGATCCATTCTAATTCATTCGTACGATCCATTCTAATTCATTCGTGCAATCCATTCTATTTCATTCGTACGATCCATTCTTACTTATTCGTACGATCCATTCTAATTCATTCACACGGATGTATCCATTCGTACGAATGAATTAGAATAGATTGTACGAATGAATTAGAATGGATCATACGAATGAATTAGAATGGATCGTACGAAGGAATTAGAATGGATCGTACGATTGAATTAGAATGGATCGTACGAATGAATTAGAATAGATCGTACGAATGAATTAGAATGGATCGTACGAAGGAATTAGAATGGATCGTACGAATGAATTAGAATGGATATATTCGTGCAAATGAATTAGAATGGATCGTATGAATGTATTAGAATGGATCGTATGAGTGAATTAGAATGGATCGTACGAATGAATTAGAATGGATTGTATGAATGAATTAGAATGGATCGTACGAATGAATTAGAATGGATCGTGCGAATGAATTAGAATGGATCGTACGAATGAATTAGAAGGATGGATCGTGCGAATGAATTAGAATGGATCGTACGAATAAATTAGAATGGATACATTCGTCCGAATGAATTAGAACGGATCATACGAATGAGTAAGAATGGATCGTACGATTGAAATATAATAGATTGTATGAATGAATTAGAATGGATCCTACGAATGAATTAGAATGGATCGTGTGAAAGAATTAGAATGGATTGTATGAATGAATTAGAATGGATCGTATAAATGAATTAGAATGGATCGTGCGAATGAATTCGAATGGATCGTACGATCCATTCTAATTCATTCATACAATCCATTCTAATTCATTCGCACGAATGTATCCATTCTAATCCATTCGTACGATCCATTCTAATCCATTCGTATGATCCATTCTAATTCATTCGCATGAATGTAACCATTCTAATTCATTCATTTGATCCATTCTAATTCATTCGTACGATCCATTCTAATTCATTCGTCCAATCCATTCTAATTCATTCGCACGAATGTATCCATTCTAATTCATTCGTACGATCCATTCTAATTCATTCGTACGATCCATTCTAATTCATTCGTAAGATCCATTCTAATTCATTCCCACGATCCATTCTAATTTACTCGTACGATCCATTCTAATTCATTCGTACGATCTATTCTAATTCATTCGCACGAATGTAACCATTCTAATTCATTCATACGATTCATTCTAATTCATTCGTATGAGCTATTCTAATTCATTCGTACGATCCATTCTAATTCATTCATACGATCCATTGTAATTCATTCATACAATCCATTTAGATTCATTCGCACAAATGTATCCATTCAAATTCATTCGTACGATCCAGTCTAATTCATTCGTACGATCCATTCTAATTCATTCGCACGAATATATCCATTCTAATTCTTTCGTATGATGCATTCTAATTCATTCGTACGATCCATTCTAATTTATTCTCACAAAATGTATCCATTCTAATTCATTCGTACGATCCATTCTAATTCATTCCTACGATCTATTATAATTCATTCGCTCGAATGTATCCATTTTAATTCATTCGTACGATCCATTCTAATTCATTCGTACGATCTAATTCATTCGTACGATCCATTCTAATTCATTCGTACGATCGATTCTAATTCATTCGCACTATTCATTCTAATTCATTCGTACGATCCATTCTAATTCATTCGTATGATCCATTCTAATTTATTCGTTCAAATATATCCATTCTAATTCATTCGTATGATCCATTCTAATTCATTCGCACGATCCATTCTAATTCATTCGCACGAATGTATCCATTCTTATTCATTTGCACGATCCATTCTAATTCATTCCTATGATCTATTCTAATTCATTCGTACGATCCATTCTAATTTATTCTAATTCATTCGTACGATCCATTCTACGATCCATTCTAATTCATTCGTATATTCCATTCTAATTCATTAGCACGATCCATGCTAATGAATTAGAATGGATCGTACGATCCAATCTAATTCATTCATACGATCCATTCTTACTCATTCGTATGATCCATTCTAATTCAATCGTACGATCCATTCTAATTCCTTCGTACTATCCATTCTAATTCATTCGTACGATCCATTCTAATTCATTCGTACGATCCATTCTAATTCCTTCGTACGATCCATTCTAATTCATTCGTACGATCCATTCTAATTCATTCGTGCAATCTATTCTAATTCATTCGTACGATCCATTCTAATTCATTCGTACGATCCATTCTAATTCATTCATACAATCCATTCTTATTTATTTGCACGAATGTATCCATTCTAATTCATTCGTATGATCCATTCTAATTCATTCGCACAATCTATTCTAATTCATTCATACGATCCATTCTAATTCATTCGCACGAATGTATCCATTCTAATTCATTCATACGATCCATTCTACTTCATTCGTACTATCCGTTTTAATTCACTCATACGATCCATTCTAATTCATTCATACGATCCATTCTAATTCATTTGCATGAATATATCCATTCTAATTCATTCGTACGATCCATTCTAATTCCTTCGTATGATCCATTCTAATTCCTTCGTACGATCCATTCTATTTCATTCGTATGATCCATTCTAATTCCTTCGTACGATCCATTCTAATTCCTTCGTATCCATTCTAATTCACTCATACGATCCATTCTAATTCATTCGTATGATCCATTCTAATTCATTCATACAATCCATTCTAATTATTTCACATGATCCATTCTAATTCATTCGTACGATCCATTCTAATTCATTCGCACAATTCATTCTATTTCATTCGTACGATCCATTCTTACTCATTCGTATGATCCATTCTAATTCATTCGCACGAATGTATCCATAATGGATCATACGAATGAGTAAGAATGGATCGTACGAATGAAATAGAATGGATTGTGCGAATGAATTAGAATGGACCGTACGAATGAATTAGAATGGATACATTCGTGCGAATGAATTAGAATGGATCGGACGAATGAATTAGAATGGATCGTACGAATGAATTAGAATGGATCATACGAATGAATTAGAATGGATCGTACGAATAAATTAGAATGGATACATTCGTCCGAATGAATTAGAATGGATCATACGAATGAGTATGAATGGATCGTACGAATGAAATAGAATAGATTGTACGAATGGATTCGTACGAATGAATTAGACTGGATACATTCGTGCGAATGAATTAGAATGGATCGTACCAATGAGTAAGAATGGATCGTACGAATGAAATAGAATGGATTGTGCGAATGAATTAGAATGGATCGTACGAATGAATTAGAATGGATCGTGTGAAAGAATTAGAATGGATTGTATGAATGAATTAGAATAAATCGTATGAATGAATTAGAATGGATCGTACGAATGAATTAGAATGGATCGGACGAATGAATTAGAATGGATCGTACGAATGAATTAGAATGGATACATTCGTGCGAATGAATTAGAATGGATACATTCGTGCGAAAGAATTAGAATAGATCGTATGAATGAATTAGAATGGATCCTATGAATGAATTAGAATGGATCGTGCGAATGAATTAGAATGGATCGTACGAATGAATTAGAATGGATCGTGCTAATGAATTAGAATTGATCGAACGAATGAATTAGAATGGATCGTACGAATGAATTAGAATGGATCGTACGAATGAATTAGAATGGATCGTATGAATGAATTAGAATGGATCGTATGAATGAATTAGAATGGATACATTCGTGCGAATGAATTAGAATTGATCGTACGAATGAATTAGAATGGATCGTGCGATGAATTAGAATGGATCGTACGAATGAATTAGAATGGATCGTTCGAATGAACTAGAATGGATACATTCGTGCGAATGAATTAGAATGGATCGTACGAATGAATTAGAATGGATCGTACGAATGAATTAGAATGGATCTTACGAATGAATTAGAATGGATCGTACGAATGAATTAGAATGGATCGTACGAATGAATTAGAATGGATACATTCGTGCGAATGAATTAGAATGGATCGGACGAATGAATTAGAATGGATTGTACGAATGAATTAGAATGGATCAAATGAATGAATTTGAATGGTTACATTCATGCGAATGAATTAGAATGGATCGTACGAATGGATTAGAATGGATCGTACGAATGGATTAGAATCGATACATTCGAGCGAATGAATTAGAATGGATCGTACGAATGAGTTAGAATGGATCGTATGAATGGATTAGAATGGATCCTACGAATGGATTAGAATGGATACCTTTGTGCATATGAATTAGAATGGATCGTACGAATGAATTAGAATGGATCATATTAATGAATTAGAATGGATCGTACGAATGAATTAGAATGGATACATTCGTGCACGATCCATTCTAATTCATTCGCACGAATGTATCCATTCTAATTCATTCGTACGATCCATTCTAATTCATTAATATGATCCATTCTAATTCATTCGTACGATCCATTCTAATTCATATGCACAAAGGTATCCATTCTAATTCATTCGTACGATCCATTCTAATTCAGGATCGTACGAATGAATTAGAAAGGATACATTCGTGCGAATGAATTAGAATTGATCGTACGAATGAATTAGAATGGATCGTGCGAATGAATTAGAATGGATCGTACGAATGAATTAGAATGGATCGTACGAATGAACTAGAATGGATATATTCGTGCGAATGAATTAGAATGGATCGTACGAATGAATTAGAATGGATCGTACGAATGAATTAGAATGGATCTTACGAATGAATTAGAATGGATCGTACGAATGAATTAGAATGGATCGTACGAATGAATTAGAATGGATATATTAATGCGAATGAATTAGAATGGATCGGACGAATGAATTAGAATGGATCGTACGAATGAATTAGAATGGATCAAATGAATGAATTAAAATGGTTACATTCATGCGAATGAATTAGAATGGATCGTACGAATGGATTAGAATGGATCGTACGAATGGATTAGAATGGAGACATTCGAGCGAATGAATTAGAATGGATCGTACGAATGAATTAGAATGGACCGTACGAATGGATTAGAATGGATCCTACGAATGGATTAGAATGGATACCTTTGTGCATATGAATTAGAATGGATCGTACGAATGAATTAGAATGGATCATATTAATGAATTAGAATGGATCGTACGAATGAATTAGAATGGATACATTCGTGCGAATGAATCAGAATGGATCGTGCGAATCAATTAGACTGGATCATGCGAATGAATAAGAATAGATCATACGAATGAATTAGAATGGATCGTACGAATTAATTAGAATGGATACATTCGTGCGAATGAATTAGAATGGATTGTAAGAATGAATTAGAATGGATCGTACGAATGAATTAGAATGGATCATACGAATTAATTAGAATGGATCGTACGAATGAATTAGAATGGATCGTACGAATGAATTAGAATGGATACATTCGTGCGAATGAATTAGAATGGATTGTGCGAATGAATAAGAATAGATCGTGCGAATGAATTAGAATGGATCGTACGAATGAATTAGAATGGATCGTGCGAATGAATTAGAATGGATCGTATGAATGAATTAGAATGGATACATTTGTGCGAATGAATTAGAATGGATCGTACGAATGAATTAGAATGGATCGTATGAATGAATTAGAATGGATCGTATGAATGAATTAGAATGGATCGTGCGAATGAATTAGAATGGATCGTACGAATGAATTAGAATGGATCGTACGAATGAACTAGAATGGATACATTCGTGCGAATAAATTAGAATGGATCGTACGAATGAATTAGAATGGATCGTACGAATGAATTAGAATGGATCTTACGAATGAATTAGAATGGATCGCACGAATGAATTAGAATGGATCGTACGAATGAATTATAATGGATACATTCGTGCGAATGAATTAGAATGGATCGGACGAATGAATTAGAATGGATCATACGATTGAATTAGAATGGATCGTACGAATGAATTAGAATGGATCGTACGAATAAATTAGAATGGATACATTCGTCCGAATGAATTAGAATGGATCATACGAATGAGTAAGAATGGATCGTACGAATGAAATAGAATAGATTGTACGAATGAATTAGAATGGATCCTACGAATGAATTAGAATGGATCGTGTGAAAGAATTAAAATGGATTGTATGAATGAATTAGAATGGATCGTATGAACGAATTAGAATGGATCGTGCGAATGAATTCGAATGGATCGCACGATCCATGCTAATTCATTCGTTCGATCAATTCTAATTCATTAGCACGATCCATTCTAATTCATTCGTACGATCCATTCTAATTCATTCGCACGATCCATTCTAATTCATTCATAGGATCCATTCTAATTCATTCATACGATCTATTCTAATTCTTTCGCACGAATGTATCCATTCTAATTCATTCGCACGAATGTATCCATTCTAATTCATTCGTACGATCCATTCTAATTCATTCGTACGATCCATTCTAATTCATTCGTATGATCCATTCTAATTCATTCATACGATCTATTCTAATTCATTCATATAATCCATTCTAATTCTTTCACACGATCCATTCTAATTCATTCGTAGGATCCATTCTAATTCATTCGCACAATCCATTCTATTTCATTCGTACGATCCATTCTTACTCATTGGTACGATCCATTCTAATTCATTAGCACGAATGTATCCATTCTAATTCATTCGTACGAATCCATTCTAATTCATTCGTACAATCCATTCTATTTCATTCGTACGATCCATTCTTACTTATTCGTATGATCCATTCTAATTCATTCGCACGAATGTATCCATTCTATATCATTCGTACGATCTATTCTAATTCATTCGTACGATCCATTCTAAATCATTCGTGCAATCCATACTATTTCATTCGTACGATCAATTCTAATTCATTAGCACGATCTATTCTAATTCATTCGTACGATCCATTCAAATTCATTCGCACGATCCATTCTAATTCATTCGTACAATCCATTCTATTTCATTCGTACGATCCATTCTTACTCATTCGTATGATCCATTCTAATTCATTCGCAGGAATGTATCCATTCTAATCCATTCGTACGATCCATTCTAATCCATTCGTACGATCCATTCTAATTCATTCGCATGAATGTAACCATTCTAATTCATTCATTGGATCCATTCTAATTCATTCGTACGATCCATTTTAATTCATTCGTCCGATCCATTCTAATTCATTCGCACGAATATATCCATTCTAAACCATTCATACGATCCATTCTAATTTATTCGTACGATCCATTCTAATTCATTCGTAAGATCCATTCTAATTCATTCGTACGATCCATTCTAATTCATTCGTACGATCCATTCTAATTCATTCGCACGAATGTATCCATTCTAGTTCATTCGTACGATCCATTCTAATTCATTTGTACGATCCATTCTAATTCATTCGCACGATCCATTCTAATTCATTCGTACGATCCATTCTAATTCATTCGCGCAAATGTATCCATTCTAATTCATTCGTACGATCCATTCTAATTCATTCGTACAATCAATTCTAATTCATTCGCACGATCCATTCTAATTCATTCGTACGATCCATTCTAATTCATTCATACGATCCATTCTAATTCATTCGTACGATCCATTCTAATTCATTCGCACAAATATATCCATTCTAATTCATTCGTACGATCCATTCTAATTCATTCGCACGATCCATTCTAATTCATTCTAATTCATTCGTACGATCCATTCTAATTCATTCGTACGATCCATTCTTACTCATTCGTATGATCCATTCTAATTCATTCGTACGATCCATTCTAATTCATTCGCACGAATGTAACCATTCTAATTCATTCGTACGATCCATTCTAATTCATTCGCACAAATGTATCCATTCTAATTCATTCGTACGATCCATTCTAATTCATTCGCATGATCCATTCTAATTCATTCGTACGATCCATTCTAATTCTTTCACACAATCCATTCTAATTCATTCGCACGAATGTATCCATTCTAATTAATTCGTACGATCCATTCTAATTCATTCGTATGATCCATTCTTATTCATTCGCACGATCCAGTTTAATGGATTCGCACAATCCATTCTAATTCATTCGCACGAATGTATCCATTCTAATTCATTCGTACGATCCATTCTAATTAATTAATATGATCCATTCTAATTCATTCGTACGATCCATTCTAATTCATATGCACAAAGGTATCCATTCTAATCCATTCGTAGGATCCATTCTAATCCATTCGTACGATCCATTCTAATTCATTCGTACGATCCATTCTAATTCATTCGTACGATCCATTCTAATTCATTCGTACGATCCATTCTAATTCATTAGTAAGATCCATTCTAATTCATTCGTACGATCCATTCTAATTCATTCGTACGATCCATTCTAATTCATTCGCACGAATGTATCCATTCTAGTTCATTCGTACGATCCATTCTAATTCATTCGTACGATCCATTCTAATTCATTCGCACGAATGTATCCATTCTAGTTCATTCGTACGATCCATTCTAGTTCATTCGTACGATCCATTCTAATTCATACGTACGATCCATTCTAATTCATTCGTATGACCCATTCTAATTAATTCGTATGATCCATTCTAATTCATTCGTACGATCCATTCTAATTCATTCATACAATCCATTCTAATTCATTCGCACGAATGTATCCATTCTAATTAATTCGTACGATCCATTCTAATTCATTCGTATGATCCATTCTAATTCATTCGTACGAGTACGAATCCATTCTAATTCATTCGTACAATCTATTCTATTTCATTCGTAAGATCCATTCTAATTCATTCGTACGATCCATTCTAATTCATTCGCACGAATGCATCCATTCTAGTTCATTCGTACGATCCATTCTAATTCATTCGTACGATCCATTCCAATTCATTCATACGATCTATTCTAATTCATTATTACAATCCATTCAAATACATTTGTACGAATGAATTAGAATGGATCGTACGAATGAACTAGAATAGATCGTACGAATGAATTAGAATGGATCGTACGAAGGAATTAGAATGGATCGTACGAATGAATTAGAATGGATATATTCGTGCAAATGAATTAGAATGGATCGTATGAATAAATTAGAATGCATTGTATGAATGAATTAGAATGGATCGTATGAATGAATTAGAATGGATCATACGAATAAATTAGAATGGACACATTCGTGCGAATGAATTAGAATGGATACATTCGTGCGAAAGAATTAGAATAGATCGTATGAATGAATTAGAATGGATCCTATGAATGAATTAGAATGGATCGTGCGAATGAATTAGAATGGATCGTACGAATGAATTAGAATGGATCGTGTGAAAGAATTAGAATGGATCGTACGAATGAATTAGAATGGATCGTGCGAATGAATTAGAATGGATCGTACGAATGAATTAGAATGGATACATTTGTGCGAATGAATTAGAATGGATCGTACGAATGAATTAGAATGGTTAAATTCGTGCGAATGAATTAGAATGGATCGTACGAATAAATTAGAATGGATATATTCGTGCAAATGAATTAGAATGGATCGTATGAATGTATTAGAATGGATCATATGAGTGAATTAGAATGGATCGTGCGAATGAATTAGAATGCATTGTGCGAATTAATTAGAATGGATCGTACGAATGAATTAGAATGGATCGTGTGAAAGAATTAGAATGGATTGTATGAATGAATTAGAATAGATCGTATGAATGAATTAGAATGGATCGTACGAATGAATTAGAATGGATCGTACGAATGAACTAGAATGGATACATTCGTGCGAATGAATTAGAATGGATCGTACGAATGAATTAGAATGGATCGTACGAATGAATTAGAATGGATCTTACGAATGAATTAGAATGGATCGTGCGAATGCACGATCCATGCGAATGAATTAGAATAGATCGTACGAATGAACTAGAATGGATACATTCGTGCGAATGAATTAGAATGGATCGTACAAATGAATTAGAATGGATCGTACGAATGAATTAGAATGGATCTGACGAATGAATTAGAATGGATCGTACGAATGAATTAGAATGGATCATACGAATGAATTAGAATGGATACATTCATGCGAATGAATTAGAATGGATCGGACGAATGAATTAGAATGGATCGTACGAATGATTTAGAATGGATCGTACGAATGAATTAGAATGGATCGTACGAATAAATTAGAATGGATACATTCGTCCGAATGAATTAGAATGGATCATACGAATGAGTAAGAATGGATCGTACGAATGAAATAGAATAGATTGTACGAATGAATTAGAATGGATTCGTACGAATGAATTAGAATGGATACATTCGTGCGAATGAATTAGAATGGATCGTACCAATGAGTAAGAATGGATCGTACGAATGAAATAGAATGGATTGTGCGAATGAATTAGAATGGATCATACGAATGAATTAGAATGGATCGTACGAATTAATTTGAATGGATACATTCGTGCGAATGAATTAGAATGGATTGTATGAATGAATTAGAATGGATCATACGAATTAATTAGAATGGATCGTACAAATGAATTAGAATGGATCGTACGAATGAATTAGAATGGATACATTCGTGCGAATAAATTAGAATGGATTATGCGAATGAATAAGAACAGATCGTGCGAATGAATTAGAATGGATCGTACGAATGAATTAGAATGGATCGTGCGAATGAATTAGAATGGATCGTACGAATGAATTAGAATGGATACATTTGTGCGAATGAATTAGAATGGATTGTACGAATGAATTAGAATGGATCGTATGAAAGAATTAGAATGGATCGTACGAATGAATTAGAATGGATCGTGCGAATGAATTAGAATGGATCGTACGAATGAATTAGAATGGATCGTACGAATGAACTAGAATGGATACATTCGTGCGAATGAATTAGAATGGATCGACGAATGAATTAGAATGGATCGTACGAATGAATTAGAATGGATCTTACGAATGAATTAGAATGGATCGTACGAATGAATTAGAATGGATCGTACGAATGAATTAGAATGGATACATTCGTGCGAATGAATTAGAATGGATCGGACGAATGAATTAGAATGGATCGTACGAGTGAATTAGAATGGATCATACGAATGAATTAGAATGGATCGTACGAATAAATTAGAATGGATACATTCATCCGAATGAATTAGAATGGATCATACGAATGAGTAAGAATGGATCGTACGAATGAAATAGAATAGATTGTACGAATGAATTAGAATGGATCCTACGAATGAATTAGAATGGATCGTGTGAAAGAATTAGAATGGATTGTATGAATGAATTAGAACGGATCGTATGAATGAATTAGAATGGATCATGCGAATGAATTCGAATGGATCGTACGAATTCATTCTAATTCATTCATACAATCCATTCTAATTCTTTCACAAGATCTATTCTAATTCATTCGTAGGATCCATTCTAATTCATTCTTACAATCTATTCTATTTCATTCGTACAATCCATTCTTACTCATTCGTATGATCCATTCTAATTCATTCGGACGAATGTATCCATTCTAATTTATTCGTACGATCCATTCTAATTCATTCGTACGATCCATTCTAATTCATTATTCCGATCCATTCTAATTCATTCGCACGAATGTATCCATTCTAATTCATTCGTAAGGTCCATTCTAATTCATTCGCACAATCCATTCTATTTCATTCGTACGATCCATTCTTACTCATTCGTATGATCCATTACGGATACATTCGTGCGAATGAATTAGAATGGATCATACGAATGAGTAAGAATGGATCGTACGAATGAAATAGAATGGATTGTGCGAATGAATTAGAATGGATCGTATGAATGAATTAGAATGGATCGTGTGAAAGAATTAGGATGGATTGTATGAATGAATTAGAATAGATCGTATGAATGAATTAGAATGGATCGTACGAATGAATTAGAATGGATCGTACGAATGAACTAGAATGGATACATTCGTGCGAATGAATTAGAATGGATCGTACGAATGAATTAGAATGGATCGTACGAATGAATTAGAATGGATCTTACGAATGAATTAGAATGGATCGTACGAATGCATGATCCATGGGAATGAATTAGAATAGATCGTACGAATGAACTAGAATGGATACATTCGTGCGAATGAATTAGAATGGATCGTACGAATGAATTAGAATGGATCGTATGAATGAATTAGAATGGATCGTACGAATGAATTAGAATGGATCGTACGAATGAATTAGAATGGATCATACGAATGAATTAGAATGGATCGTATGAATGAATTAGAATGGATACATTCGTGCGAATGAATTAGAATGGATACATTCGTGCGAAAGAATTAGAATAGATCATATGAATGAATTAGAATGGATCCTATGAATGAATTAGAATGGATCGTGCGAATGAATTAGAATGGATCGTACGAATGAATTAGAATGGATCGTGCTAATGAATTAGAATTGATCGAACGAATGAATTAGAATGGATACATTCGTGCGAATAAATTAGAATGGATCGGACGAATGAATTAGAATGGATCGTACGAATGAGTAAGAATGGATCGTACAAATAAAATAGAATAGATCGTACAAATGAATTAGAATGGATCGTACGAAGGAATTAGAATGGATCGTACGAATGAATTAGAATGGATATATTCGTGCAAATGAATTAGAATGGATCGTATGAATGTATTAGAATGGATCGTATGAGTGAATTAGAATGGATCGTACGAATGAATTAGAATGGATCGTATGAATGAATTAGAATGGATACATTCGTGTGAATGAATTAGAATGGATCGTATGAATGAATTAGAATAGATTTTGTGAATGAATTAGAACTGATCGTACGAATGAATTAGAACGGATACATTCGTGCGAATGAATTAGAATGGATTGTATGAATGAAGTAGAATGGATCGTACGAATGAATTAGAATGGATCGTATGAGTGAATTAGAATGGATACGAAGGAATTAGAATGGATCGTACGAAGGAATTAGAATGGATCATACGAATGAAATAGAATGGATCGTACGAAGGAATTAGAATGGATCGTGCAAAGGAATTAGAATGGATCGTACGAAGGAATTAGAATGGATCGTACGAATGAATTAGAATGGATATATTCGTGCAAAAGAATTAGAATGGATCGTATGAATGAATTAGAATGGATCGTATGAGTGAATTAGAACGGATAGTACGAATGAAGTAGAATGGATCGTATGAATGAATTAGAATGGATACATTCGTGCGAATGAATTAGAATGGATCGTATGAATGAATTAGAATAGATTGTGCGAATGAATTAGAATGGATCGTACGAATGAATTAGAATGGATACATTCGTGCGAATAAATTAGAATGGATTGTATGAATGAATTAGAATGGATCGTACGAATGAATTAGAATGGATCGTACGAATGTATTAGAATAGATTGCGTGAATGAATTAGAATGGATCGTACGAATGAATTAGAACGGATCGTACGAAGGAATTAGAATGGATCGTACGAATGAATTAGAATGGATCGTACGAATGAATTAGAATGGATCGTACGAAGGAATTAGAATGGATCGTACGAATGAATTAGAATGGATCGTACGATTGAATTAGAATGGATCATACGAATGAGTAAGAATAGATCGTATAAATGAATTAAATTGGATCGTACGATCCATTCTAATTCATTAGCATGGATCGTGCTAATGAATTAGAATGGAATATACGAATAAATTAGAATGGATCATACGAATGAATTAGAATGAATTAGAATGGATCGTACGAATGAATTAGAATAGATCATAGGAATGAATTAGAATGGATCGTGCAAATGAATTAGAATGGATACATTCGTACGAATGAATTAGAATGGATCGTACGAATGAATTAGAATGGATCGTACGAATGAATTCGAATCGATTGTACGATCCATTCTAATTCATTCATACAATCCATTCTAATTCATTCGCACGAATGTATCCATTCTAATCCATTCGTACGATCCATTCTAATCCATTCGTACGATCCATTCTAATTCATTCGCATGAATGTAACCATTCTAATTCATTCACACGATCGTATGAATTAGAATGGATACATTCGTGCGAATGAATTAGAATGGATCGTGCGAATCCATTAGACTGGATCGTGCGAATGAATAAGAATGGATCATACGAATGAATTAGAATGGATCGTATGAATTAATTAGAATGGATACATTCGTGCGAATGAATTAGAATGGATTGTATGAATGAATTAGAATGGATAGTACGAATGAATTAGAATGGATCATACGAATTAATTAGAATGGATCGTACGAATGAATTAGAATGGATCGTACGAATGAATTAGAATGGATCGTACGAATGAACTAGAATGGATCGTACGAATGAACTAGAATGGATATATTCGTGCGAATGAATTAGAATGGATCGTACGAATGAATTAGAATGGATCGTACGATTCATTCTAATTCATTCGTACGATCCATTCTAATACATTCGTACGATTCATGCTAATTCATTCGCACGATCCATTCTAATTCATTCGTACGATCCATTCTTATTCATTCATACGATCCATTCTAATTCATTCGCACAATCCATTCTAATTCATTCGTACAATCCATTCTAATTCATTCGTATGATCCATTCTAACTCATTCGGTGGATCCATTCTAATTCATTCGTACGATCCATTCTAATTCCTTCCCACGATCCATTCTAATTTATTCGTACGATCCATTCTAATTCATTCGTACGATCTATTCCAATTCATTCGTACGAATGTAACCATTATAATTCATTCATACGATTCATTCTAATTCATTCGTATGAGCTATTCTAATTCATTCGTACTATCCATTCTAATTCATTCGTACGATCCATTGTAATTCATTCATACAATCCATTTAGATTCATTTGCACAAATGTATCCATTCAAATTCATTCGTACGATCCAGTCTAATTCATTCGTACGATCCATTCTAATTCATTCGCACGAATATATCCATTCTAATTCTTTCGTACGATGCATTCTAATTCATTCGTACGATCCATTCTAATTCATTCATTTGATCCATTCTAATTCATTCGTACGATCCATTCTAATTCATTCGTCCGATCCATTCTAATTCATTCGCACGAATGTATCCATTCTAATTCATTCGTACGATCCATTATAATTCATTCGTACGATCCATTCTAATTCATTCGTAAGATCCATTCTAATTCATTCGTACGATCCATTCTAATTCATTCGTACGATCCATTCTAATTCATTCGCACGAATGTATCCATTCTAGTTCATTCGTACGATCCATTCTAATTCATTCGTACGATCTATTCTAATTCATTCGCACGATCCATTCTAATTCATTCGTACGATCAATTCTAATTCATTCGCACGAATGTATCCATTCTAATTCATTCGTACGATCCTGAATTAGAATGGATCGTACGAATGAATGGATCGTGCGAATGAATTTGAATGGAATACACGAATGAATTAGAATGGATCATACGAATTAATTAGAATGGATCATACGAATGAATTAGAATGGATCGTACGAATGAATTAGAATGGATCGTACGAATGAATTAGAATGGATCGTGCGAATGAATTAGAATGGATCGTACGAATGAATTAGAATGGATACATTTGTGCGAATGAATTAGAATGGATCGTACGAATGAATTAGAATGGATCGTATGAATGAATTAGAATGGATCGTACGAATGAATTAGAATGGATCGTGCGAATGAATTAGAATGGATCGTACGAATGAATTAGAATGGATCGTGTGAAAGAATTAGAATGGATCGTACGAATGAATTAGAATGGATCGTGCAAATAAATTAGAATGGATCGTACGAATGAATTAGAATGGATACATTCGTGCGAATGAATTAGAATGGATCGGACGAATGAATTAGAATGGATCGTACGAATGAGTAAGAATGGATCATACGAATGAAATAGAATAGATCGTACGAATGAATTAGAATGGATCGTACGAAGGAATTAGAATGGATCGTACGAATGAATTAGAATGGATATATTCGTGCAAATGAATTAGAATGGATCGTATGAATGTATTAGAATGGATCGTATGAGTGAATTAGAATGGATCGTACGAATGAATTAGAATGGATCGTATGAATGAATTAGAATGGATACATTCGTGTGAATGAATTAGAATGGATCGTATGAATGAATTAGAATAGATTTTGTGAATGAATTAGAACTGATCGTATGAATGAATTAGAATGGATACATTCGTGCGAATGAATTAGAATGGATTGTATGAATGAATTAGAATGGATCCTATGAATGAATTAGAATGGATCGTACGAATGAATTAGAATGGATACATTCGTGCGAATGAATTAGAATGGATCGTACGAATGAATTAGAATGGATCGTGCGAATGAATTAGAATGGATCGTACGAATGAATTTGAATGGATACATTCGTGCGAATGAATTAGAATGGATACATTCGTGCGAAAGAATTAGAATAGATCGTATGAATGAATTAGAATGGATTGTATGATTGAATTAGAATGGATCGTATGAATGAATTAGAAAGGATCGTGCGAATGAATTCGAATGGATCATACGAATTCATTCATACAATCCATTCTAATTCTTTCACATGATCCATTCTAATTCATTCGTACGTTCCATTCTAATTCATTAGCCCGATCCATGCTAATTCATTCGTTCGATCAATTCTAATTCATTAGTACGATCCATTCTAATTCATTCGTACGATCCATTCTAATTCATTCGTACGATCCATTCTAATTCATATGCACAAAGGTATCCATTCTAATCCATTCGTAGGATCCATTCTAATCCATTCGTACGATCCATTCTAATTCATTCGTACGATCCATTCTAATTCATTCGCTCGAATGTATCCATTCTAATCCATTCGTACGATCCATTCTAATTCATTCGCATGAATGTAACCATTCTAATTCATTCATTTGATCCATTTTAACTCATTCGTACGATCCATTCTAATTCATTCGTCCGATCCATTCTAATTCATTCGCACGAATGTATCCATTCTAATTCATTCGTACGATCCATTCTAATTCATTCGTACGATCCATTCTAATTCATTCGTAAGATCCATTCTAATTCATTCGTACGATCCATTCTAATTCATTCGTACGATCCATTCTAATTCATTCGCACGAATGTATCCATTCTAATTCATTCATATGATCCATTCTACTTCATTCGTACTATCCGTTCTAATTCACTCATACGATCCATTCTAATTCATTCATACGATCCATTCTAATTCATTTGCACGAATATATCCATTCTAATTCATTTGTACGATCCATTCTAATTCCTTCGTACGATCCATTAGTACGATCCATTCTAATTCCTTCGTATGATCCATTCTATTTCATTCGTATGATCCATTCTAATTCCTTCGTACGATCCATTCTAATTCCTTCGTATCCATTCTAATTCACTCATACGATCAATTCTAATTCAGTCGTACGATCCATTCTAATTCATTCATACAATCCATTCTAATTCATTCGCACGAATGTATCCATTCTAATTCATTCGTACGATCAGTTCTAATTCATTCACAAAATCTATTCTAATTCATTCATACGATCCATTCTAATTCATTCACACGAATGTATCCATTCTAATTCATTCATACGATCCATTCTAATTCATTCGTACGATCCATTCTAATTCACTCATACGATCCATTCTAATACATTCATCCGATCCATTCTAATTCAATTACACGAATATATCCATTCTAGTTCATTCGTACGATCCATTCTAATTCCTTCGTATGATCCATTCTAATTCATTCGTACGATCCATTCTAATTCATTCACGCAATCTATTCTAATACATTTGTACGATCAATTCTAATTCATTCGTACGATCCATTCTAATTCACTCATACGATCCATTCTAATACATTCATACGATCCATTCTAATTCATTTACACGAATATATCCATTCTAATTCATTCGTACGATCCATTCTAATTCCTTCATATGATCCATTCTAATTCATTCGTACGATCTATTCTAATTCATTCGTCCGATCCATTTTAATTCATTCGCACGAATGTATCCAGTCTAATTCATTCGTACGATCCATTCTAATTCATTCGTACGATCCATTCTAATTCATTCATTTGATCCATTCTAATTCATTCTTACGGTCCATTCTAATTCATTCGTTTGATCCATTCTAATTCATTCGCACGAATGTATCCATTCTAATTCATTCGTACGATCCATTCTAATTCATTCGTACGATACATTCTAATTCATTCATACGATCCATTCTAATTCATTCGCCTGAATGTATCCATTCTAGTTCATTCGTACGATCCATTCTAATTCATTCGTACGATCCATTCTAATTCATTCGTACGATCAATTCTAATTCATTTGCACGAATGTATCCATTCTAATTCATTCGTACGATCCTGAATTAGAATGGATCGTACGAATTAATTAGAATGGATCGTACGAATGAACTAGAATGGATACATTCGTGCGAATGAATTAGAATGGATCGTACGAATGAATTAGAATGGATCGTACGAATGAATAAGAATGGATCGTACGAATGAATTAGAATGGATACATTTGTGCGAATGAATTAGAATGGATCAGACGAATGAATTAGAATGGATGGTACGAATGAATTAGAATGGATTATACTAATTAATTAGAATGGATCGTATGAATGAATTAGAATGGATCGTACGAATGAATCAGAATGGATCGGACGAATAAATTAGAATAGATCGTACGAATGAATTAGAATGGATCGTAGGAAAGAATTAGAATGGATCGTACGAATGAATTAGAATGGATATATTCGTGCAAATGAATTAGAATGGATCGTATAAATGTATAAGAATGGATACATTCGTGCGAATGAATTAGAATGGATCGGACGAATGAATTAGAATAGATCGTACGAATGAATTAGAATGGATCGTACGAAGGAATTACAATGGATCATACGAATGAACTAGAATGGATTAGAATGGATTGTGCGAATGAATAAGAACAGATCATGCGAATGAATTAGAATGGATCGTACGAATGAATTAGAATGGATCGTGCAAATGAATTAGAATGGATCGTACGAATGAATAAGAATGGATACAATCGTGCGAATGAATTAGAATGGATCGGACGAATGAATTAGAATGGATCGTACGAATGAATTAGAATGGATCAAATGAATGAATTAAAATGGTTACATTCATGCGAATGAATTAGAATGGATCGTACGAATGGATTAGAATGGATCGTACGAATGGATTAGAATCGATACATTCGAGCGAATGAATTAGAATGGATCGTACGAATGAATTAGAATGGATCGTACAAATGGATTAGAATGGATCCTACGAATGGATTAGAATGGATACCTTTGTGCATATGAATTAGAATGGATCGTACGAATGAATTAGAATGGATCATATTAATGAATTAGAATGGATCGTACGAATGAATTAGAATGGATACATTCATGCACGATCCATTCTAATTCATTCGCACGAATGTATCCATTCTAATTCATTCGTACGATCCATTCTAATTCATTAATATGATCCATTCTAATTCATTCGTACGATCCATTCTAATTCATATGCACAAAGGTATCCATTCTAATTCATTCGTACGATCCCTTCTAATTCAGGATCGTACGAATGAATTACAATAGATACATTCGTGCGAATGAATTAGAATTGATCGTACGAATGAATTAGAATGGATCGTGCGAATGAATTAGAATGGATCGTACGAATGAATTAGAATGAATCGTACGAATGAACTAGAATGGATACATTCGTGCGAATGAATTAGAATGGATCGTACGAATGAATTAGAATGGGTCGTGCGAATGAATTAGAATGGATCTTACGAATGAATTAGAATGGATCGTACGAATGAATTAGAATGGATCGTACGAATGAATTAGAATGGATACATTCATGCGAATGAATTAGAATGGATCGGACGAATGAATTAGAATGGATCGTACGAATGAATTAGAATGGATCAAATGAATGAATTAAAATGGTTACATTCATGCGAATGAATTAGAATGGATCGTACGAATGGATTAGAATGGATCGTAGGAATGGATTAAAATGGAGACATTCGAGCGAATGAATTAGAATGGATCGTATGAATGAATAAGAATGGATCGTACGAATGGATTAGAATGGATCCTACGAATGGATTAGAATGGATACCTTTGTGCATATGAATTAGAATGGATCGTACGAATGAATTAGAATGGATCATATTAATGAATTAGAATGGATCGTACGAATGAATTAGAATGGATACATTCGTGCGAATGAATCAGAATGGATCGTGCGAATCAATTAGACTGGATCGTGCGAATGAATAAGAATGATCATACGAATGAATTAGAATGGATCGTACGAATTAATTAGAATGGATACATTCGTGCGAATGAATTAGAATGGATTGTATGAATGAATTAGAATGGATCGTACGAATGAATTAGAATGGATCATACGAATTAATTAGAATGGATCATACGAATGAATTAGAATGGATCGTACGAATGAATTAGAATGGATCGTACGAATGAATTAGAATGGATACATTCGTGCGAATGAATTAGAATGGATTGTGCGAATGAATAAGAATAGATCGTGCGAATGAATTAGAATGGATCGTACGAATGAATTAGAATGGATCGTGCGAATGTATTAGAATAGATCGTACGAATGAATTAGAATGGATACATTTGTGCGAATGAATTAGAATGGATCGTACGAATGAATTAGAATGGATCATATGAATGAATTAGAATGGATCGTATGAATGAATTAGAATGGATCGTGCGAATGAATTAGAATGGATCGTACGAATGAATTAGAATGGATCGTACGAATGAACTAGAATGGATACATTCGTGCGAATGAATTAGAATGGATCGTACGAATGAATTAGAATGGATCGTACGAATGAATTAGAATGGATCTTACGAATGAATTAGAATGGATCGTACGGATGAATTAGAATGGATCGTACGAATGAATTAGAATGGATACATTCGTGCGAATGAATTAGAATGGATCGGACGAATGAATTAGAATGGATCGTACGAATTAATTAGAATGGATCGTACGAATGAATTAGAATGGATCGTACGAATAAATTAGAATGGATACATTCGTCCGAATGAATTAGAATGGATCATACGAATAAGTAAGAATGGATCGTACGAATGAAATAGAATAGATTGTACGAATGAATTAGAATGGACTACGAATGAATTAGAATGGATCGTGTGAAAGAATTAAAATGGATTGTATGAATGAATTAGAATGGATCGTATGAATGAATTAGAATGGATCGTGCGAATGAATTCGAAATGATCGTACGAATTCATTCTAATTCTTTCACATGATCTATTCTAATTCATTCATACGTTCCATTCTAATTCATTAGCACGATTCATGCTTCGTTCGATCAATTCTAATTCATTAGCACGATCCATTCTAATTCATTCGTACGATCCATTCTAATTCATTCGCACGATCCATTCTAATTCATTCATAGGATCCATTCTATTTCATTCATAAGATCTATTCTAATTCTTTCGCACGAATGTATCTATTCTAATTCATTCGCACGAATGTATCCATTCTACTTCATTCGTACGATCCATTCTAATTCATTCGTACGATCCATTCTAATTCATTCGTACGATCCATTCTAATTCATTCATACGATCTATTCTAATTCATTCATACAATCCATTCTAATTCTTTCACACGATCCATTCTAATTCATTCGTAGGATCCATTCTAATTCATTCGCACAATCCATTCTATTTCATTCGTACGATCCATTCTTACTCATAGGTACGATCCATTCTAATTCATTCGCACGAATGTATCCATTCTAATTCATTCGTACGAATCCATTCTAATTCATTCGTACAATCCATTCTATTTCATTCGTACGATCCATTCTTACTCATTCGTATGATCCATTCTAATTCATTCGCACGAATGTATCCATTCTATATCATTCGTACGATCCATTCTAAATCATTCGTGCAAACCATTCTATTTCATTCGTACGATCAATTCTAATTCATTAGCACGATCCATTCTAATTCATTCGTACGATCCATTCAAATTCATTCGCACGATCCATTGTAATTCATTCGTACAATCCATTCTATTTCATTCGTACGATCCATTCTTACTCATTCGTATGATCCATTCTAATTCATTCGCACGAATGTATCCATTCTAATCCATTCGTATGATCCATTCTAATCCATTCGTATGATCCATTCTAATTGATTCGCATGAATGTAACCATTCTAATTCATTCATTTGATCCATTCTAATTCATTCGTACGATCCATTCTAATTCATTCGTCCGATCCATTCTAATTCATTTGCACGAATATATCCATTCTAAACCATTCATACGATCCATTCTAATTTATTCGTACGATCCATTCTAATTCATTGGTAAGATCCATTCTAATTCATTCGTACGATCCATTCTAATTCATTCGTACGATCCATTCTAATTCATTCGCACGAATGTATCCATTCTAGTTCATTCGTACGATCCATTCTAATTCATTCGTACGATCCATTCTAATTCATTCGCACGATCCATTCTAATTCATTCGTACGATCCATTCTAATTCATTCGCGCAAATGTATCCATTCTAATTCATTCGTACGATCCATTCTAATTCATTCGTACGATCCATTCTAATTCATTCGCACGATCCATTCTAATTCATTCGTACGATCCATTCTAATTCATTCAGACGATCCATTCTAATTCATTCGTACGATCCATTCTAATTCATTCGCACAAATGTATCCATTCTAATTCATTCGTACGATCCATTCTAATTCATTCGCACGATCCATTCTAATTCATTCTAATTCATTCGTACGATCCATTCTAATTTATTCGTACGATCCATTCTTACTCATTCGTATGATCCATTCTAATTCATTCGTACGATCCATTCTAATTCATTCGCACGAATGTACCCATTCTAATTCATTCGTATGATCCATTCTAATTCATTCGCACAAATGTATCCATTCTAATTCATTCGTACGATCCATTCTAATTCATTCGCACGATCCATTCTAATTCATTCGAACGATCCATTCTAATTCTTTCACACAATCCATTCTAATTCATTCATACGATCTATTCTAATTCTTTCGCACGAATGTATCCATTCTAATTCATTCGCACGAATGTATCCATTCTAATTCATTCATACGATCCATTCTAATTCATTCGTACGATCCATTCTAATTCATTCGTACGATCCATTCTAATTAATTCGTATGATCCATTCTAATTCATTCGTACGATCCATTCTAATTCATTCATACAATCCATTCTAATTCATTCGCACGAATGTATCCATTCTAATTAATTCGTACGATCCATTCTAATTCATTCGTATGATCCATTCTTATTCATTCGCACGATACAGTCTAATGGATTCGCACGATCCATTCTAATTCATTCGCACGAATGTATCCATTCTAATTCATTCGTACGATCCATTCTAATTCATTAATATGATCCATTCTAATTCATTCGTACGATCCATTCTAATTCATATGCATAAAGGTATCCATTCTAATCCATTCGTAGGATCCATTCTAATCCTTTCGTACGATCCATTCTAATTCATTCGTACGATCCATTCTAATTCACTCGTACGATCCATTCTAATTCATTCATACGATCCATTCTAATTCATTCGTAAGATCCATTCTAATTCATTCGTACGATCCTTTCTAATTCATTCGTACGATCCATTCTAATTCATTCGCACGAATGTATCCATTCTAGTTCATTCGTACGATCCATTCTAATTCATTCGTACGATCCATTCTAATTCATTCGCACGAATATATCTATTCTAGTTCATTCGTACGATCCATTCTAGTCCATTCGTACGATCCATTCTAATTCATTCGTACGATCCATTCTAATTCATTAGTATGATCCATTCTAATTAATTCGTATGATCCATTCTAATTCATTCGTACGATCCATTCTAATTCATTCATACAATCCATTCTAATTCATTCGCACGAATGTATCCATTCTAATTAATTCGTATGATCTATTCTAATTCATTCGTATGATCCATTCTAATTCATTCGTACGAATCCATTCTAATTCATTCGTACAGTCTATTCTATTTCATTTGTAAGATCCATTCTAATTCATTCGTACGATCCATTCTAATTCATTCGCACGAATGTATCCATTCTAGTTCATTCGTACGATCCATTCTAATTCATTCGTACGATCCATTATAATTCATTCATACGATCTATTCTAATTCATTATTACAATCCATTCTAATACATTTGTACGAATGAATTAGAATGGATCGTACGAATGAACTAGAATAGATCGTACGAATGAATTAGAATGGATCGTACGAAGGAATTAGAATGGATCGTACGAATGAATTAGAATGGATATATTCGTGCAAATGAATTAGAATGGATCGTATGAATAAATTAGAATGCATTGTATGAATAAATTAGAATGGATCGTATGAATGAATTAGAATGGATCGTACGAATGAATTAGAATGGACACATTCGTGCGAATGAATTAGAATGGATACATTCGTGCGAAAGAATTAGAATAGATCGTATGAATGAATTAGAATGGATCCTATGAATGAATTAGAATGGATCGTGCGAATGAATTAGAATGGATCGTACGAATGAATTAGAATGGATCGTGTGAAAGAATTAGAATGGATCGTACGAATGAATTAGAATGGATCGTGCGAATGAATTAGAATGGATCGTACGAATGAATTAGAATGGATACATTTGTGCGAATGAATTAGAATGGATCGTACGAATGAATTAGAATGGTTACTTTCGTGCGATTGAATTAGAGTGGATCGTACGAATGAATTAGAATGGATCGTATGAATGTATTAGAATGGATCGTATGAATGTATTACAATGGATCGTATGAATGAATTAGAATGGATTGTGCGAATGAATTAGAATGGATCGTACGAATGAATTAGAATGGATCGTGTGAAAGAATTAGAATGGATTGTATGAATGAATTAGAATAGATCGTATGAATGAATTAGAATGGATCGTACGAATGAATTAGAATGGATCGTACGAATGAACTAGAATGGATACATTCGTGCGAATGAATTAGAATGGATCGTACGAATGAATTAGAATGGATCGTACGAATGAATTAGAATGGATCTTACGAATGAATTAGAATGGATCGTACGAATGCACGATCCATGCGAATGAATTAGAATAGATCGTACGAATGAACTAGAATGGATACATTAGTGCGAATGAATTAGAATGGATCGTAAGAATGAATTAGAATGGATCGTACGAATGAATTAGAATGGATCTTACGAATGAATTAGAATGGATCGTACGAATGAATTAGAATGGATCGTACGAATGAATTAGAATGGATACATTCGTGCGAATGAATTAGAATGGATCATACGAATGAATTAGAATGGACCGTACGAATGAATTAGAATGGATCTTAGGAATGAATTAGAATGGATCGTACGAATGCACGATCCATGCGAATGAATTAGAATAGATCGTATGAATGAACTAGAATGGATACATTCGTGCGAATGAATTAGAATGGATCGTACGAATGAATTAGAATGGATCGTACGAATGAATTAGAATGGATCGTACGAATGAATTAGAATGGATACATTCGTGCGAATGAATTAGAATGGATACATTCGTGCGAAAGAATTAGAATAGATCGTATGAATGAATTAGAATGGATCCAATGAATGAATTAGAATGGATCGTGCGAATGAATTAGAATGGATCGTACGAATGAATTAGAATGGATCGTGCTAATGAATTAGAATTGATCGAACGAATGAATTAGAATGGATACATTCGTGCGAATGAATTAGAATGGATCGGACGAATGAATTAGAATGGATCGTACGAATGAGTAAGAATGGATCGTACGAATAAAATAGAATAGATCGTACGAATGAATTAGAATGGATCGTACGAAGGAATTAGAATGGATCGTACGAATGAATTAGAATGGATATATTCGTGCAAATAAATTAGAATGGATCGTATGAATGTATTAGAATGGATCGTATGAGTGAATTAGAATGGATCGTACGAATGAATTAGAATGGATCGTATGAATGAATTAGAATGGATACATTCGTGTGAATGAATTAGAATGGATCGTATGAATGAATTAGAATAGATTTTGTGAATGAATTAGAATTGATCGTACGAATGAATTAGACTGGATACATTCGTGCGAATGAATTAGAATGGATTGTATGAATGAAGTAGAATGGATCGTACGAATGAATTAGAATGGATCGTATGAGTGAATTAGAATGGATACGAAGGAATTAGAATGGATCGTACGAAGGAATTAGAATAGATCATACGAATGAAATAGAATGGATCGTACGAAGGAATTAGAATGGATCGTACGAAGGAATTAGAATGGATCGTACGAATGAATTAGAATGGATATATTCGTGCAAATGAATTAGAATGGATCGTATGAATGAATTAGAATGGATCGTATGAGTGAATTAGAACGGATAGTACGAATGAAGTAGAATGGATCGTATGAATGAATTAGAATGCATACATTCGTGCGAATGAATTAGAATGGATCGTATGAATGAATTAGAATAGATTGTGCGAATGAATTAGAATGGATCGTACGCATGAATTAGAATGGATACATTCGTGCGAATAAATTAGAATAGATTGTATGAATGAATTAGAATGGATCGTACGAATGAATTAGAATGGATCGTACGAATGTATTAGAATAGATTGCGTGAATGAATTAGAATGGATCGTACGAATGAATTAGAATGGATCGTACGAAGGAATTGGAATGGATCGTACGAATGAATTAGAATGGATCGTACGAATGAATTAGAATGGATCGTAAGAAAGAATTAGAATGGATCATACGAATGAGTAAGAATGGATCGTATGAATGAATTAGATTGGATCGTACGATCCATTCTAATTCATTAGCATGGATCGTGCTAATGAATTAGAATGGAATATACGAATGAATTAGAATGGATCGTAGAATGGATCGTACGAATGAATTAGAATGAATTAGAATGGATCCTACGAATGAATTAGAATAGATCATAGGAATGAATTAGAATGGATCGTGCAAATGAATTAGAATGGATACATTCGTACGAATGAATTAGAATGGATCGTACGAATGAATTAGAATGGATCGTACGAATGAATTCGAATGGATTGTACGATCGATTCTAATTCATTCATACAATCCATTCTAATTCATTCACACGAATGTATCCATTCTAATCCATTCGTACGATCCATTCTAATTCATTCGCATGAATGTAACCATTCTAATTCATTCACACGATCGTATGAATTAGAATGGATCGTACGAATGAATTAGAATGGATACATTTGTGCGAATGAATTAGAATGGATCGTACGAATGAATTAGAATGGATCGTATGAATGAATTAGAATGGATCGTACGAATGAATTAGAATGGATCGTGCGAATGAATTAGAATGGATCGTACGAATGAATTAGAATGGATCATATGAAAGAATTAGAATGGATCGTATGAATGTATTAGAATGGATCATGCGAATAAATTAGAATGGATCGTACGAATGAATTAGAATGGATACATTCGTGAGAATGAATTAGAATGGATCGGACAAATGAATTAGAATGGATCGTACGAATGAGTTAAAATGGATCAAATGAATGAATTAGAATGGTTACATTCATGCGAATGAATTAGAATGGATCGTACGAATGGATTAGAATGGATCGTACAAATGAATTAGAATGGATCGTACGAAGGAATTAGAATGGATCGTACGAATGAATTAGAATGGATATATTCGTGCAAATAAATTAGAATGGATCGTATGAATGTATTAGAATGGATCGTATGAGTGAATTAGAATGGATCGTATGAATGAATTAGAATGGATACATTCGTGTGAATGAATTAGAATGGATCGTATGAATGAATTAGAATAGATTTTGTGAATGAATTAAAACAGATCGTACGAATGAATTAGAATGGATACATTCGTGCGAATGAATTAGAATGGATTGTATGAATAAATTAGAATGGATCCTATGAATGAATTAGAATGGATCGTACGAATGAATTAGAATGGATACATTCGTGCGAATGAATTAGAATTGATCGTACGAATGAATTAGAATGGATCGTGCGAATGAATTAGAATGGATCGTACGAATGAATTTGAATGGATACATTCGTGCGAATGAATTAGAATGGATATATTCGTGCGAAAGAATTAGAATAGATCGTATGAATGAATTAGAATGGATTGTATAAATGAATTAGAATGGATCGTATGAATGAATTAGAATGGATCGTGCGAGTGAATTCGAATGGATCGTACGAATTCATTCTAATTCATTCATACAATCCATTCTAATTCTTTCACATGATCCATTCTAATTCATTCGTACGTTCCATTCTAATTCATTAGCACGATCCATGCTAATTCATTCGTTCGATAAATTCTAATTCATTAGCACGATCCATTCTAATTCATTCGTACGATCCATTCTAATTCATTCGTACGATCCATTCTAATTCATATGCACAAAAATATCCATTCTAATCCATTCGTAGGATCCATTCTAATCCATTCGTACAATCCATTCTAATTCATTCGTACGATCCATTCTATTTCATTCGCTCGAATGTATCCATTCTAATCCATTCGTACGATCCATTCTAATCCATTCGTACGATCCATTCTAATTCATTCGCAACAATGTAACCATTCTAATTCATTCATTTGATCCATTTTAACTCATTCGTACGATCCATTCTAATTCATTCGTCCGATCCATTCTAATTCTTTCGCACGAATGTATCCATTCTAATTCATTCGTACGATCCATTCTAATTCATTCGTACGATCCATTCTAATTCATTCGCACGAATGTATCCATTCTAATTCATCCATATGATCCATTCTACTTCATTCGTACTATCCGTTCTAATTCACTCATACGATCCATTCTAATTCATTCATACGATCCATTCTAATTCATTTCCACGAATATATCCATTCTAATTCATTTGTACGATCCATTCTAATTCCTTCGTACGATCCATTCTAATTCCTTCGTACGATCCATTCTAATTCCTTCGTATGATCCATTCTATTTCATTCGTATGATCAATTCTAATTCCTTCGTACGATCCATTCTAATTCCTTCGTATCCATTCTAATTCACTCATACGATCAATTCTAATTCAGTCGTACGATCCATTCTAATTCATTCATACAATCCAGTCTAATTCATTCGCACGAATGTATCCATTCTAATTCATTCGTACGATCAGTTCTAATTCAATCACAAAATCTATTCTAATTCATTCATACGATCCATTCTAATTCATTCACACGAATGTATCCATTCTAATTCATTCATATGATCCATTCTAATTCATTCGTACGATCCATTCTAATTCACTCATACGATCCATTCTAATACATTCATACGATCCATTCTAATTCATTTACACGAATATATCCATTCTAATTCATTCGTACGATCCATTCTAATTCCTTCGTACGATCCATTCTAATTCATTCGTACGATCTATTCTAATTCATTCGTCCGATCCATTCTAATTCATTCGCACGAATGTATCCATTCTAATTCATTCGTACGATCCATTCTAATTCATTCGTACGATCCATTCTAATTCATTCATTTGATCCATTCTAATTCATTCTTACGATCCATTCTAATTCATTCGTCCGATCCATTCTAATTCATTCGCACGAATGTATCCATTCTAATTCATTCGTACGATCCATTCTAATTCATTCGTACGATCCATTCTAATTCATTCATACGATCCATTCTAATTCATTCGCACGAATGTATCCATTCTAGTTCATTCGTACGATCCATTCTAATTCATTCGTACGATCCATTCTAATTCATTCGTACGATCCATTCTAATTCATTCGTGCTAATGAATTAGAATAGATCGTACGAATGAACTAGAATGGATACATTCGTGCGAATGAATTAGAATGGATCGTACGAATGAATTAGAATGGATCGTACGAATGAATTAGAATGGATCTTACGAATGAATTAGAATGGATCGTACGAATTAATTAGAATGGATCGTACGAATGAATTAGAATGGATATATTAATGCGAATGAATTAGAATGGATCGGACGAATAAATTAGAATGGATCGTACGAATGAATTAGAATGGATCAAATGAATGAATTAAAATGGTTACATTCATGCGAATGAATTAGAATGGATCGTACGAATGGATTAGAATGGATCGTACGAATGGATTAGAATGGTGACATTCGAGCAAATGAATTAGAATGGATCGTACGAATGAATTAGAATGGACCATACGAATGGATTAGAATGGATCCTACGAATGGATTAGAATGGATACCTTTGTGCATATGAATTAGAATGGATCGTACGAATGAATTAGAATGGATCATATTAATGAATTAGAATGGATCGTACGAATGAATTAGAATGGATACATTCGTGCGAATGAATCAGAATGGATCGTGCGAATCAATTAGACTGGATCGTGCGAATGAATAAGAATAGATCATACGAATGAATTAGAATGGATCGTACGAATTAATTAGAATGGATACATTCGTGCGAATGAATTAGAATGGATTGTATGAATGAATTAGAATGGATCGTACGAATGAATTAGAATGGATCATACGAATTAATTAGAATGGATCGTACGAATGAATTAGAATGGATCGTACGAATGAATTAGAATGGATACATTCGTGCGAATGAATAAGAATGGATTGTGCGAATGAATAAGAATAGATCGTGCGAATGAATTAGAATGGATCGTACGAATGAATTAGAATGGATCGTGCGAATGAATTAGAATGGATCGTACGAATGAATTAGAATGGATACATTTGTGCGAATGAATTAGAATGGATCGTACGAATGAATTAGAATGGATCGTATGAATGAATTAGAATGGATCGTATGAATGAATTAGAATGGATCGTGCGAATGAATTAGAATGGATCGTACGAATGAATTAGAATGGATCGTACGAATGAACTAGAATGGATACATTCGTGCGAATAAATTAGAATGGATCGTACGAATGAATTAGAATGGATCGTACGAATGAATTAGAATGGATCTTAGGAATGAATTAGAATGGATCGCACGAATGAATTAGAATGGATCGTACGAATGAATTAGAATGGATACATTCGTGCGAATGAATTAGAATGGATCGGACGAATGAATTAGAATGGATCATACGAATGAATTAGAATGGATCGTACGAATGAATTAGAATGGATCGTACGAATAAATTAGAATGGATACATTCGTCCGAATGAATTAGAATGGATCATACGAATGAGTAAGAATGGATCGTACGAATGAAATAGAATAGATTGTACGAATGAATTAGAATGGATCCTACGAATGAATTAGAATGGATCGTGTGAAAGAATTAAAATGGATTGTATGAATGAATTAGAATGGATCGTATGAACGAATTAGAATGGATCGTGCGAATGAATTCGAATGGATCGTACGAATTCATTCTAATTCTTTCACACGATCCATTCTAATTCATTCGTACGTTCCATTCTAATTCATTAGCACGATCCATGCTAATTCATTCGTTCGATCAATTCTAATTCATTAGCACGATCCATTCTAATTCATTCGTACGATCCATTCTAATTCATTCACACGATCCATTCTAATTCATTCATAGGATCCATTCCAATTCATTCATACGATCTATTCTAATTCTTTCGCTCGAATGTATCCATTCTAATTCATTCGCACGAATGTATCCATTCTAATTCATTCGTACGATCCATTCTAATTCATTCGTACGATCCATTCTAATTCATTCGTACGATCCATTCTAATTCATTCATACGATCTATTCTAATTCATTCATATAATCCATTCTAATTCTTTCACACGATCCATTCTAATTCATTCGTAGGATCCATTCTAATTCATTCGCACAATCCATTCTATTTCATTCGTACGATCCATTCTTACTCATTGGTACGATCCATTCTAATTCATTCGCACGAATGTATCCATTCTAATTCATTCGTACGAATCCATTCTAATTCATTCGTACAATCCATTCTATTTCATTCGTATGATCCATTCTTACTTATTCGTATGATCCATTCTAACTCATTCGCACGAATGTATCCATTCTATATCATTCGTACGATCCATTCTAATTCATTCGTACGATCCATTCTAAATCATTCGTGCAATCCATTCTATTTCATTCGTACGTTCAATTCTAATTCATTAGCACGATCTATTCTAATTCATTCGTACGATCCATTCAAATTCATTCGCACGATCCATTCTAATTCATTCGTACAATCCATTCTATTTCATTCGTACGATCCATTCTTACTCATTCGTATGATCCATTCTAATTCATTCGCAGGAATGTATCCATTCTAATCCATTCGTACGATCCATTCTAATCCATTCGTACGATCCATTCTAATTCATTCGCATGAATGTAACCATTCTAATTCATTCATTGGATCCATTCTAATTCATTCGTACGATCCATTTTAATTCATTCGTCCGATCCATTCTAATTCATTCGCACGAATATATCCATTCTAAACCATTCATACGATCCATTCTAATTTATTCGTACGATCCATTCTAATTCATTCGTAAGATCCATTCTAATTCATTCGTACGATCCATTCTAATTCATTCGTACGATCCATTCTAATTCATTCGCACGAATGTATCCATTCTAGTTCATTCGTACGATCCATTCTAATTCATTTGTACGATCCATTCTAATTCATTCGCACGATCCATTCTAATTCATTCGTACGATCCATTCTAATTCATTCGCGCAAATGTATCCATTCTAATTCATTCGTACGATCCATTCTAATTCATTCGTACAATCAATTCTAATTCATTCGCACGATCCATTCTAATTCATTCGTACGATCCATTCTAATTCATTCATACGATCCATTCTAATTCATTCGTACGATCCATTCTAATTCATTCGCACAAATGTATCCATTCTAATTCATTCGTACGATCCATTCTAATTCATTCGCACTATCCATTCTAATTCATTCTAATTCATTCGTACGATCCATTCTAATTCATTCGTACGATCCATTCTTACTCATTCGTATGATCCATTCTAATTCATTCGTACGATCCATTCTAATTCATTCGCATGAATGTAACCATTCTAATTCATTCGTACAATCCATTCTAATTCATTCGCACAAATGTATCCATTCTAATTCATTCGTACGATCCATTCTAATTCATTCGCATGATCCATTCTAATTCATTCGTACGATCCATTCTAATTCTTTCACACAATCCATTCTAATTCATTCGCACGAATGTATCCATTCTAATTAATTCGTACGATCCATTCTAATTCATTCGTATGATCCATTCTTATTCATTCGCACGATCCAGTTTAATGGATTCGCACAATCCATTCTAATTCATTCGCACGAATGTATCCATTCTAATTCATTCGTACGATCCATTCTAATTAATTAATATGATCCATTCTAATTCATTCGTACGATCCATTCTAATTCATAAGCACAAAGGTATCCATTCTAATCCATTCGTAGGATCCATTCTAATCCATTCGTATGATCCATTCTAATTCATTCGTACGATCCATTCTAATTCATTCGTACGATCCATTCTAATTCATTCGTACGATCCATTCTAATTCATTCGTAAGATCCATTCTAATTCATTCGTACGATCCATTCTAATTCATTCGTACGATCCATTCTAATTCATTCGCACGAATGTATCGATTCTAGTTCATTCGTACGATCCATTCTAATTCATTCGTACGATCCATTCTAATTCATTCGCACGAATGTATCCATTCTAGTTCATTCGTACGATCCATTCTAGTTCATTCGTACGATCCATTCTAATTCATACGTACGATCCATTCTAATTCATTCGTATGACCCATTCTAATTAATTCGTATGATCCATTCTAATTCATTCGTACGATCCATTCTAATTCATTCATACAATCCATTCTAATTCATTCGCACGAATGTATCCATTCTAATTAATTCGTACGATCCATTCTAATTCATTCGTATGATCCATTCTAATTCATTCGTACGAGTACGAATCCATTCTAATTCATTCGTACAATCTATTCTATTTCATTCGTAAGATCCATTCTAATTCATTCGTACGATCCATTCTAATTCATTCGCACGAATGCAACCATTCTAGTTCATTCGTACGATCCATTCTAATTCATTCGTACGATCCATTCTAATTCATTCATACGATCTATTCTAATTCATTATTACAATCCATTCTAATACATTTGTACGGATGAATTAGAATGGATCGTACGAATGAACTAGAATAGATCGTACGAATGAATTAGAATGGATCGTACGAAGGAATTAGAATGGATCGTACGAATGAATTAGAATGGATATATTCGTGCAAATGAATTAGAATGGATCGTATGAATAAATTAGAATGCATTGTATGAATGAATTAGAATGGATCGTATGAATGAATTAGAATGGATCGTACGAATGAATTAGAATGGACACATTCGTGCGAATGAATTAGAATGGATACATTCGTGCGAAAGAATTAGAATAGATCGTATGAATGAATTAGAATGGATCCTATGAATGAATTAGAATGGATCGTGCGAATGAATTAGAATGGATCGTACGAATGAATTAGAATGGATCGTGTGAAAGAATTAGAATGGATCGTACGAATGAATTAGAATGGATCGTGCGAATGAATTAGAATGGATCGTACGAATGAATTAGAATGGATACATTTGTGCGAATGAATTAGAATGGATCGTACGAATGAATTAGAATGGTTACATTCGTGCGAATGAATTAGAATGGTTACATTCGTGCGAATGAATTAGAATGGATCGTACGAATAAATTAGAATGGATATATTCGTGCAAATGAATTAGAATGGATCGTATGAATGTATTAGAATGGATCATATGAGTGAATTAGAATGGATCGTGCGAATGAATTAGAATGGATTGTGCGAATCAATTAGAATGGATCGTACGAATGAATTAGAATGGATCGTGTGAAAAAATTAGAATGGATTGTATGAATGAATTAGAATAGATCGTATGAATGAATTAGAATGGATCGTACGAATGAATTAGAATGGATCGTACGAATGAATTAGAATGGATCTTACGAATGAATTAGAATGGATCGTACGAATGCACGATCCATGCGAATGAATTAGAATAGATCGTACGAATGAACTAGAATGGATACATTCGTGCGAATGAATTAGAATGGATCGTACAAATGAATTAGAATGGATCGTACGAATGAATTAGAATGGATCTGACGAATGAATTAGAATGGATCGTACGAATGAATTAGAATGGATCATACGAATGAATTAGAATAGATACATTCATGCGAATGAATTAGAATGGATCGGACGAATGAATTAGAATGGATCGTACGAATGAATTAGAATGGATCGTACGAATGAATTAGAATGGATCGTACGAATAAATTAGAATGGATACATTCGTCCGAATGAATTAGAATGGATCATACGAATGAGTAAGAATGGATCATACGAATAAAATAGAATAGATTGTACGAATGAATTAGAATGGATTCGTACGAATGAATTAGAATGGATACATTCGTGCGAATGAATTAGAATGGATCGTACCAATGAGTAAGAATGGATCGTACGAATGAAATAGAATGAATTGTGCGAATGAATTAGAATGGATCATACGAATGAATTAGAATGGATCGTACGAATTAATTTGAATGGATACATTCGTGCGAATGAATTAGAATGGATTGTATGAATGAATTAGAATGGATCGTACGAATGAATTAGAATGGATCATACGAATTAATTAGAATGGATCGTACAAATGAATTAGAATGGATCGTACGAATGAATTAGAATGGATACATTCGTGCGAAAAAATTAGAATGGATTGTGCGAATGAATAAGAACAGATCGTGCGAATGAATTAGAATGGATCGTACGAATGAATTAGAATGGATCGTGCGAATGAATTAGAATAGATCGTACGAATGAATTAGAATGGATACATTTGTGCGAATGAATTAGAATGGATCGTACGAATGAATTAGAATGGATCGTATGAATGAATTAGAATGGATCGTACGAATGAATTAGAATGGATCGTGCGAATGAATTAGAATGGATCGTACGAATGAATTAGAATGGATCGTACGAATGAACTAGAATGGATACATTCGTGCGAATGAATTAGAATGGATCGACGAATGAATTAGAATGGATCGTACGAATGAATTAGAATGGATCTTACGAATGAATTAGAATGGATCGTACGAATGAATTAGAATGGATCGTACGAATGAATTAGAATGGATACATTCGTGCGAATGAATTAGAATGGATCGGACGAATGAATTAGAATGGATCGTACGAATGAATTAGAATGGATCATACGAATGAATTAGAATGGATCGTACGAATAAATTAGAATGGATACATTCATCCGAATGAATTAGAATAGATCATACGAATGAGTAAGAATGGATCGTACGAATGAAATAGAATAGATTGTACGAATGAATTAGAATGGATCCTACGAATGAATTAGAATGGATCGTGTGAAAGAATTAGAATGGATTGTATGAATGAATTAGAATGGATCGTATGAATGAATTAGAATGGATCGTGCGAATGAATTCGAATGGATCGTACGAATTCATTCTAATTCATTCATACAATCCATTCTAATTCTTTCACAAGATCTATTCTAATTCATTCGTAGGATCCATTCTAATTCATTCGTACAATCTATTCTATTTCATTCGTACAATCCATTCTTACTCATTCGTATGATCCATTCTAATTCATTCGGACGAATGTATCCATTCTAATTTATTCGTACGATCCATTCTAATTCATTCGTACGATCCATTCTAATTCATTCGTACGATCCATTCTAATTCATTATTCTGATCCATTCTAATTCATTCGCACGAATGTATCCATTCTAATTCATTCGTACGGTCCATTCTAATTCATTCGCACAATCCATTCTATTTCATTCGTACGATCCATTCTTACTCATTCGTATGATCCATTATGGATACATTCGTGCGAATGAATTAGAATGGATCATACGAATGAGTAAGAATGGATCGTACGAATGAAATAGAATGGATTGTGCGAATGAATTAGAATGGATCGTATGAATGAATTAGAATGGATCGTGTGAAAGAATTAGGATGGATTGTATGAATGAATTAGAATAGATCATATGAATGAATTAGAATGGATCGTTCGAATGAATTAGAATGGATCGTACGAATGAACTAGAATGGATACATTCGTGCGAATGAATTAGAATGGATCGTACGAATGAATTAGAATGGATCGTACGAATGAATTAGAATGGATCTTACGAATGAATTAGAATGGATCGTACGAATGCACGATCCATGGGAATGAATTAGAATAGATCGTACGAATGAACTAGAATGGATACATTCGTGCGAATGAATTAGAATGGATCGTCCGAATGAATTAGAATGGATCGTATGAATGAATTAGAATGGATCGTACGAATGAATTAGAATGGATCGTACGAATGAATTAGAATGGATCATACGAATGAATTAGAATGGATCGTATGAATGAATTAGAATGGATACATTCGTGCGAATGAATTAGAATGGATACATTCGTGCGAAAGAATTAGAATAGATCATATGAATGAATTAGAATGGATCCTATGAATGAATTAGAATGGATCGTGCGAATGAATTAGAATGGATCGTACGAATGAATTAGAATGGATCGTGCTAATGAATTAGAATTGATCGAACGAATGAATTAGAATGGATACATTCGTGCGAATGAATTAGAATGGATAGGACGAATGAATTAGAATGGATCGTACGAATGAGTAAGAATGGATCGTACAAATAAAATAGAATAGATCGTACGAATGAATTAGAATGGATCGTACGAAGGAATTAGAATGGATCGTACGAATGAATTAGAATGGATATATTCGTGCAAATGAATTAGAATGGATCGTATGAATGTATTAGAATGGATCGTATGAGTGAATTAGAATGGATCGTACGAATGAATTAGAATGGATCGTATGAATGAATTAGAATGGATATATTCGTGTGAATGAATTAGAATGGATCGTATGAATGAATTAGAATAGATTTTGTGAATGAATTAGAACTGATCGTACGAATGAATTAGAATGGATACATTCGTGCGAATGAATTAGAATGGATTGTATGAATGAAGTAGAATGGATCGTACGAATGAATTAAAATGGATCGTATGAGTGAATTAGAATGGATACGAAGGAATTAGAATGCATCGTACGAAGGAATTAGAATGGATCATACGAATGAAATAGAATGGATCGTACGAAGGAATTAGAATGGATCGTGCAAAGGAATTAGAATGGATCGTACGAAGGAATTAGAATGGATCGTACGAATGAATTAGAATGGATATATTCGTGCAAATGAATTAGAATGGATCGTATGAATGAATTAGAATGGATCGTATGAGTGAATTAGAACGGATAGTACGAATGAAGTAGAATGGATCGTATGAATGAATTAGAATGGATACATTCGTGCGAATGAATTAGAATGGATCGTATGAATGAATTAGAATAGATTGTGCGAATGAATTAGAATGGATCGTACGAATGAATTAGAATGGATACATTCGTGCGAATAAATTAGAATGGATTGTATGAATGAATTAGAATGGATCGTACGAATGTATTAGAATCGATTGCGTGAATGAATTAGAATGGATCGTACGAATGAATTAGAATGGATCGTACGAAGGAATTAGAATGGATCGTACGAAAGAATTAGAATGGATCGTACGAAGGAATTAGAATGGATCGTACGAATGAATTAGAATGGATCGTACGATTGAATTAGAATGGATCATACGAATGAGTAAGAATGGATCGTATGAATGAATTAGATTGGATCGTACGATCCATTCTAATTCATTAGCATGGATCGTGCTAATGAATTAGAATGGAATATACGAATAAATTAGAATGGATCATACGAATGAATTAGAATGAATTAGAATGGATCGTACGAATGAATTAGAATAGATCATAGGAATGAATTAGAATGGATCGTGCAAATGAATTAGAATGGATACATTCGTACGAATGAATTAGAATGGATCGTACGAATGAATTAGAATGGATCGTACGAATGAATTCGAATGGATTGTACGATCCATTCTAATTCATTCATACAATTCATTCTAATTCATTCGCACGAATGTATCCATTCTAATCCATTCGTACGATCCATTCTAATCCATTTGTACGATCCATTCTAATTCATTCGCATGAATGTAACTATTCTAATTCATTCACACGATCGTATGAATTAGAATGTATACATTCGTGCGAATGAATTAGAATGGATCGTGCGAATCCATTAGACTGGATCGTGCGAATGAATAAGAATGGATCATACGAATGAATTAGAATGGATCGTATGAATTAATTAGAATGGATACATTCGTGCGAATGAATTAGAATGGATTGTATGAATGAATTAGAATGGATCGTACGAATGAATTAGAATGGATCATACGAATTAATTAGAATGGATCGTACGAATGAATTAGAATGGATCGTACGAATGAATTAGAATGGATCGCACGAATGAACTAGAATGGATCGTACGAATGAACTAGAATGGATATATTCGTGCGAATGAATTAGAATGGATCGTACGAATGAATTAGAATGGATCGTACGATTCATTCTAATTCATTCGTACGATCCATTCTAATACATTCGTACGATTCATGCTAATTCATTCGCACGATCCATTCTAATTCATTCGTACGATCCATTCTTATTCATTCATACGATCCATTCTAATTCATTCGCACAATCCATTCTAATTCATTCGTACAATCCATTCTAATTCATTCGTATGATCCATTCTAACTCATTCGGTGGATCCATTCTAATTCATTCGTACGATCCATTCTAATTCATTCCCACGATCCATTCATATTTATTCGTACGATCCATTCTAATTCATTCGTATGATCTATTCCAATTCATTCGTACGAATGTAACCATTCTAATTCATTCATACGATTCATTCTAATTCATTCGTATGAGCTATTCTAATTCATTCGTACGATCCATTCTAATTCATTCGTACGATCCATTGTAATTCATTCATACAATCCATTTAGATTCATTCGCACAAATGTATCCATTCAAATTCATTCGTACGATCCAGTCTAATTCATTCGTACGATCCATTCTAATTCATTCGCACGAATATATCCATTCTAATTCTTTCGTACGATGCATTCTAATTCATTCGTACGATCCATTCTAAATCATTCATTTGATCCATTCTAATTCATTCGTACGATCCATTCTAATTCATTCGTCCGATCCATTCTAATTCATTCGCACGAATGTATCCATTCTAATTCATTCGTACGATCCATTATAATTCATTCGTACGATCCATTCTAATTCATTCGTAAGATCCATTCTAATTCATTCGTACGATCCATTCTAATTCATTCGTACGATCCATTCTAATTCATTCGCACGAATGTATCCATTCTAGTTCATTCGTACGATCCATTCTAATTCATTCGTACGATCCATTCTAATTCATTCGCACGATCCATTCTAATTCATTCGTACGATCAATTCTAATTCATTCGCACGAATGTATCCATTCTAATTCATTCGTACGATCCTAAATTAGAATGGATCGTACGAATGAATGGATCGTGCGAATGAATTTGAATGGAATATACGAATGAATTAGAATGGATCATACGAATTAATTAGAATGGATCATATGAATGAATTAGAATGGATCGTACGAATGAATTAGAATGGATCGTACGAATGAATTAGAATGGATCGTGCGAATGAATTAGAATGGATCGTACGAATGAATTAGAATGGATACATTTGTGCGAATGAATTAGAATGGATCGTCCGAATGAATTAGAATGGATCGTATGAATGAATTAGAATGGATCGTACGAATGAATTAGAATGGATCGTCCGAATGAATTAGAATGGATCGTACGAATGAATTAGAATGGATCGTGTGAAAGAATTAGAATGGATCGTACGAATGAATTAGAATGGATCGTGCGAATAAATTAGAATGGATCGTACGAATGAATTAGAATGGATACATTCGTGCGAATGAATTAGAATGGATCGGACGAATGAATTAGAATGGATCGTACGAATGAGTAAGAATGGATCATACGAATGAAATAGAATAGATCGTACGAATGAATTAGAATGGATCGTACGAAGGAATTAGAATGGATCGTACGAATGAATTAGAATGGATATATTCGTGCAAATGAATTAGAATGGATCGTATGAATGTATTAGAATGGATCGTATGAGTGAATTAGAATGGATCGTACGAATGAATTAGAATGGATCGTATGAATGAATTAGAATGGATACATTCGTGTGAATGAATTAGAATGGATCGTATGAATGAATTAGAATCGATTTTGTGAATGAATTAGAACTGATCGTACGAATGAATTAGAATGGATACATTCGTGCGAATGAATTAGAATGGATTGTATGAATGAATTAGAATGGATCCTGTGAATGAATTAGAATGGATCGTACGAATGAATTAGAATGGATACATTCGTGCGAATGAATTAGAATTGATCGTACGAATGAATTAGAATGGATCGTGCGAATGAATTAGAATGGATCGTACGAATGAATTTGAATGGATACATTCGTGCGAATGAATTAGAATGGATACATTCGTGTGAAAGAATTAGAATAGATCGTATGAATGAATTAGAATGGATTGTATGATTGAATTAGAATGGATCGTATGAATGAATTAGAAAGGATCGTGCGAATGAATTCGAATGGATCATACGAATTCATTCATACAATCCATTCTAATTCTTTCACATGATCCATTCTAATTCATTCGTACGTTCCATTCTAATTCATTAGCACGATCCATGCTAATTCATTCGTTCGATCAATTCTAATTCATTAGCACGATCCATTCTAATTCATTTGTACGATCCATTCTAATTCATTCGTACGATCCATTCTAATTCATATGCACAAAGGTATCCATTCTAATCCATTCGTAGGATCCATTCTAATCCATTCGTACGATCCATTCTAATTCATTCGTACGATCCATTCTAATTCATTCGCTCGAATGTATCCATTCTAATCCATTCGTACGATCCATTCTAATCCATTCGTACGATCCATTATAATTCATTCGCATGAATGTAACCATTCTAATTCATTCATTTGATCCATTTTAACTCATTCGTACGATCCATTCTAATTCATTCGTCCGATCCATTCTAATTCATTCGCACGAATGTATCCATTCTAATTCATTCGTACGATCCATTCTAATTCATTCGTACGATCCATTCAAATTTATTCGTAAGATCCATTCTAATTCATTCGTACGATCCATTCTAATTCATTCGTACGATCCATTCTAATTCATTCGCACGAATGTATCCATTCTAATTCATTCATATGATCCATTCTACTTCATTCATACTATCCGTTCTAATTCACTCATACGATCCATTCTAATTCATTCATACGATCCATTCTAATTCATTTGCACGAATATATCCATTCTAATTCATTTGTACGATCCATTCTAATTCCTTCGTACGATCCATTCTAATTCCTTCGTACGGTCCATTCTAATTCCTTCGTATGATCCATTCTATTTCATTCGTATGATCCTTTCTAATTCCTTCGTACGATCCATTCTAATTCCTTCGTATCCATTCTAATTCACTCATACGATCAATTCTAATTCAGTCGTACGATCCATTCTAATTCATTCATACAATCCATTCTAATTCATTCGCACGAATGTATCCATTCTAATTCATTCGTACGATCAGTTCTAATTCATTCACAAAATCTATTCTAATTCATTCATACGATACATTCTAATTCATTCACACGAATGTATCCATTCTAATTCATTCATACGATCCATTCTAATTCATTCGTACGATCCATTCTAATTCACTCATACGATCCATTCTAATACATTCATCCGATCCATTCTAATTCAATTACACGAATATATCCATTCTAGTTCATTCGTACGATCCATTCTAATTCATTCGTACGATCCATTCTAATTCATTCGTACGATCCATTCTAATTCATTCACGCATTCTATTCTAATACGATCCATTCTAATACATTCATACGATACATTCTAATTCATTCACACGAATGTATCCATTCTAATTCATTCATACGATCCATTCTAATTCATTCGTACGATCCATTCTAATTCACTCATACGATCCATTCTAATACATTCATACGATCCATTCTAATTCATTTACACGAATATATCCATTCTAATTCATTCGTACGATCCATTCTAATTCCTTCGTATGATCCATTCTAATTCATTCGTACGATCTATTCTAATTCATTCGTCCGATCCATTTTAATTCATTCGCACGAATGTATCCAATCTAATTCATTCGTACGATCCATTCTAATTCATTCGTACGATCCATTCTAATTCATTCATTTGATCCATTCTAATTCATTCATACGGTCCATTCTAATTCATTCGTTTGATCCATTCTAATTCATTCGCACGAATGTATCCATTCTAATTCATTCGTATGATCCATTCTAATTCATTCGTACGATACATTCTAATTCATTCGTACGATCCATTCTAATTCATTCGCCTGAATGTATCCATTCTAGTTCATTCGTACGATCCATTCTAATTCATTCGTACGATCCATTCTAATTCATTCGTACGATCAATTCTAATTCATTTGCACGAATGTATCCATTCTAATTCATTCGTATGATCCTGAATTAGAATGGATCGTACGAATTAATTAGAATGGATCGTACGAATGAACTAGAATGGATACATTCGTGCGAATGAATTAGAATGGATCGTACGAATGAATTAGAATGGATCGTACGAATGAATTAGAATGGATCGTACGAATGAATTAGAATGGATACATTTGTGCGAATAAATTAGAATGGATCAGACGAATGAATTAGAATGGATGGTACGAATGAATTAGAATGGATTATACTAATTAATTAGAATGGATCGTATGAATGAATTAGAATGGATCGTACGAATGAATCAGAATGGATCGGACGAATAAATTAGAATAGATCGTACGAATGAATTAGAATGGATCGTAGGAAGGAATTAGAATGGATCGTACGAATGAATTAGAATGGATATATTCGTGCAAATGAATTAGAATGGATCGTATAAATGTATTAGAATGGATACATTCGTGCGAATGAATTAGAATGGATCGGACGAATGAATTAGAATAGATCGTACGAATGAATTAGAATGGATCGTACGAAGGAATTACAATGGATCATACGAATGAACTAGAATGGATTAGAATGGATTGTGCGAATGAATAAGAACAGATCATGCGAATGAATTAGAATGGATCGTACGAATGAATTAGAATGGATCGTGCAAATGAATTAGAATGGATCGTACGAATGAATAAGAATGGATACATTCGTGCGAATGAATTAGAATGGATCGGACGAATGAATTAGAATGGATCGTACGAATGAATTAGAATGGATCAAATGAATGAATTAGAATGGTTACATTCATGCGAATGAATTAGAATGGATCGTACGAATGGATTAGAATGGATCGTACGAATGGATTAGAATCGATACATTCGAGCGAATGAATTAGAATGGATCGTACGAATGAATTAGAATGGATCGTACAAATGGATTAGAATGGATCCTACGAATGGATTAGAATGGATACCTTTGTGCATATGAATTAGAATGGATCATACGAATGAATTAGAATGGATCATATTAATGAATTAGAATGGATCGTACGAATGAATTAGAATGGATACATTCGTGCACGATCCATTCTAATTCATTCGCACGAATGTATCCATTCTAATTCATTCGTACGATCCATTCTAATTCATTAATATGATCCATTCTAATTCATTCGTACGATCCATTCTAATTCATATGCACAAAGGTATCCATTCTAATTCATTCGTACGATCTATTCTAATTCAGGATCGTACGAATGAATTAGAATAGATACATTCATGTGAATGAATTAGAATTGATCGTACGAATGAATTAGAATGGATCGTGCGAATGAATTAGAATGGATCGTACGAATGAATTAGAATGAATCGTACGAATGAACTAGAATGGATACATTCGTGCGAATGAATTAGAATGGATCGTACGAATGAATTAGAATGGATCGTACGAATGAATTAGAATGGATCTTACGAATGAATTAGAATGGATCGTACGAATGAATTAGAATGGATCGTACGAATGAATTAGAATGGATACATTCGTGCGAATGAATTAGAATGGATCGGACGAATGAATTAGAATGGATCGTACGAATGAATTAGAATGGATCAAATGAATGAATAAAAATGGTTACATTCATGCGAATGAATTAGAATGGATCGTACGAATGGATTAGAATGGATCGTACGAATGGATTAGAATGGAGACATTCGAGCGAATGAATTAGAATGGATCGTACGAATGAATAAGAATGGATCGTACGAATGGATTAGAATGGATCCTACGAATGGATTAGAATGGATACCTTTGTGCATATGAATTAGAATGGATCGTACGAATGAATTAGAATGGATCATATTAATGAATTAGAATGGATCGTACGAATGAATTAGAATGGATACATTCGTGCGAATGAATCAGAATGGATCGTGCGAATCAATTAGACTGGATCGTGCGAATGAATAAGAATGATCATACGAATGAATTAGAATGGATCGTACGAATTAATTAGAATGGATACATTCGTGCGAATGAATTAGAATGGATTGTATGAATGAATTAGAATGGATCGTACGAATGAATTAGAATGGATCATACGAATTAATTAGAATGGATCATACGAATGAATTAGAATGGATCGTACGAATGAATTAGAATGGATCGTACGAATGAATTAGAATGGATACATTCGTGCGAATGAATTAGAATGGATTGTGCGAATGAATAAGAATAGATCGTGCGAATGAATTAGAATGGATCGTACGAATGAATTAGAATGGATCGTGCGAATGTATTAGAATAGATCGTACGAATGAATTAGAATGGATACATTTGTGCGAATGAATTAGAATGGATCGTACGAATGAATTAGAATGGATCGTATGAATGAATTAGAATGGATCGTATGAATGAATTAGAATGGATCGTGCGAATGAATTAGAATGGATCGTACGAATGAATTAGAATGGATCGTACGAATGAACTAGAATGGATACATTCGTGCGAATGAATTAGAATGGATCGTACGAATGAATTAGAATGGATCGTACGAATGAATTAGAATGGATCTTACGAATGAATTAGAATGGATCGTACGAATGAATTAGAATGGATCGTACGAATGAATTAGAATGGATACATTCGTGCGAATGAATTAGAATGGATCGGACGAATGAATTAGAATGGATCGTACGAATTAATTAGAATGGATCGTACGAATGAATTAGAATGGATCGTACGAATAAATTAGAATGGATACATTTGTCCGAATGAATTAGAATGGATCATACGAATGAGTAAGAATGGATCGTACGAATGAAATAGAATAGATTGTACGAATAAATTAGAATGGATCCTACGAATGAATTAGAATGGATCGTGTGAAAGAATTAAAATGGATTGTATGAATGAATTAGAATGGATCGTATGAATGAATTAGAATGGATCGTGCGAATGAATTCGAATGGATCGTACGAATTCATTCTAATTCTTTCACACGATCTATTCTAATTCATTCATACGTTCCATTCTAATTCATTAGCACGATCCATGCTAATTCATTCGTTCGATCAATTCTAATTCATTAGCACGATCCATTCTAATTCATTCGTACGATCCATTCTAATTCATTCGCACGATCCATTCTAATTCATTCATAGGATCCATTCTATTTCATTCATAAGATCTATTCTAATTCTTTCGCACGAATGTATCTATTCTAATTCATTCGCACGAATGTATCCATTCTAATTCATTCGTACGATCCATTCTAATTCATTCGTACGATCCATTCTAATTCATTCGTACGATCCATTCTAATTCATTCATACGATCTATTCTAATTCATTCATACAATCCATTCTAATTCTTTCACACGATCCATTCTAATTCATTCGTAGGATCCATTCTAATTCATTCGCACAATCCATTCTATTTCATTCGTACGATCCATTCTTACTCATTGGTACGATCCATTCTAATTCATTCGCACGAATGTATCCATTCTAATTCATTCGTACGAATCCATTCTAATTCATTCGTACAATCCATTCTATTTCATTCGTACGATCCATTCTTACTCATTCGTATGATCCATTCTAATTCATTCGCACGAATGTATCCATTCTATATCATTCGTACGATCCATTCTAAATCATTCGTACAATCCATTCTATTTCATTCGTACGATCAATTCTAATTCATTAGCACGATCCATTCTAATTCATTCGTACGATCCATTCAAATTCATTCGCACGATCCATTCTAATTCATTCGTACAATCCATTCTATTTCATTCGTACGATCCATTCTTACTCATTCGTATGATCCATTCTAATTCATTCGCACGAATGTATCCATTCTAATCCATTCGTACGATCCATTCTAATCCATTCGTATGATCCATTCTAATTGATTCGCATGAATGTAACCATTCTAATTCATTCATTTGATCCATTCTAATTCATTCGTACGATCCATTCTAATTCATTCGTCCGATCCATTCTAATTCATTTGCACGAATATATCCATTCTAAACCATTCATACGATCCATTCTAATTTATTCGTATGATCCATTCTAATTCATTCATAAGATCCATTCTAATTCATTCGTACGATCCATTCTAATTCATTCGTACGATCCATTCTAATTCATTCGCACGAATGTATCCATTCTAGTTCATTTGTACGATCCATTCTAATTCATTCGTACGATCCATTCTAATTCATTCGCACGATCCATTCTAATTCATTTGTACGATCCATTCTAATTCATTCGCGCAAATGTATCAATTCTAATTCATTCGTACGATCCATTCTAATTCATTCGTACGATCCATTCTAATTCATTCGCACGATCCATTCTAATTCATTCGTACGATCCATTCTAATTCATTCATACGATCTATTCTAATTCATTCGTACGATCCATTCTAATTCATTCGCACAAATGTATCCATTCTAATTCATTCGTACGATCCATTCTAATTCATTCGCACGATCCATTCTAATTCATTCTAATTCATTCGTACGATCCATTCTAATTTATTCGTACGATCCATTCTTACTCATTCGTATGATCCATTCTAATTCATTCGTACGATCCATTCTAATTCATTCGCACGAATGTACCCATTCTAATTCATTCGTATGATCCATTCTAATTCATTCGCACAAATGTATCCATTCTAATTCATTCGTACGATCCATTCTAATTCATTCGCACGATCCATTCTAATTCATTCGAACGATCCATTCTAATTCTTTCACACAATCCATTCTAATTCATTCATACGATCTATTCTAATTCTTTCGCACGAATGTATCCATTCTAATTCATTCGCACGAATGTATCCATTCTAATTCATTCATACGATCCATTCTAATTCATTCGTACGATCCATTCTAATTCATTCGTACGATCCATTCTAATTAATTCGTATGATCCATTCTAATTCATTCGTACGATCCATTCTAATTCATTCATACAATCCATTCTAATTCATTCGCACGAATGTATCCATTCTAATTAATTCGTACGATCCATTCTAATTAATTCGTACGATCCATTCTAATTCATTCGTATGATCCATTCTTATTCATTCGCACGATCCAGTCTAATGGATTCGCACGATCCATTCTAATTCATTCGCACGAATGTATCCATTCTAATTCATTCGTACGATCCATTCTAATTCATTAATATGATCCATTCTAATTCATTCGTACGATCCATTCTAATTCATATGCATAAAGGTATCCATTCTAATCCATTCGTAGGATCCATTCTAATCCTTTCGTACGATCCATTCTAATTCATTCGTACGATCCATTCTAATTCATTCGTACGATCCATTCTAATTCATTCATACGATCCATTCTAATTCATTCGTAAGATCCATTCTAATTCATTCGTACGATCCTTTCTAATTCATTCGTACGATCCATTCTAATTCATTCGCACGAATGTATCCATTCTAGTTCATTCGTACGATCCATTCTAATTCATTCGTACGATCCATTCTAATTCATTTGCACGAATGTATCTATTCTAGTTCATTCGTACGATCCATTCTAGTTCATTCGTACGATCCATTCTAGTTCATTCGTACGATCCATTCTAATTCATTCGTACGATCCATTCTAATTCATTCGTATGATCCATTCTAATTAATTCGTATGATCCATTCTAATTCATTCGTACGATCCATTCTAATTCATTCATACAATCCATTCTAATTCATTCGCACGAATGTATCCATTCTAATTAATTCGTATGATCTATTCTAATTCATTCGTATGATCCATTCTAATTCATTCGTACGAATCCATTCTAATTCATTCGTACAATCTATTCTATTTCATTTGTAAGATCCATTCTAATTCATTCGTACGATCCATTCTAATTCATTCGCACGAATGTATCCATTCTAGTTCATTCGTACGATCCATTCTAATTCATTCGTACGATCCATTATAATTCATTCATACGATCTATTCTAATTCATTATTACAATCCATTCTAATACATTTGTACGAATGAATTAGAATGGATCGTACGAATGAACTAGAATAGATCGTACGAATGAATTAGAATGGATCGTACGAAGGAATTAGAATGGATCGTACGAATGAATTAGAATGGATATATTCGTGCAAATGAATTAGAATGGATCGTATGAATTAATTAGAATGCATTGTATGAATGAATTAGAATGGATCGTATGAATGAATTAGAATGGATCGTACGAATGAATTAGAATGGACACATTCGTGCGAATGAATTAGAATGGATACATTCGTGCGAAAGAATTAGAATAGATCGTATGAATGAATTAGAATGGATCCTATGAATGAATTAGAATGGATCGTGCGAATGAATTAGAATGGATCGTACGAATGAATTAGAATGGATCGTGTGAAAGAATTAGAATGGATCGTACGAATGAATTAGAATGGATCATGCGAATGAATTAGAATGGATCGTACGAATGAATTAGAATGGATACATTTGTGCGAATGAATTAGAATGGATCGTACGAATGAATTAGAATGGTTACATTCGTGCGATTGAATTAGCGTGGATCGTACGAATGAATTAGAATGGATCGTATGAATGTATTAGAATGGATCGTATGAATGTATTAGAATGGATCGTATGAGTGAATAAGAATGGATCGTGCGAATGAATTAGAATGGATTGTGCGAATGAATTAGAATGGATCGTACGAATGAATTAGAATGGATCGTACGAATGAATTAGAATGGATCGTACGAATGCACGATCCATGCGAATGAATTAGAATAGATCGTACGAATGAACTAGAATGGATACATTCGTGCGAATGAATAAGAATGGATCGTAAGAATGAATTAGAATGGATCGTACGAATGAATTAGAATGGATCTTACGAATGAATTAGAATGGATCATACGAATGAATTAGAATGGATCGTACGAATGAATTAGAATGGATACATTCGTGCGAATGAATTAGAATGGATCATACGAATGAATTAGAATGGATCGTACGAATGAATTAGAATGGATCTTACGAATGAATTAGAATGGATCGTACGAATGCACGATCCATGCGAATGAATTAGAATAGATCGTACGAATGAACTGGAATGGATACATTCGTGCGAATGAATTAGAATGGATCGTACGAATGAATTAGAATGGATCGTACGAATGAATTAGAATGGATTGTACGAATGAATTAGAATGGATCGTACGAATGAATTAGAATGGATACATTCGTGCGAATGAATTAGAATGGATACATTCGTGCGAAAGAATTAGAATAGATCGTATGAATGAATTAGAATGGATCCTATGAATGAATTAGAATGGATCGTGCGAATGAATTAGAATGGATCGTACGAATGAATTAGAATGGATCGTGCTAATGAATTAGAACTGATCGAACGAATGAATTAAAATGGATACATTCGTGCGAATGAATTTGAATGGATCGGACGAATGAATTAGAATGGATCGTACGAATGAGTAAGAATGGATCGTACGAATAAAATAGAATAGATCGTACGAATGAATTAGAATGGATCGTACGAAGGAATTAGAATGGATCGTACGAATGAATTAGAATGGATATATTCGTGCAAATAAATTAGAATGGATCGTATGAATGTATTAGAATGGATCGTATGAGTGAATTAGAATGGATCGTACGAATGAATTAGAATGGATCGTATGAATGAATTAGAATGGATACATTCGTGTGAATGAATTAGAATGGATCGTATGAATGAATTAGAATAGATTTTGTGAATGAATTAGAATTGATCGTACGAATGAATTAGACTGGATACATTCATGCGAATGAATTAGAATGGATTGTATGAATGAAGTAGAATGGATCGTACGAATGAATTAGAATGGATCGTATGAGTGAATTAGAATGGATACGAAGGAATTAGAATGGATCGTACGAAGGAATTAGAATGGATCATACGAATGAAATAGAATGGATCGTACGAAGGAATTAGAATGGATCGTACGAAGGAATTAGAATGGATCGTACGAATGAATTAGAATGGATATATTCGTGCAAATGAATTAGAATGGATCGTATGAATGAATTAGAATGGATCGTATGAGTGAATTAGAACGGATAGTACGAATGAAGTAGAATGGATCGTATGAATGAATTAGAATGGATACATTCGTGCGAATGAATTAGAATGGATCGTATGAATGAATTAGAATAGATTGTGCGAATGAATTAGAATGGATCGTACGCATGAATTAGAATGGATACATTCGTGCGAATAAATTAGAATATATTGTATGAATGAATTAGAATGGATCGTACGAATGAATTAGAATGGATCGTACGAATGTATTAGAATAGATTGCGTGAATGAATTAGAATGGATCGTACGAATGAATTAGAATGGATCGTACGAAGGAATTGGAATGGATCGTACGAATGAATTAGAATGGATCGTACGAATGAATTAGAATGGATCGTAAGAAAGAATTAGAATGGATCATACGAATGAGTAAGAATGGATCGTATGAATGAATTAGATTGGATCGTACGATCCATTCCAATTCATTAGCATGGATCGTGCTAATGAATTAGAATGGAATATACGAATGAATTAGAATGGATCGTAGAATGGATCGTACGAATGAATTAGAATGAATTAGAATGGATCGTACGAATAAATTAGAATAGATCATAGGAATGAATTAGAATGGATCGTGAAAATGAATTAGAATGGATACATTCGTACGAATGAATTAGAATGGATCGTACGAATGAATTAGAATGGATCGTACGAATGAATTCGAATGGATTGTACGATCCATTCTAATTCATTCATACAATCCATTCTAATTCATTCACACGAATGTATCGATTCTAATCCATTCGTACGATCCATTCTAATTCATTCGCATGAATGTAACCATTCTAATTCATTCACACGATCGTATGAATTAGAATGGATCGTACGAATGAATTAGAATGGATACATTTGTGCGAATGAATTAGAATGGATCGTACGAATGAATTAGAATGGATCGTATGAATGAATTAGAATGGATCGTACGAATGAATTAGAATGGATCGTGCGAATGAATTAGAATGGATCGTACGAATGAATTAGAATGGATCATGTGAAAGAATTAGAACGGATCGTATGAATGAATTAGAATGGATCGTGCGAATAAATTAGAATGGATCGTACGAATGAATTAGAATGGATACATTCGTGCGAATGAATTAGAATGGATCGGACGAATGAATTAGAATGGATCGTACGAATGAGTTAGAATGGATCGTACAAATGAATTAGAATGGATCGTACGAAGGAATTAGAATGGATCGTACGAATGAATTAGAATGGATATATTCGTGCAAATGAATTAGAATGGATCGTATGAATGTATTAGAATGGATCGTATGAGTGAATTAGAATGGATCGTATGAATGAATTAGAATGGATACATTCGTGTGAATGAATTAGAATGTATCGTATGAATGAATTAGAATAGATTTTGTGAATGAATTAGAACTGATCGTACGAATGAATTAGAATGGATACATTCGTGCGAATGAATTAGAATGGATTGTATGAATAAATTAGAATGGATCCTATGAATGAATTAGAATGGATCGTACGAATGAATTAGAATGGATACATTCGTGCGAATGAATTAGAATTGATCGTACGAATGAATTAGAATGGATCGTGCGAATGAATTAGAATGGATCGTACGAATGAATTTGAATGGATACATTCGTGCGAATGAATTAGAATGGATACATTCGTGCGAAAGAATTAGAATAGATCGTATGGATGAATTAGAATGGATCGTATGAATGAATTAGAATGGATTGTATAAATGAATTAGAATGGATCGTATGAATGAATTAGAATGGATCGTGCGAATGAATTCGAATGGATCGTACGAATTCATTCTAATTCATTCATACAATCCATTCTAATTCTTTCACATGATCCATTCTAATTCATTCGTACGTTCCATTCTAATTCATTAGCACGATCCATGCTAATTCATTCGTTCGATCAATTCTAATTCATTAGCACGATCCATTCTAATTCATTCGTACGATCCATTCTAATTCATTCGTACGATCCATTCTAATTCATATGCACAAAAATATCCATTCTAATCCATTCGTAGGATCCATTCTAATCCATTCGTACAATCCATTCTAATTCATTCGTACGATCCATTCTAATTCATTCGCTCGAATGTATCCATTCTAATCCATTCGTACGATCCATTCTAATCCATTCGTACAATCCATTCTAATTCATTCGCAACAATGTAACCATTCTAATTCATTCATTTGATCCATTTTAACTCATTCGTACGATCCATTCTAGTTCATTCGTCCGATCCATTCTAATTCTTTCGCACGAATGTATCCATTCTAATTCATTCGTACGATCCATTCTAATTCATTCGTACGATCCATTCTAATTCATTCGCACGAATGTATCCATTCTAATTCGTCCATGTGATCCATTCTACTTCATTCGTACTATCCGTTCTAATTCACTCATACGATCCATTCTAATTCATTCATACGATTCATGCTAATTCATTTGCACGAATATATCCATTCTAATTCATTTGTACGATCCATTCTAATTCCTTCGTACGATCCATTCTAATTCCTTCGTACGATCCATTCTAATTCCTTCGTATGATCCATTCTATTTCATTCGTATGATCCATTCTAATTCCTTCGTACGATCCATTCTAATTCCTTCGTATCCATTCTAATTCACTCATACGGTCAATTCTAATTCAGTCGTACGATCCATTCTAATTCATTCATACAATCCAGTCTAATTCATTCGCACGAATGTATCCATTCTAATTCATTCGTACGATCAGTTCTAATTCATTCACAAAATCTATTCTAATTCATTCATACGATCCATTCTAATTCATTCACACGAATGTATCCATTCTAATTCATTCATACGATCCATTCTAATTCATTCGTACGATCCATTCTAATTCACTCATACGATCCATTCTAATACATTCATACGATCCATTCTAATTCATTTACACGAATATATCCATTCTAATTCATTCGTACGATCCATTCTAATTCCTTCGTACGATCCATTCTAATTCATTCGTACGATCTATTCTAATTCATTCGTCCGATCCATTCTAATTCATTCGCACGAATGTATCCATTCTAATTCATTCGTACGATTCATTCTAATTCATTCGTACGATCCATTCTAATTCATTCATTTGATCCATTCTAATTCATTCTTACGATCTATTCTAATTCATTCGTCCGATCCATTCTAATTCATTCGCACGAATGTATCCATTCTAATTCATTCGTACGATCCATTCTAATTCATTCGTACGATCCATTCTAATTCATTCGCACGAATGTATCCATTCTAGTTCATTCGTACGATCCATTCTAATTCATTCGTACGATCCATTCTAATTCATTCGTACGATCAATTCTAATTCATTCGCACGAATGTATCCATTCTAATTCATTCGTACGATCCTGAATTAGAATTGATCGTACGAATTAATTAGAATGGATCGTACGAATGAACTAGAATGGAAACATTCGTGCGAATGAATTAGAATGGATCGTACGAATGAATTAGAATGGATCGTACGAATGAATTAGAATGGATACATTCGTGCGAATGAATTAGAATGGATCGGACAAATGAATTTGAATGGATGGTACGAATGAATTAGAATGGATTATGCGAATTAATTAGAATGGATCGTATGAATGAATTAGAATGGATCGTACGAATGAATTAGAATGGATACATTCGTGCGAATGAATAAGAATGGATCGGACGAATGAATTAGAATAGATCGTACGAATGAATTAGAATGGATCGTACGAAGGAATTAGAATGGATCGTACGAATGAATTAGAATGAATATATTCGTGCAAATGAATTAGAATGGATCGTATGAATGTATTAGAATGGATATATTCGTGCGAATGAATTGGAATGGATCGGACGAATGAATTAGAATAGATCGTACGAATGAATTAGAATGGATCATACGAAGGAATTAGAATGGATCATACGAATGAACTAGAATGGATTAGAATGGATCGTACGAATGAATTAGAATGGATCGTATGAATGAATTAGAATGGATCGTACGAATGAATTAGAATGGATCGTGCGAATGAATTAGAATGGATCGTACGAATGAATTAGAATGGATCGTACGAATGAACTAGAATGGATACATTCGTGCGAATGAATTAGAATGGATCGTACGAATGAATTAGAATGGATCGTACCAATGAATTAGAATGGATCGTATGAATGAACTAGAATGGATACATTCGTGCGAATGAATTAGAATGGAATGTACGAATGAATTAGAATGGATCGTACGAATGAATTAGAATGGATCTTACGAATGAATTAGAATGGATCGTACGAATGAATTTGAATGGATCGTACGAATGAATTAGAATGGATCTTACGAATGAATTAGAATGGATCGTACGAATGAATTAGAATGGATCGTACGAATGAATTAGAATAGATACATTTGTGCGAATGAATTAGAATGGATAGGACGAATGAATTAGAATGGATCGTACGAATGAATTAGAATGGATCGTACGAATGAATTAGAATAGATCGTACGAATAAATTAGAATGGATACATTCGTCCGAATGAATTAGAATGGATCATACGAATGAGTAAGAATGGATCGTACGAATGAAATAGAATAGATCGTTTGAGTGAATTAGAATGGATTGTATGAATGAATTAGAATGGATCGTATGAATGAAGTAGAATGGATCGTGCGAATGAATTCGAATGGATCGTACGAATTCATTCTAATTCATTCATACAATCCATTCTAATTCTTTCACACGATCTATTCTAATTCATTCGTAGGATCCATTCTAATTCATTCGTACAATCCATTCTATTTCATTTGTACGATCCATTCTTACTCATTCGTACGATCCATTCTAATTCCTTCGTATCCATTCTAATTCACTCATACGATCCATTCTAATTCATTCATACGATCTATTCTAATTCATTCATACAATCCATTCTAATTCTTTCACACGATCCATTCTAATTCATTCGTACGATCCATTCTAATTTATTCACACAATCCATTCTATTTCATTCGTACGATCCATTCTTACTAATTGGTACGATCCATTCTAATTCATTCGCACGAATGTATCCATTCTAATTCATTCGTAAGAATCCATTCTAATTCATTCGTACAATCTATTCTATTTCATTCGTACGATCCATTCTTACTCATTCGTATGATCCATTCTAATTCATTCGGACGAATGTATCCATTCTAATTTATTCGTACGATCCATTCTAATTCATTCGTACGATCCATTCTAATTCATTCGTCCGATCCATTCTAATTCATTCGCACGAATGTATCCATTCTAATTCATTCGTACGATCCATTCTAATTCATTTGTAAGATCCATTCTAATTCATTCGTACGATCCATTCTAATTCATTCGTACAATCCATTCTAATTCATTCGCACGAATGTATCCATTCTAGTTCATTCGTACGATCCATTCTAATTCATTCGTACAATCCATTCTAATTCATTCGTACGATCCATTCTAATTCATTCGCACAAATGTATCCATTCTAATTCATTCGTACGATCCATTCTAATTCATTCGTACGATCCATTCTAATTCATTTGTAAGATCCATTCTAATTCATTCGTACGATCCATTCTAATTCATTCGTACGATCCATTCTAATTCATTCGCACGAATGTATCCATTCTAGTTCATTCGTACGATCCATTCTAATTTATTCGTACGATCCATTCTAATTCATTCGCACGATCCATTCTAATTCATTCGTAGGATCAATTCTAATTCATTCATACGATCCATTCTAATTCATTCGTACGATCCATTCTAATTCATTCGCACAAATGTATCCATTCTAATTCATTCGTACGATCCATTCTAATTCATTCACACGATCCATTCTAATTCATTCGTACGATCCATTCTAATTCATTCGCACGATCTGTTCTTATTCATTCGCACAATCCATTCTAATTCATTCACACGAATGTATCCATTCTAATTCATTCGTACGATCCATTCTAATTCATTCATATGATCTATTCTAATTAATTCGTATGATCCATTCTAATTCACTCATACGATCCATTCTAATACATTCATACGATCCATTCTAATTCATTTGCACGAATATATCCATTCTAATTCATTCGTACGATCCATTCTAATTCCATCGTACGATCCATTCTAATTCATTCGTACAATCTATTCTAATTCATTCGTACGATCCATTCTAATTCATTCGTACGATCCATTCTAATTCCTTTGTATGATCTATTCTAATTCATTCATACGATCCATTCTAATTCGTTCTTACAATCTATTCTAATTCATTCGTACGAATGGATACATTCGTGTGAATGAATTAGAATGGATCGTACGAATGAGTAAGAATGGATCGTACGAATGAAATAGAATGGATTGCACGAATAAATTAGAATGGATCGTACGAATGAATTAGAATGGATCGTGTGAAAGAATTAGAATGGATTGTATGAATGAATTAGAATGGATCGTACGAATGAATTAGAATGGATACATTCGTGCGAATGAATTAGGATGGATCGTCCGAATGAATTAGAATGGATCGTACGAATGAATTAGAATGGATCGTACGAATGAAATAGAATAGATTGTACGAATGAATTAGAATGGATCCTACGAATGAATTAGAATGGATCGTGTGAAAGAATTAGATTGGATTGTATGAATGAATTAGAATGGATCGTATGAATGAATTAGAATGGATCGTACGAATGAATTAGAATCGATTGCGCGAATGAATTAGAATGGATCGTGCGAATGAAATAGAATGGATACAAATGAATTAGAATGAATCATACGAATGAATTAGAATGACGATCCATTCTTACTCATTCGTATGATCCATTCTAATTTATTCGCACGAATGTATCCATTCTAATTCATTCGTACGTCTAATTCATTCGTACGGTCCATTCTAATTCATTCACACAATCCATTCTATTTCATTCATACGATCCATTCTTACTCATTCGTATGATCCATTATGGATACATTCATGCGAATGAATTAGAATGGATCATACGAATGAGTAAGAATGGATCGTACGAATGAAATAGAATGGATTGTGCGAATGAATTAGAATGGATCGTACGAATGAATTAGAATGGATCGTGTGAACGAATTAGAATGGATTGTATGAATGAATTAGAATAGATCGTATGAATGAATTAGAAAGGATCGTATGAATGAATTAGAATGGATCGTACGAATGAATTAGAATGGATCTTACGAATGAATTAGAATGGATACATTCGTGCGAATGAATTAGAATGGATACATTCGTGCGAAAGAATTAGAATAGATCGTATGAATGAATTAGAATGGATCCTATGAATGAATTAGAATGGATCGTGCGAATGAATTAGAATGGATCGTACGAATGAATTAGAATGGATCGTGCTAAAGAATTAGAATTGATCGAACGAATGAATTAGCATGGATCGTGCTAATGAATTAGAATGGAACGTACGAATGAATTAAAATGGAACGTGTAAAAGAATTAGAATGGATTGTATGAATGAATTAGAATGAATTCGTACGATCCATTCGAATTCATTCGCACGATCCATTCTAATTCATTCATACGATCCATTCTAATTCATTCATACAATCCATTCTAATTCTTTCACACGATCCATTCTAATTCATTCGTAGGATCCATTCTAATTCATTCGTACAATCTATTCTATTTCATACGTACGATCCATTCTTACTCATTCGTATGATCCATTCTAATTCATTCGGACGAATGTATCCATTCTAATTTATTCGTACGATCCATTCTAATTCATTCGTACGGTCCATTCTAATTCATTCGTACGATCCATTCTTACTCATTCGTATGATCCATTCTAATTCATTCGTACGATCCATTCTAATTCATTCGTACGATCGATTCTAATTCATTCGCACTATCCATTCTAATTCATTCGTACGATCCATTCTAATTCATTTGTTTGATCCATTCTAATTTATTCGTTCAAATATATCAATTCTAATTCTTTCGTACGATCCATTCTAATTCATTCGCATGATCCATTCTAATTCATTCGCACGAATGTATCCATTCCAATTCATTTGCACGATCCATTCTAATTCATTCCTATGATCTATTCTAAATCATTCATATGATCCATTCTAATTCATTCTAATTCATTCGTACGATCCATTCTACGATCCATTCTAATTCATTCGTATATTCCATTCTAATTCATTAGCACGATCCATGCTAATGAATTAGAATGGATCGTACGATCCAATCTAATTCATTCATACGATCCATTCTTACTCACTCGTATGATCCATTCTAATTCAATCGTACGATCCATTCTAATTCCTTCGTACGATCCATTCTAATTCATTCGTACGATCCATTCTAATTCCTTCGTACGATCCATTCTAATTCATTCGTACAATCTATTCTAATTCATTCGTACGAATGGATACATTCGTGTGAATGAATTAGAATGGATCGTACGAATGAGTAAGAATGGATCGTACGAATGAAATAGAATGGATTGCACGACTGAATTAGAATTGATCGTACGAATGAATTAGAATGGATCGTGCGAATGAATTAGAATGGATCGTACGAATGAATTAGAATGGATCGTACGAATGAACTAGAATGGATACATTCGTGCGAATGAATTAGAATGGATCGTACGAATGAATTAGAATGGATCGTACGAATGAATTAGAATGGATCTTATGAATGAATTAGAATGGATCGTACGAATGAATTAGAATGGATCGTACGAATGAATTAGAATGGATACATTCGTGCGAATGAATTAGAATGGATCGGACGAATGAATTAGAATGGATCGTACGAATGAATTAGAATGGATCAAATGAATGAATTAGAATGGTTACATTCATGCGAATGAATTAGAATGGATCGTACGAATGGATTAGAATGGATCGTACGAATGGATTAGAATGGATACATTCGAGCGAATGAATTAGAATGGATCGTACGAATGAATTAGAATGGATCGTACGAATGGATTAGAATGGATATTACGAATGAATTAGAATGGATCATATTAGTGAATTAGAATGGATCGTACGAATGAATTAGAATGGATCGTACGAATGAATTAGAATGGATACATTCGTGCGAATGAATTAGAATGGATACATTCGTGCGAAAGAATTAGAATAGATCATATGAATGAATTAGAATGGATCCTATGAATGAATTAGAATGGATCGTGCGAATGAATTAGAATGGATCGTACGAATGAATTAGAATGGATCGTGCTAATGAATTAGAATTGATCGAACGAATGAATTAGAATGGATACATTCGTGCGAATGAATTTGAATGGATCGGACGAATGAATTAGAATGGATCGTACGAATGAGTAAGAATGGATCGTACTTATGAAATAGAATAGATCGGACGAATGAATTAGAATGGATCGTACGAAGGAATTAGAATGGATCGTACGAATGAATTAGAATGGATATATTCGTGCAAATTAATTAGAATGGATCGTATGAATGTATTAGAATGGATCGTATGAGTGAATTAGAATGGATCGTACGAATGAATTAGAATGGATCGTATGAATGAATTAGAATGGATACATTCATGTGAATGAATTAGAATGGATCGTACGAATGAATTAGAATAGCTCATACGAATGAATTAGAATGAATCGTATGAAAGAATTAGAATGTTTACATTCGTGCGAATGAATTAGAATAGATCGTACGAATGAATTAGAATGGATCGTACGAATAAATTAGAATGGATCGTGGGAATGAATTAGAATGGATCGTACGAATGAATTAGAATGGATCCACCGAATGAGTTAGAATGGATCATACGAATGAATTAGAATGGATTGTACGAATGAATTAGAATGGATTGTGCGTATGAATTAGAATGGATCGTATGAATGAATAAGAATGGATCGTACGAATGAATTAGAATGGATCGTGCGAATGAATTAGCATGAATCGTATGAATGTATTAGAATGGATCGTACGAATGAATTAGAATGAATTGTACGATCCATTCTAATTCATTCGCATGAATGTATCCATTCTAATTCATTCGTACAATCCATTCTATTTCATTCGTACGATCCATTCTTACTCATTCGTATGAGCCATTCTAATTCATTCGTACGATCCATTATAATTCATTCGTACGATCCATTCTAATTCATTCACACGATCCATTCTAATTCATTCATACGATCCATTCTAATTCATTCATACGATCCATTCTAATTCATTCCTACAATCCATTCTAATTCATTCGCCCGATCAATTCTAATTCATTCATACGATCCATTCTATTCGAATGGATCATGCGATCCATTCGAATTCATTCGCACGATCCATTCTAATTCATTCATACGATCCATTCTAATTCATTCATACAATGCATTCTAATTCTTTCACACGATCCATTCTAATTCATTCGTACAATCCATTCTATTTCATTTGTACGATCCATTCTTACTCATTCGTATGATCCATTCTAATTCATTCGTACAATCCATTCTAATTCATTTGTACGATCCATTCTAATTCATTCGTACAATCCATTCTATTTCATTCGTACGATCCATTCTTACTCATTCGTATGATCCATTCTAATTCATTCGCACGAATGTATCCATTCTAATTCATTCATACAATCCATTCTAATTCATTCCGTACGATCCATTCTAATTCATTCGTACGATCGTATGAATGAATTAGAATGGATCGTACGAATGAATTAGAATAGATTGTGCGAATGAATTAGAATGGATCGTACGAATGAATTAGAATGGATCATACGAAAGAATTAGAATGGATCATACGAATGAGTAAGAATGGATCGTACGAATGAATTAGAATGGATCGTACGAATGAATTAGAATGGATCGTACGAATAAATTAGAATGGATACATTCGTCCGAATGAAATAGAATGCATCATACGAATGAGTAAGAATGGATCGTACGAATGAAATAGAATAGATTGTACGAATGAATTAGAATGGATCCTACGAATGAATTAGAATGGATCGTGTGAAAGAATTAGAATGGATTGTATGAATGAATTAGAATGGATCGTATGAATGAATTAGAATGGATCGTGCGAATGAATTCGAATGGATCGTACGAATTCATTCTAATTCTTTCATACATTTCATTCTAATTCTTTCACACGGTCCATTCTAATTCATTCGTACGTTCCATTCTAATTCATTAGCACGATCCATGCTAATTCATTCGTTCGATCAATTCTAATTCATTAGCACGATCCATTCTAATTCATTCCCACGATCCATTCTAATTTATTCGTACGATCCATTCTAATTCATTCGTACGATCTATTCTAATTCATTCGCACGAATGTAACCATTCTAATTCATTCATACGATTCATTCTAATTCATTCGTATGAGCTATTCTAATTCATTCGTACGATCCATTCTAATTCATTCGTACGATCCATTGTAATTCATTCATACAATCCATTTAGATTCATTCGCACAAATGTATCCATTCAAATTCATTCGTACGATTCAGTCTAATTCATTCGTACGATCCATTCTAATTCATTCGCACGAATATATCCATTCTAATTCTTTCGTACGATGCATTCTAATTCATTCGTACGATCCATTCTAATTCATTCGTACGATCCATTTACGAATGAAGTAGAATGGATCGTATGAATGAATTAGAATGGATACATTCGTGCAAATGAATTAGAATGGATCGTATGAATGAATTAGAATAGATTATGCGAATGAATTAGAATGGATCGTACGAATGACTTAGAATGGATACATTCGTGCGAATAAATTAGAATGGATTGTATGAATGAATTAGAATGGATCGTACGAATAAATTAGAATAGATCGTACGAATGAATTAGAATAGATTGTGCGAATGAATTAGAATGGATCGTGAAAATGAAATAGAATGGATACAAATGAATTAGAATGGATCATACGAATGAATTAGAATGACGATCCATTCTTACTTATTCGTATGATCCATTCTAATTTATTCGCACGAATGTATCCATTCTAATTCATTCGTACGTCTAATTCATTCGTACGGTCCATTCTAATTTATTCGCACAATCCATTCTATTTCATTCGTACGATCCATTCTTACTCATTCGTATGATGTATTAGAATGGATCGTATGAGTGAATTAGAATGGATCATACGAATGAATTAGAATGGATCGTATGAATGAATTAGAATGGATACATTCGTGCGAATGAATTAGAATTGATCGTACGAATGAATTAGAATGGATCGTGCGAATGAATTAGAATGGATCGTACGAATGAATTAGAATGGATCGTACGAATGAACTAGAATGGATACATTCGTGCGAATGAATTATAATGGATCGTACGAATGAATTAGAATGGATCGTACGAATGAATTAGAATGGATCTTACGAATGACTTAGAATGGATCGTACGAATGAATTAGAATGGATCGGACGAATGAATTAGAATGGATACATTCGTGCGAATGAATTAGAATGGATCGGACGAATGAATTAGAATGGATCGTACGAATGAATTAGAATGGATCAAATGAATGAATTAGAATGGTTACATTCATGCGAATGAATTAGAATGGATCGTACGAATGGATTAGAATGGATCGTACGAATGGATTAGAATGGATACATTCGAGCGAATGAATTAGAATGGATCGTACGAATGAATTAGAATGGATCGTACGAATGGATTAGAATGGATCCTACGAATGGATTAGAATGGATACCTTTGTGCATATGAATTAGAATGGATCGTACGAATGAATTAGAATGGATCATATTAATGAATTAGAATGGATCGTACGAATGAATTAGAATGGATACATTCGTGCACGATCCATTCTAATTCATTCGCACGAATGTATCCATTCTAATTCATTCGTACGATCCATTCTTATTCATTAATATGATCCATTCTAATTCATTCGTACGATCCATTCTAATTCATATGCACAAAGGTATCCATTCTAATTCATTCGTACGATCCATTCTAATTCAGGATCGTACGAATGAATTAGAATGGATACATTCGTGCGAATGAATTAGAATTGATCGTACGAATGAATTAGAATGGATCGTGCGAATGAATTAGAATGGATCGTACGAATGAATTAGAATGGATCGTACGAATGAACTAGAATGGATACATTCGTGCGAATGAATTAGAATGGATCGTACGAATGAATTAGAATGGATCGTACGAATGAATTAGAATGGATCTTACGAATGAATTAGAATGGATCGTACGAATGAATTAGAATGGATCGTACGAATGAATTAGAATGGATACATTTGAGCGAATGAATTAGAATGGATCGGACGAATGAATTAGAATGGATCAAATGAATGAATTAGAATGGTTACATTCATGCGAATGAATTAGAATGGATCATACGAATGGATTAGAATGGATCGTACGAATGGATTAGAATGGATTCATTCGAGCGAATGAATTAGAATGGATTGTACGAATGAATTAGAATGGACCGTACGAATGGATTAGAATGGATCCTACGAATGGATTAGAATGGATACCGTTGTGCATATGAATTAGAATGGATCATACGAATGAATTAGAATGGATCATATTAATGAATTAGAATGGATCGTACTAATGAATTAGAATGGATACATTCGTGCGAATGAATTAGAATGGATCGTGCGAATCAATTAGACTGGATCGTGCGAATGAATAAGAATAGATCATACGAATGAATTAGAATGGATCGTACAAATTAATTAGAATGGATACATTCGTGCGAATGAATTAGAATGGATTGTATGAATGAATTAGAAAGGATCGTACGAATGAATTAGAATGGATCATACGAATTAATTAGAATGGATCAGACGAATGAATTAGAATGGATCGTACGAATGAATTAGAATGGATCGTACGAATGAATTAGAATGGATCGTACGAATGAATTAGAATGGATACATTCATGCGAATGAATTAGAATGGATTGTGCGAATGAATAAGAACAGATCGTGCGAATGAATTAGAATGGATCGTACGAATGAATTAGAATGGATCGTGCCAATGAGTTAGAATGGATCGTACGAATGAATTAGAATGGATATATTTGTGCGAATGAATTAGAATGGATCGTACGAATGAATTAGAATGGATCGTATGAATGAATTAGAATTGATCGTACGAATGAATTAGAATGGATCGTGCGAATGAATTAGAATGGATCGTACGAATGAATTAGAATGGATCGTACGAATGAACTAGAATGGATACATTCGTGCGAATGAATTAGAATGGATCGTACGAATGAATTAGAATGGATCGTACGAATGAATTAGAATGGATCTTACGAATGAATTAGAATGGATCGTACGAATGAATTAGAATGGATCGTACGAATGAATTAGAATGGATACATTCGTGCGAATGAATTAGAATGGATCGGACGAATGAATTAGAATGGATCATACGAATGAATTAGAATGGATCGTACGAATAAATTAGAATGGATCGTACGAATAAATTAGAATGGATACATTCGTCCGAATGAATTAGAATGGATCATACGAATGAGTAAGAATGGATCGTACGAATGAAATAGAATAGATTGTACAAATGAATTAGAATGGATCCTACGAATGAATTAGAATGGATCGTGTGAAAGAATTAGAATGGATTGTATGAATGAATTAGAATGGATCGTATGAATGAATTAGAATGGATCGTGCGAATGAATTCGAATGGATCGTACGAATTCATTCTAATTCATTCATACAATCCATTCTAATTCTTTCACACGATCCATTCTAATTCATTCATACGTTCTATTCTAATTCATTAGCACGATCCATGCTAATTCATTCGTTCGATCAATTCTAACTCATTAGCACGATCCATTCTAATTCATTCGTACGATCCATTCTAATTCATTCGCACGATCCATTCTAATTCATTCATAGTATCCATTCTAATTCATTCATACGATCTATTCTAATTCTTTCGCACGAATGTATCCATTCTAATTCATTCGTACGAATGTATCCATTCTAATTCATTCGTACGATCCATTCTAATTCATTCGTACGATCCATTCTAATTCATTCATACGATCTATTCTAATTCATTCATACAATCCATTCTAATTCTTTCACACGATCTATTCTAATTCATTCGTATGATCCATTCTAATTCATTCGCACAATCCATTCTATTTCATTCGTACAATCCATTCTTACTCATTGGTATGATTCATTCTAATTCATTCGCACGAATGTATCCATTCTAATTCATTCGTACGAATCCATTCTAATTCATTCGTACATTCGTACGATCCATTCTTACTCATTCGTATGATCCATTCTAATTCATTCGCACGAATGTAACCATTCTAAATCATTCGTACGATCCATTCTAATTCATTCTTACGATCCATTCTAAATCATTCGTACAATCCATTCTATTTCATTCGTACGATCTTTTCTAATTCATTAGCACGATCCATTCTAATTCATTCGTACGATCCATTCAAATTCATTCGCACGATCCATTCTAATTCATTCGTACAATCCATTCTATTTCATTCGTACGATCCAATCTTACTCATTCGTATGATCCATTCTAATTCATTCGCACGAATGTATCCATTCTAATCCATTCGTACGATCCATTCTAATCCATTCGTACGATCCATTCTAATCCATTCGTACGATCCATTCTAGATACATTCGTCCGAATGAATTAGAATGGATCCTACGAATGAGTAAGAATGGATCGTACGAATGAAATAGAATAGCTTGTACTAATGAATTAGAATGGATCCTACGAATGAATTAGAATAGATCGTGTGAAAGAATTAGAATGGATTGTATGAATGAATTAGAATGAATTCGTACGATCCATTCGAATTCATTCGCACGATCCATTCTAATTCATTCATACGATCCATTCTAATTCATTCATACAATCCATTCTAATTCTTTCACACGATCCATTCTAATTCATTCGTAGGATCCATTCTAATTCATCCGTACAATCTATTCTATTTCATTCGTACGATCCATTCTTACTCATTCGTATGATCCATTCTAATTCATTCGGACGAATGTATCCATTCTAATTTATTCGTACGATCCATTCTAATTCATTCGTACGATCCATTCTAATTCATTCGTCCGATCCATTCTAATTCATTCGCACGAATGTATCCATTCTAATTCATTCGTACGATCCATTCTAATTCATTCGTACGATCCATTCTAATTCATTCGTAAGATCCATTCTAATTCATTCGTACGATCCATTCTAATTCATTCGTACGATCCAATCTAATTCATTCGCACGAATGTATCCATTCTAGTTCATTCGTACGATCCATTCTAATTCATTCGTATGATCCATTCTAATTCATTCGCACGATCCATTCTAATTCATTCGTACGATCCATTCTAATTCATTCATACGATCCATTCTAATTCATTCGTACGATCCATTCTAATTCATTCGCACTAATGTATCCATTCTAATTCATTCGTACGATCCATTCTAATTCATTCGCACAACCCATTCTAATTCATTCGTACGATCCATTCTAATTCTTTCACACGATCCATTCTAATTCATTCGTACGATCCATTCTAATTCATTCGCACGATCCATTCTAATTCATTCGTACGATCCATTCTAATTCATTCGTACGATCCATTCTAATTCATTCGCACAAATGTATCCATTCTAATTCATTCGTACGATCCATTCTAATTCATTCGCACGATCCATTCTAATTCATTCGTACGATCCATTCTAATTCATTCGTACGATCTATTCTAATTCATTCGTATGATCCATTCTAATTAATTCGTATGATCCATTCTAACTCATTCGTACGATCCATTCTAATTCATTCATACAATCCATTCTAATTCATTCGCACGAATGTATCCATTCTAATTAATTCGTACGATCCATTCTAATTCATTCGTATGATCTATTCTTATTCATTCGCACGATCCAGTCTAATTGATTCGCACGATCCATTCTAATTCATTCGCACGAATGTGTCCATTCTAATTCATTTGTATGATCCATTCTAATTCATTAATATGATCCATTCTAATTCATTCGTACGATCCATTCTAATTCATATGCACAAAGGTATCCATTCTAATTCATTCGCACGAAAGAATTAGAATGGATTGTATGAAAAAATAGATCGTATGAATGAATTAGAATGGATCGTACGGAATGAATTAGAATGGATTGTATGAATGAATTAGAATGGATCGTACGAATGAGTAAGAATGGATCGTACGAATGAATTAGAATGGATCATACGAATGAATTAGAATGGATCGTACGAATTAATTAGAATGGATCATACGAATGAAATAGAATGGATCGTACGAAGGAATTAGAATGGTTCGTACGAATGAATTAGAATGGATATATTCGTGCAAATGAATTAGAATGGATCGTATTAATGAATTAGAATGGATCGTATGAGTGAATTAGAACGGATAGTACGAATGAAGTAGAATGGATCGTATGAATGAATTATTATGGATACATTCGTGCGAATGAATTAGAATGGATCGTATGAATGAATTAGAATGGATCGTACGAATGAATTAGAATGGATCGTACGAATGAATTAGAATGGATCGTACGAATGAACTAGAATGGATAAATTCGTGCAAATGAATTAGAATGGATCGTACGAATGAATTAGAATGGATCGTACGAATGAATTAGTATGGATCTTACGAATGAATTAGAATGGATCGTACGAATGAATTAGAATGGATCGTACGAATGAATTAGAATGGATACATTTGTGCGAATGAATTAGAATGGATCGGACGAATGAATTAGAATGGATCGTACGAATGAATTAGAATGGATCAAATGAATGAATTAGAATGGATCGTACGAATAAATTAGAATGGATACATTCGTCCGAAGGAATTAGAATGGATCGTACGAATGAATTAGAATGGATACATTCGTACGAATGAATTAGAATGGATCGTACAAATGAATTAGAATGGATCGTACGGAATGAATTAGAATGGATATATTTGAACGAATAAATTAGAATGGATCATATGAATGAATTAGAATGGATCGTACGAATGAATTAGAATGGATAGTGCGAATGAATTAGAATCGATTGTACGAATGAATTAGAATGGATCGTACGAATGAATTAGAATGGATCATATGAATGAGTAAGAATGGATCGTACGAATGAATTAGAATGGATCGTACGAATGAATTAGAATGGATCGTACGAATAAATTAGAATGGATACATTCGTCCGAATGAATTAGAATGGATCATACGAATGAGTAAGAATGGATCGTACGAATGAAATAGAATAGATTGTACGAATGAATTAGAATGGATCCTACGAATGAATTAGAATGGATCGTGTGAAAGAATTAGAATGGATTGTATGAATGAATTAGAATGGATCGGATGAATGAATTAGAATGGATCGTATGAATGGATTAGAATGGATCGACGAATGAATTAGAATGGATCGTACGAATGAACTAGAATGGATACATTCGTGCGAATGAATTAGAATGGATCGTACGAATGAATTAGAATGGATCGTACGAATGAATTAGAATGGATCTTACGAATGAATTAGAATGGATCGTACGAATGAATTAGAATGGATCGTACGAATGAATTAGAATAGATCGTACGAATGAATTAGAATGGATCGTACGAAGGAATTAGAATGGATCGTACGAATGAATTAGAATGGATCGTATGAATGAATTAGAATGGATACATTCGTGCGAATGAATTAGAATGGATTGTACGAATGAATTAGAATGGATCGTACGAATGAATTAGAATGGATTGTGTGAAAGAATTAGAATGGATTGTATGAATGAATTAGAATGGATCATATGAATGAATTAGAATGGATACATTCGTGCGAATGAATTAGAATGGATCGTACGAATGAATTAGAATGGATCGTACGAATGAATTAGAATGGATCGTACGAATGAATTAGAATGGATCGTATGAATGAATTAGAATGGTTACATTCATGCGAATGAATTAGAATGGATCGTACGAATGGATTAGAATGGATCGTACGAATGGATTAGAATGGATACATTCGAGCGAATAAATTAGAATGGATCGTACGAATGAATTAGAATGGATCGTACGAATGGATTAGAATGGATCCTACGAATGGATTAGAATGGATACCTTTGTGCATATGAATTAGAATGGATCGTACGAATGAATTAGAATGGATCATATGAATGAATTAGAATGGATCGTGAGAAAGAATTAGAATGGATTGTATGAATGAATTAGAATGGATCGTATGAATGAATTAGAATGGATCGTACGAATGAATTAGAATGGATCGTACGAATGAATTAGAATGGATACATTCGTGCGAATGAATTAGAATAGATACATTCGTGCGAAAGAATTAGAATAGATCGTATGAATGAATTAGAATGGATCCTATGAATGAATTAGAATGGATCGTGCGAATGAATTAGAATGGATCGTACGAATGAATTAGAATGGATCGTGCTAATGAATTAGAATTGATCGAACGAATGAATTAGCATGGATCGTGCTAATGAATTAGAATGGATCGTGCGAATGAATTAGAATGGATCGTACGAATAAATTAGAATGGATCGTACGAATGAACTACATTGGATACATTCGTGCGAATGAATTAGAATGGATCGTACGAATGAATTAGAATGGATCGTACCAATGAATTAGAATGGATCGTACGAATAAATTAGAATGGATCGTACGAATGAATTAGAATAGATCGTACGAAGGAATTAGAATGGATCGTACGAAGGAATTAGAATGGATCGTACGAATGAATTAGAATGGATACATTCGTGTAAATGAATTAGAATGGATTGTACGAATAAATTAGAATGGATCGTACGAATGAATTAGAATGGATTGTGTGAAAGAATTAGAATGGATTGTATGAATGAATTAGAATGGATCATATGAATGAATTAGAATGGATACATTCGTGCGAATGAATTAGAATGGATCGTACGAATGAATTAGAATGGATCGTACGAATGAATTAGAATGGATCGTACGAATGAATTAGAATGGATCGTATGAATGAATTAGAATGGTTACATTCATGCGAATGAATTAGAATGGATCGTACGAATGGATTAGAATGGATCGTACGAATGGATTAGAATGGATACATTCGAGCGAATGAATTAGAATGGATCGTACGAATGAATTAGAATGGATCGTACGAATGGATTAGAATGGATCCTACGAATGGATTAGAATGGATACCTTTGTGCATATGAATTAGAATGGATCGTACGAATGAATTAGAATGGATCATATGAATGAATTAGAATGGATCGTGAGAAAGAATTAGAATGGATTGTATGAATGAATTATAATGGATCGTATGAATGAATTAGAATGGATCGTACGAATGAATTAGAATGGATCGTACGAATGAATTAGAATGGATCGTACGAATGAATTAGAATGGATACATTCGTGCGAATGAATTAGAATGGATACATTCGTGCGAAAGAATTAGAATAGATCGTATGAATGAATTAGAATGGATCCTATGAATGAATTAGAATGGATCGTGCGAATGAATTAGAATGGATCGTATGAATGAATTAGAATGGATCGTGCTAATGAATTAGAATTGATCGAACGAATGAATTAGCATGGATCGTGCTAATGAATTAGAATGGATCGTGCGAATGAATTAGAATGGATCGTACGAATGAATTAGAATGGATCGTACGAATGAACTAGAATGGATACATTCGTGCGAATGAATTAGAATGGATCGTACGAATGAATTAGAATGGATCGTACGAATGAATTAGAATGGATACATTCGTGCGAATGAATTAGAATGGATCATACGAATGAATTAGAATGGGTCGTGCGAATGAATTAGAATGGATCGTACGAATGAATTAGAATGGATTCGTACGAATGAATTAGAATGGATACATTCGTGCGAATGAATTAGAATGGATCGTACGGAATGAATTAGAATGGATTGTATGAATGAATTAGAATGGATCGTACGAATTAATTAGAATGGATACATTCGTGTGAATGAATTACAATGGATTGTTTGAATGAATTAGAATGGATCGTACGAATGGATTAGAATGGATCATACGAATTAATTAGAATGGATCATACGAATGAATTAGAATGGATCGTACGAATGTATTATAATGGATCGTACGAATGAATTAGAATGGATCGTACAAATAAATTAGAATGGATACATTCGTCCGAATGAATTAGAAGGGATCATACGAATGAGTAAGAATGGATCGTACGAATGAAATAGAATGGATTGTACGAATGATTTAGAATGGATCGTACGAATGAGTAAGAATGGATCGTACGAATGAAATAGAATGGATCGTAAGAATGAATCGTATGAATTAGGATGGATCATACGAATGGATTAGAATGGATCGTACGAATGGATTAGAATGGATACATTCGAGCGAATGAATTAGAATGGATCCTACGAAATGAATTAGAATGGATTGTATGAATGAATTAGAATGGATCGTATGAATTAATTAGAATGGATACATTCGTGCGAATGAATTAGAATGGATTGTATGAATGAATTAGAATGGATCGTACGAATGAATTAGAATGGATCGTACGAATTAATTAGAATGGATCATACGAATTAATTAGAATGGATCATACGAATGAATTAGAATGGATCGTACGAATGAATTAGAATGGATCGTACGAATAAATTAGAATGGATATATTCATCCGAATGAATTAGAATGGATCATACGAATGAGTAAGAATGGATCGTACGAATGAAATAGAATGGATTGTACGAATGATTTAGAATGGATCGTACGAATGAATTAGAATGGATCGTACGAATGATTTAGAATGGATACATTCGTGCGAATGAATTAGAATGGATCATACGAATGAGTAAGAATGGATCGTACGAATGAAATAGAATGGATTGTACGAATGAATTAGAATGGATTCGTACGAATGAATTAGAATGGATACATTCGTGCGAATGAATTAGAATGGATCGTACCAATGAGTAAGAATGGATCGTACGAATGAAATAGAATGGATTGTGCGAATGAATTAGAATGGATCATACGAATGAATTAGAATGGATCATACGAATTAATTAGAATGGATCATACGAATGAATTAGAATGGATCGTACGAATGAATTAGAATGGATCGTATGAATGAATTAGAATAGATCGTACGAATGAATTAGAATGGATCGTACGAATGAATTAGAATGGATACATTTGTGCGAATGAATTAGAATGGATCGTACGAATCGATTAGAATGGATCGTACGAATGGATTAGAATGGATACATTCGTGCGAATGAATTAGAATGGATTGTATGAATGAATTAGAATGGATCGTACGATCCATTCGAATTCATTCGCACGATCCATTCTAATTTATTCGTACGATCCATTCTAATTCATTCATACGATCCATTCTAATTCATTCGTATGATCCATTCTAATTCATTCGTATATTCCATTCTAAGATCCTACGAATGAATTAGAATGGATCGTACGAATGAATTAGAATGGATCGTACGAATGAATTAGAATGGATCGTGCGAATGAATTAGAATGGATACATTCGTGCGAATGAATTAGAATGGATCGGACGAATGAATTAGAATGGATCGTACGAATGAATTAGAATGGATCAAATGAATGAATTAGAATGGTTACATTCATGCGAATGAATTAGAATGGATTAGAATGGATCGTACGAATAAACTAGAATGGATGCGTTCATGCGAATGAATTAGAATGGATCGTACGAATGAATTAGAATGGATCGTACAAATGAATTAGAATGGATCTTACGAATGAATTAGAATAGATCGTACGAATGAATTAGAATGGATCGTACGAATGAATTAGAATGGATACATTCGTGCGAATGAATTAGAATGGATCGGACGAATGAATTAGAATGGATCGTACGAATGAATTAGAATGGATCAAATGAATGAATTAGAATGGTTACATTCATGCGAATGAATTAGAATGGATCGTACGAATGGATTAGAATGGATACATTCAAGCGAATGAATTAGAATGGATCGTACGAATGAATTAGAATGGATCGTACCAATGGATTAGAATGGATCCTACGAATGGATTAGAATAGATACCTTTGTGCAGAATGGATCGTAAGAATGAATTAGAATGGATACATTCGTGCACGATCCATTCTAATTCATTCGCACGAATGTATCCATTCTAATTCATTCGTACGATCCATTCTAATTCATTAATATGATCCATTCTAATTCATTTGTACGATCCATTCTAATTCATTCGTATGATCCATTCTAATTCATTCAGACGAATGTCTCCATTCTAATTTATTCGTACGATGCTTTCTAATTCATTCGTACGATCCATTCTAATTCATTCGTACGATCCATTCTAATTCATTTGTCCGATCCTTTCTAATTCATTCGCATGAATGTATCCATTCTAATTCATTCGTACGATCCATTCTAATTCATTCGTATGATCCATTCTAATTCATTCGTAAGATCCATTCTAAATTCTAATTCATTCGTACGATCCATTCTAATTCATTCGTACGATCCATTCTAATTCATTCGCACGAATGTATCCATTCTAGTTCATTCGTATGATCCATTCTATTTCATTCGTACGATCCATTCTTACTCATTCGTATGATCCATTCTAATTCATTCGGACGAATGTATCTATTCTAATTTATTCGTACGATCCATTCTAATTCATTCGTACGATCCATTCTAATTCATTCGTACGATCCATTCTAATTCATTCGTCCGATCCATTCTAATTCATTCGCACGAATGTATCCATTCTAATTCATTCGTACGGTCCATTCTAATTCATTCGCACAATCCATTCTATTTCATTCGTACGATCCATTCTTACTCATTCGTATGATCCATTATGGATACATTCGTGCAAATGAATTAGAATGGATCATACGAATGAGTAAGAATGGATCGTACGAATGAAATAGAATGGATTGTGTGAATGAATTAGAATGGATCGTACGAATGAATTAGAATAGATCGTGTGAAAGAATTAGAATGGATTGTATGAATGAATTAAAATAGATCGTATGAATGAATTAGAATGGATCGTACGAATGAATTAGAATGGATCGTACGAATGAACTAGAATGGATACATTCGTGCGAATCAATTAGAATGGATCGTACGAATGAATTAGAATGGATCGTACGAATAAATTAGAATGGATCTTAAGAATGAATTAGAATGGATCGTACGAATGCACGATCCATGCGAATGAATTAGAATAGATCGTACGAATGAACTAGAATGGATACATTCGTGCGAATGAATTAGAATGGATCGTACGAATGAATTAGAATGGATCGTACGAATGAATTAGAATGGATGTTACGAATGAATTAGAATGGATCGTACGAATGAATTAGAATGGATCGTACGAATGAATTAGAATGGATACATTCGTGCAAATGAATTAGAATGGATCGGACAAATGAATTAGAATGGATCGTACGAATGAATTAGAATGGATCGTACGAATGAATTAGAATGGATCTTACGAATAAATTAGAATGGATACATTCGTCCGAATGAATTAGAATGGATCATACGAATGAGTAAGAATGGATCGTACGAATGAAAAAGAATGAATCATACGAATGAACTAGAATGGATACATTCGTGCGATCCATTCTAATTCATTCGTACGATCCATTCTAATTCATATGCACAAAGGTATCCATTCTAATCCATTCGTAGAATCCATTCTAATCCATTCGTACGATCCATTCTAATTCATTCGTACGATCCATTCTAATTCATTCGCTCGAATGTATCCATTCTAATCCATTCGTACGATCCATTCTAATCCATTCGTACGATCCATTCTAATTCATTCGCATGAATGTAACCATTCTAATTCATTCATTTGATCCATTCTAATTCATTCGTACGATCCATTCTAATTCATTCGTCCGATCCATTTTAATTCATTCGCACGAATGTATCCATTCTAATTCACTCGTACGATCCATTCTAATTCATTCGTACGATTCATTCTAATTCATTCGTAAGATCCATTCTAATTTATTCGTACGATCCATTCTAATTTATTCGTACGATCCATTCTAATTCATTCGCATGAATGTATCCATTCTAGTTCATTCGTACGATTCATTCTAATTCATTCGTACGATCCATTCTAATTCATTCGCACGATCCATTCTAATTCATTCGTACGATCAATTCTAATTCATTCGCACGAATGTATCTATTCTAATTCATTCGTACGATCCATTCTAATTCATTCATACGATCCATTCTAATTCATTCATACAATCCATTCTAATTCTTTCACATGATCCATTCTAATTCATTCGTAGGATCCATTCTAATTCATTCGTACAATCTATTCTATTTCATTCGTACGATCCATTTTTACTCATTCGTATGATCCATTCTAATTCATTTGCACGAATGTATCCATTCTAATTCATTCGTACGAATCCATTCTAATTCATTCGTACAATCCATTCTATTTCATTTGTACGATCCATTCTTACTCATTCGTACGATCCATTCTAATTCATTTGTAAGATCCATTCTAATTCATTCGTACGATCCATTCTAATTCATTCGTACGATCCATTCTAATTCATTCGCACGAATGTATCCATTCTAGTTCATTCGTATGATCCATTCTAATTCATTCGTACGATCCATTCTAATTCATTCGCACGATCCACTCTAATTCATTCGTACGATCAATTCTAATTCATTCGCACGAATGTATCCATTCTAATTCATTCATACGATCCATTCTAATTCATTCGTATGATCCATTCTAATTCACTCATACGATCCATTCTAATACATTCATACGATCCATTCTAATTCATTTGCACGAATATATCGATTCTAATTCATTCGTACGATCCATTCTAATTCCTTCGTATGATCCATTCTAATTCATTCGTACGATCTATTCTAATTCATTCGTACGATCCATTCTAATTCATTCGTACGATCCATTCTAATTCCTTCGTACGATCCATTCTAATTCATTCGTACGATCCATTCTAATTCATTAGTACAATCTATTCTAATTCATTCGTACGAATGGATACATTCGTGTGAATGAATTAGAATGGATCGTACGAATGAGTAAGAATGGATCCTACGAATGAAATAGAATGGATTGCACGAATGAATTAGAATGGATCGTACGAATGAATTAGAATGGATCGTGTGAATGAATTAGAATGGATTGTATGAATGAATTAGAATGGATCGTACGAATGAATTAGAATGGATCGTACAAAGGAATTAGAATGGATCGTACGAATGAATTAGAATGGATCGTACGAATGAATTAGAATAGATCGTACGAATGAATTAGAATGGATCGTACGAAGGAATTAGAATGGATCGTACGAATGAATTAGAATGGATATATTCGTGCAAATGAATTATAATGGATCGTATGAATGTATTAGAATGGATCGTATGAGTGAATTAGAATGGATCGTACGAAAGAATTATAATGGATCGTATGAATGAATTAGAATGGATACATTCGTGTAATTCATTCGTACGATCCATTCTAATTCCTTCGTACGATCCATTCTAATTCATTCGTACGATCCATTCTAATTCATTCATACAATCCATTCTAATTCTTTCACACGATCCATTCTAATTCATTCGTACGATCCATTCTAATCCATTCGTAAGATCCGTTCTAATTCATTTGTACGATCCATTCTAATTCATTCGTACGATCCATTCTAATTCATTCGTACGATCCATTCTAATTCATTCGCATGAATGTATCCATTCTAGTTCATTCGTACGATCCATTCTAATTCATTCGTACGATCCATTCTAATTCATTCGCACGATCCATTCTAATTCATTCGTACGATCCATTCTAATTCATTCATACGATCCATTCTAATTCATTCGTATGATCCATTCTAATTCATTCGCACAAATGTATCCATTCTAATTCATTCGTACGATCCATTCTAATTCATTCGCACGATCCATTCTAATTCATTCATACGATCCAATCTAATTCATTCGTACGATCCATTCTAATTCATTCGCACAAATGTATCCATTCTAATTCATTCATACGATCCATTCTAATTCATTCGCACGATCCATTCAAATTCATTCGCACGATCCATTCTAATTCATTCGTACGATCCATTCTAATTCATTCGTGTGAAAGAATTAGAATGGATTGTATGAATGAATTAGAATGGATCGTACGAATGAATTAGAATGGATCGTACGAAGGAATTAGAATGGATCGTACGAATGAATTAGAATGGATCGTGCGAATGAATTAGAATAGATCGTACGAATGAATTAGAATGGATCGTACGAAGGAATTAGAATGGATCGTACGAATGAATTAGAATGGATATATTCGTGCAAATGAATTAGAATGGATCGTATGAATGAATTAGAATGGATCGTATGAGTGAATTAGAACGGATAGTACGAATGAAGTAGAATGGATCATATGAATGAATTAGAATGGATACATTCGTGCGAATGAATTAGAATGGATCGTATGAATGAATTAGAATAGATTTTGTGAATGAATTAGAATGGATCGTACGAATGAATTAGAATGGATACATTCCTGCGAATGAATTAGAATGGATTGTATGAATGAATTAGAATGGATCGTACGAATGAACTAGAAAGGATACATTCGTGCGAATGAATTAGAATGGATCGTACGAATGAATTAGAATGGATCGCACGAATGAATTAGAATGGATCGTACGAATGAATTAGAATAGATTGCGCGAATGAATTAGAATGGATCGTGCGAATGAAATAGAATGGATACAAATGAATTAGAATGGATCATACGAATGAATTAGAATGACTATCCATTCTTACTCATTCGTATGATCCATTCTAATTAATTCACACGAATGTATCCATTTTAATTCATTCGTACGTCTAATTCATTCATACGATCCATTCTAATTCATTTGCACGAATATATCCATTCTAATTCATTCATACAATCCATTCTAATTCCTTCGTACGATCCATTCTAATTCATTCGTACGATCTATTCTAATTCATTCGTACGATCCATTCTAATTCATTCGTACGATCCATTCTAATTCCTTCGTACGATCCATTCTAATTCATTCGTACGATCCATTCTAATTCATTCATACAATCGATTCTAATTCTTTCACACGATCCATTATAATTCATTCGTACGATCCATTCTAATCCATTCGTCAGATCCATTCTAATTCATTCGTACGATCCATTCTAATTCATTCGTACGATCCATTCTAATTCATTAATATGATCCATTCTAATTCATTCGTACGATCCATTCTAATGAATTAGAATTGATCGTACGAATGAAATAGAATGGATTGCACGAATGATTTAGAATAGATCGTACGAATGAATTAGAATGGATCATGTGAAAGAATTAGAATGGATTGTATGAATGAATTAGAATGGATCGTACGAATGAATTAGAATGGATCGTACGAAGGAATTAGAATGGATCGTACGAATGAATTTGAATGGATCGTACGAATGAATTAGAATAGATCGTACGAATGAATTAGAATGGATCGTACGAAGGAATTAGAATGGATCGTACGAATGAATTAGAATGGATATATTCGTGACCATTCTAATTCATTCATACGATCCATTCTAATTCATTCATACAATTCATTCTAATTCTTTCACACGATCTATTCTAATTCATTCGTAGGATCCATTCTAATTCATTCGTACAATCTATTCTATTTCATTCGTACGATCCATTCTTACTCATTCGTATGATCCATTCTAATTCATTCGGACGAATGTATCCATTCTAATTTATTCGTACGATCCATTCTAATTCATTCGTACGATCCATTCTAATTCATTCGTACGATCCATTCTTACTCATTCGTATGATCCATTCTAATTCATTCGTACGATCTATTCTAATTCATTCGTACGATCCATTCTAATTCATTCATACGATCCATTCTAATTCATTCATACGATCCATTCTAATTCATTCGTACGATCCATTCTTACTCATTCGTATGATCCATTCTAATTCATTCGTACGATCCATTCTAATTCATTCGCACGATCCATTCTAATTCATTCGTACGATCCATTCTAATTCATTCATACAATCCATTCTAATTCATTCGTACGATCCATTCTAATTCATTCGCACAAATGTATCCATTCTAATTCATTCGTACGATCCATTCTAATTCATTCGCACGATCCATTCTAATTCATTCGTACGATCCATTCTAATTCATTCGCACGATCTGTTCTTATTCATTCGCACAATCCATTCTAATTCATTCGTACGATCCATTCTAATTCATTCGCACGAATGTATCCATTCTAGTTCATTCGTACGATCCATTCTAATTCATTCGTACGATCCATTCTAATTCATTCGCACGATCCATTCTAGTTCATTCGTACGATCCATTCTAATTCATTCGTACGATCCATTCTAATTCATTCGTACGATCCATTCTAATTCATTCGTCCGATCCATTCTAATTCATTCGCACGATCCATTCTTACTCATTGGTTTGATCCATTCTAATCCATTCGTATGATCCATTCATACGATCCATTCTAATTCATTCTAATTAGAATGGATACATTCGTGCGAATAAATTAGAATGGATCATACGAATGAGTAAGAATGGATCGTCATTCTAATTCATTCGTATGATCCATTCTAATTCATTTGTATCCATTCTATTTCATTCGCACTATCCATTCTAATTCATTCGCGCAATCTATTCTAATTCATTCGTACGATCCATTCTAATTCATTCGTACGATCCATTCTAATTCATTTGTACGATCCATTCTAATTCATTCGCACAAATGTATCCATTCTAGTTCATTCGTACGATCCATTCTAATTCATTCATACAATCCATTCTAATTCATTCGCACGAATGTATCTATTCTAATTCATTCGTATGTTCCATTCTAATTAATTCACAAAATCTATTCTAATTCATTCATACGATCCATTCTAATTCATTCGCACAAATGTATCCAGTCTAATTCATTCATACGATCCATTCTACTTCATTCGTACTATCCGTTCTAATTCACTCAAACGATCCATTCTAATTTATTCATACGATCCATTCTAATTCATTTGCACGAATATATCCATTCTAATTCATTCGTACGATCCATTCTAATTCCTTCGTACGATCCATTCTAATTCCTTCGTACGATCCATTCTATTTCATTCGTATGATCCATTCTAATTCCTTCGTACGATCCATTCTAATTCCTTTGTATCCATTCTAATTTATTCGCACGAATGTATCCATTCTAATTCATTTGCACGATCCATTCTAATTCATTCCTATGATCTATTCTAATTCATTCGTACCATCCATTCTAATTCATTCTAATTCATTCGTACGATCCATTCTAATTCATTCGTATATTCCATTCTAATTCATTAGCACGATCCATGCTAATGAATTAGAATGGATCGTACGATCCAATCTAATTCATTCATACGATCCATTCTTACTCATTCGTTTCATCCATTCTAATTCAATCGTACGATCTATTCTAATTCATTCGTACGATCCATTCTAATTCATTCGTGCAATCCATTCTATTTCATTCGTACGAATGAATTAGAATGGATCATACGAATGAGTAAGAATGGATCGTACGAATGAATTCTAATGGATTAGAATGGATTATAATGGATCGTACGAATAAAATAGAATAGATTATACGAATGAATTAGAATGGATTCGTACGAATGAATTAGAATGGATACATTCGTGCGAATGAACTAGAATGGATCGTACCAATGAGTAAGAATGGATCGTACGAATGAAATAGAATGGATTGTGCGAATGAATTAGAATGGATCGTACGAATGAATTAGAATGGATCGTGAGAAAGAATTAGAATGGATTGTATGAATGAATTAGAATAGATCGTATGAGTTAATTAGAATGGATCATACGAATGAATTAGAATGGATCATGCGAATGAATTAGAATGGATCGTACGAATGAATTAGAATGGATACATTCGTGCGAATGAATTAGAATGGATCGGACGAATGAATTAGAATGGATCGTACGAATGAATTAGATTGGATCAAATGAATGAATTAGAATGGATCGTACGAATGAATTAGAATGCATCGTACGAAAGAATTAGAATGGATATATTCGTGCTAATGAATTAGGATTGATCAAACGAATGAATTGGCATGGATTGTATGAATGAATTAGAATGGATCGTACGAATGAGTAAGAATGGATCGTATGAATGAAATAGAATAGATCGTACGAATGAATTAGAATGGATCGTACGAAGGAATTAGAATGGATCGTACGAATGAATTAGAATGGATATATTCGTGCAAATGAATTAGAATGGATCGTATGAATGTATTAGAATGGATCGTATGAGTGAATTAGAATGGATCGTACGAATGAATTAGAATGGATTGTATGAATGAATTAGAATGGATACATTCGTGTGAATGAATTAGAATGGATCGTATGAATGAATTAGAATAGATTTAGTGAATGAATTAGAATGGATACATTCGTGCGAATGAATTAGAATTAGAATGGATCGTACGAATGAATAAGAATGGATACATTCGTGCGAATGAATTAGAATTGATCATACGAATGAATTAGAATGGATCGTGCGAATGAATTAGAATGGATCGTACGAATGAATTAGAATGGATACATTCGTGCGAATGAATTAGAATGGATACATTCGTGCGAAAGAATTAGAATAGATCGTATGAATGAATTAGAATGGATCCTATGAATGAATTAGAATGGATCGTGCGAATGAATTAGAATGGATCGTACGAATGAATTAGAATGGATCGTGCTAATGAATTAGAATTGATCGAACGAATGAATTAGCATGGATCGTGCTAATGAATTAGAATGGAACGTATGAATGAATTAGAATGGATCGTGTGAAAGAATTAGAATGGATTGTATGAATGAATTAGAATGAATTCGTACGATCCATTCGAATTCATTCGCACGATCCATTCTAATTCATTCATACGATCCATTCTAATTCATTCATACAATCCATTCTAATTCTTTCACACGATCCATTCTAATTCATTCGTAGGATCCATTCTAATTCATTCGTACAATCTATTCTATTTCATTCGTACGATCCATTCTAACTCATTCGAATGATCCATTCTAATTCATTCGGACGAATGTATCCATTCTAATTTATTCGTACGATCCATTCTAATTCATTCATACGATCCATTCTAATTCATTCGTACGATCCATTCTTACTCATTCGTATGATCCATTCTAATTCATTCGTACGATCCATTCTAATTCATTCGTACGATCCATTCTAATTCATTCGCACAATCTATTCTAATTCATTCGTACGATCCATTCTAATTCATTCGTATGAACGAATGAATTAGAATGGATCGTACGGAATGAATTAGAATAGATTGTATGAATGAATTAGAATGGATACATTCGTGCGAATGAATTAGAATGGATCATACGAATGAGTAAGAATGGATCCTACGAATGAAATAGAATGGATCGTACGAATGAATTAGAATGGATCATACAAATGAATTAGAATGGATCGTACGAATGAATTAGAATGGATCATACGAATGAGTAAGAATGGATCGTACAAATGAAATAGAATGGATTGTACGAATGAATTAGAATGGATCGTACGAATGAATTAGAATGGATCGTGTGAAAGAATTAGAATGCATTGTATGAATAAATTAGAATGGATCGTATGAATGAATTAGAATGGATCGTGCGAATGAATTCGAATGGATCGCATTATCCATTCGAATAGAATGGATCGTATGAATGAATTAGAATGGATCGGGCGAATGAATTAGAATGGATCGTACGAATGAATTAGAATGGATCGTACGAATGAATTAGAATGGATCATACGAATGAATTAGAATGGATCATACGAATGAGTAAGAATGGATCGTACGAATGAAATAGAATGGATTGTACGAATGAATTAGAATGGATACATTCATGCGAATGAATTAGAATGGATCGGACGATTGAATTAGAATGGATCGTACGATTCATTCTAATTCATTCGTACGATCCATTCTAATACATTCGTACGATTCATGCTAATTCATTCACACGATCCATTCTAATTCATTCGTACGATCCATTTTTATTCATTCATACGATCCATTCTAATTCATTCGCACAATCCATTCTAATTCATTCGTACAATCCATTCTAATTCATTCGTATGATCCATTCTAACTCATTCGGTGGATCCATTCTAATTCATTCGTACGATCCATTCTACTTCATTCCCACGATCCATTCTAATTTATTCGTACGATCCATTCTAATTCATTCGTACGATCTATTCTAATTCATTCGCACGAATGTAACCATTCTAATTCATTCATACGATTCATTCTAATTCATTCGTATGAGCTATTCTAATTCATTCGTACGATCCATTCTAATTCATTCGTATGATTCATTGTAATTCATTCATACAATCCATTTAGATTCATTCGCACAAATGAATCCATTCAAATTCATTCGTACGATCCAGTCTAATTCCTTCGTACGATCCATTCTAATTCATTCGTACAATCTATTCAAATTCATTCGTACGAATGGATACATTCATGTGAATGAATTAGAATAGATCGTACGAATGAGTAAGAATGGATCGTACGAATGAAATAGAATGGATTGCACGAATGAATTAGAATGGATCGTACGAATGAATTAGAATGGATCGTGTGAAAGAATTAGAATGGATCGTACGAATGAATTAGAATGGATCGTACGAAGGAATTAGAATGGATCGTACGAATGAATTAGAATGGATCGTACGAAGGAATTAGAATGGATCATACGAATGAAATAGAATGGATCGTACGAATAAATTAGAATGGATACATTCGTCCGAATGAATTAGAATGGATCATACGAATGAGTAAGAATGGATCGTACGAATGAAATAGAATAGATCGTATGAGTGAATTAGAATGGATTGTGTGAATGAATTAGAATGGATCGTATGAATGAATTAGAATGGATCGTGCGAATGAATTCGAATGGATCGTACGAATTCATTCTAATTCATTCATACAATCCATTCTAATTCTTTCACACGATCTATTCTAATTCATTCCTAGGATCCATTCTAATTCATTCATACAATCCATTTTATTTCATTTGTACGATCCATTCTTACTCATTCGTATGATCCATTCTAATTCATTTGTACGATCCATTCTAATTCATTTGTACGATCCATTCTAATTTATTCGTACAATCCATTCTAATTCATTCGTACGATCCATTCTAATTCATTTGTACGAATGAATTAGAATGGATTGTATGAATGAATTAGAATGGATCATATGAATGATATAGAATGGATACATTCATGCGAATGAATTAGAATGGATCGTACGAATGACTTAGAATGGATCGTACGAATGAATTAGAATGGATCGTATGAATGAATTAGAATGGTTACATTCATGCGAATGAATTAGAATGGATCGTACGAATGGATTAGAATGGATCGTACGAATGGATTAGAATGGATACATTCGAGCGAAAGAATTAGAATGGATCGTACGAATGAATTAGAATGGATCATATGAATGAATTAGAATGGATCCTACGAATGGATTAGAATGGATACCTTTGTGCATATGAATTAGAATGGATCGTACGAATGAATTAGAATGGATCATATGAATGAATTAGAATGGATCATGTGAAAGAATTAGAATGGATTGTATGAATAAATTAGAATAGATCGTATGAATGAATTAGAATGGATCGTACGAATGAATTAGAATGGATCGTACGAATGAATTAGAATGGATACATTCGTGCGAATGAATTAGAATGGATACATTCATGCGAAAGAGTTAGAATAGATCGTATGAATGAATTAGACTAGATCCTATGAATGAATTAGAATGGATCGTGCGAATGAATTAGAATGGATCGTACGAATGAATTAGAATGGATCGTGCTAATGAATTAGAATTGATCGAACGAATGAATTAGCATGGATCGTGCTAATGAATTAGAATGGAACGTACGAATGAATTAGAATGGATCGTGTCAAAGAATTAGAATGGATCGTACGAATGAATTAGAATGGATCGTGCGAATGAATTAGAATGGATCGTACGAATGAATTAGAATGGATCGTACGAATGAACTAGAATGGATACATTCGTGCGAATGAATTAGAATGGATCGTACGAATGAATTAGAATGGATCGTACGAATGAATTAGAATGGATCGTACGATTCATTCTAATTCATTCATACGATCCATTCTAATTCATTCGTACAATCCATTATATTTCATTCGTACGATCCATTCTTACTCATTCGTACGATCCATTCTAATTCGTTCATACGATCTATTCTAATTCATTCATACAATCCATTCTAATTCTTTCACACGATCCATTCTATTTTATTCGTACGATCCAATCTTACTCATTCGTACAATCCATTCTAATTCATTCACACGAATGTATCCATTCGTACGAATGAATTAGAATAGATTGTACGAATGAATTAGAATGGATCGTACGAATGAATTAGAATGGATCGTATGAATGAATTAGAATGGATCGTACGAATGAATTAGAATGGATCATGCGAATGAATTAGAATGGATCGTACGAATGAATTAGAATGGATCGTACGAATGAACTAGAATGGATACATTCGTGCGAATGAATTAGAATGGATCGTACGAATGAATTAGAATGGATCCTACGAATGAATTAGAATGGATCGTGTGAAAGAATTAGAATGGATTGTATGAATGAATTAGAATGGATCGTATGAATGAATTAGAATGGATCGTGCGAATGAATTCGAATGGATCGTACGAATTCATTCTAATTCATTTATACAATCCATTCTAATTCTTTCACACGATCCACTCTAATTCATTCGTACGTTCCATTCTAATTCATTAGCACGATCCATGCTAATTCATTCGTTCGATCAATTCTAATTCATTCGCACGATCCATTCTAATTCATTCATACGATCCATTCTAATTCATTCATACAATCCATTCTAATTCTTTCACACGATCCATTCTAATTCATTCGTAGGATCCATTCTAATTCATTCGTACAATCCATTCTAATTCATTCGTACGATCCATTCTAATTCATTCGTACGATCCATTCTAATGGATACATTTGTGCGAATGAATCTAAATGGATTGTATGAATGAATTACAATGGATCGTACGAATGAATTAGAATGGATCGTACGAATGAATTAGAATAGCTCATACGAATGAATTAGAATGAATCGTATGAATGAATTAGAATGGTTACATTCGTGCGAATGAATTAGAATAGATCGTACGAATGAATTAGAATGGATCGTACGAATAAATTAGAATGGATCGTGGGAATGAATTAGAATGGATCGTACGAATGAATTAGAATGGATCCACTGAATGAGTTAGAATGGATCATACGAATGAATTAGAATGGATTGTACGAATGAATTAGAATGGATTGTGCGAATGAATTAGAATGGATCGTATGAATGAATAAGAATGGATCATACGAATGAATCAGAATGATTAGAATGGATCGTATGAGTGAATTAGAATGGATCATACGAATTAATTAGAATGGATCCTACGAATGAATTAGAATGGATCGTACGAATGAATTAGAATGGATACATTCGTGCGAATGAATTAGAATGGATTGTGCGAATGAATAAGAACAGATCGTGCGAATGAATTAGAATGGATCGTACGAATGAATTAGAATGGATCGTGCGAATGAATTAGAATGGATCGTACGAATGAATTAGAATAGATCATGTGAAAGAATTAGAATGGATCGTATGAATGAATTAGAATGGATCGTGCAAATGAATTAGAATGGATCGTACGAATGAATTAGAATGGATACATTCGTGCGAATGAATTAGAATGGATCGTATGAATGAATTAAAATAGATCGTACGAATGAATTAGAATAGATCGTACGAATGAATTAGAATGGATCGTACGAAGGAATTAGAATGGATCGTACGAATGAATTAGAATGGATATATTCGTGCAAATGAATTAGAATGGATCGTATGAATGTATTAGAATGGATCGTATGAGTGAATTAGAATGGATCGTACGAATGAATTAGAATGGATCGTATGAATGAATTAGAACTGATCGTACGAATGAATTAGAATGGATCGTACGAATGAATTAGAATGGATCGTATGAATGAATTAGAATGGATACATTCGTGCGAATGAATTAGAATGGATCGTGCGAATCCATTAGACTGGATCGTGCGAATGAATAAGAATGGATCATACGAATGAATTAGAATGGATACATTCGTGCGAATGAATTAGAATGGATTGTATGAATGAATTAGAATGGATCGTACGAATGAATTAGAATGGATCATACGAATTAATTAGAATGGATCATACGAATGAATTTGAATGGATCGTACGAATGAATTAGAATAGATCGTACGAATGAACTAGAATGGATCGTACGAATGAACTAGAATGGATACATTCGTGCGAATGAATTAGAATGGATCGTATGAATGAATTAGAATGGATCGTACGATTCATTCTAATTCATTCATACGATCCATTCTAATACATTTGTACGATTCATGCTAATTCATTCGCACGATCCATTCTAATTCATTCGTACGATCTATTCTTATTCATTCATACGATCCATTCTAATTCATTCGCACAATCCATTCTAATTCATTCGTACAATCCATTCTAATTCATTCGTATGATCCATTCTAACTCATTCGGTGGATCCATTCTAATTCATTCGTATGATCCATTCTAATTCATTCCCACGATCCATTCTAATTTATTCGTACGATCCATTCTAATTCATTCGTACGATCTATTCTAATTCATTCGCACGAATGTGACCATTCTAATTCATTCATACGATTCATTCTAATTCATTCGTATGAGCTATTCTAATTCATTCGTACGATCTATTCTAATTCATTAATAGAACGTACGAATGAATTAGAATGGATCGTGTGAAAGAATTAGAATGGATTTTATGAATGAATTAGAATGAATTCGTATGATCCATTCTAATTCATTAGCACGATCCATTCTAATTCGTTCATACGATCCATTCTAATTCATTCACACGATCCATTCTAATTTATTCATACAAACCATTCTAATTCTTTCACACGATACATTCTAATTCATTCGTAGGATCCATTCTAATTCATTCGTACAATCTATTCTATTTCATTCGTACGATCCATTCTTACTCATTCGTATGATCCATTCTAATTCATTCGGACGAATGTATCCATTCTAATTTATTCGTAAGATCCATTCTAATTCATTCGTACGATCCATTCTAATTCATTCGTACGATCCATTCTAATTCATTCGTCCGATCCATTCTAATTCATTCGCACGAATGTATCGATTCTAATTCATTCGTACGGTCCATTCTAATTCATTCGCACAATCCATTCTATTTCATTCGTACGATCCATTCTTACTCATTCGTATGATCCATTATGGATACATTCGTGCGAATGAATTAGAATGGATCATACGAATGAGTAAGAATGGATCGTACGAATGAAATAGAATGGATTGTGCGAATGAATTAGAATGGATCGTACGAATGAATTACAATAGATCGTGTGAAAGAATTAGAATGGATTGTATGAATGAATTAGAATAGATCGTATGAATGAATTAGAATGGATCGTACGAATGAATTAGAATGGATCGTACGAATGAATTAGAATGGATCGTACGAATGAATTAGAATGGATCGTACGAATGAATTAGAATGGATCGTACGAATAAATTAGAATGGATACATTCGTCCGAATGAATTAGAATGGATCATACGAATGAGTAAGAATGGATCGTACGAATGAAATAGAATAGATTGTATGAATGAATTAGAATAGATCCTACGAATGAATTAGAATGGGTCGTGTGAAAGAATTAGAATGGATTGTATGAATGAATTAGAATGGATCGTGCGATTCAATTAGAATGGATCATACGAATGAATTAGAATGGATCGTGCTAATGAATTAGAATTGATCGAACGAATGAATTTGCATGGATCGTGCTAATGAATTAGAATGGAACGTACGAATGAATTAGAATGGATCGTGTAAAAGAATTAGAATGGATTGTATGAATGAATTAGAATGAATTCGTACGATCCATTCGAATTCATTCGCACGATCCATTCTAATTCATCCATACGATCAATTCTAATTCATTCATACAATCCATTCTAATTCTTTCACATGATCCATTCTAATTCATTCGTAGGATCCATTCTAATTCATTCGTACAATCCATTCTAATCCATTCGTACGATCCATTCTAATTCATTCGTACGATCCATTCTAATTCATTCGTACGATCCATTCTAATTCATTCGCACGAATGTATCCATTCTAATCCATTCGTACGATCCATTCTAATTCATTCGTAAGTTCCATTCTAATTCATTCGTACGATCCATTCTAATTCATTCGTACGATCCATTCTAATTCATTCGTTCGATCCATTCTAATTCATTCGCACGAATGTATCCATTCTAATTCATTCGCACAATCCATTCTATTTCATTCGTACGATCCATTCTTACTCATTCGTATGATCCATTCTAATTCATTCGTTTGATCCATTCTAATTCATTCAAACGATCCATTCTAATTCATTCGTACGATCCATTCTAATTCATTCGCACGATCCATTCTAATTCATTCATACGATCCATTCTAATTCATTCATACAATCCATTCTAACTCATTCGCCCGATCCATTCTAATTCATTCATACGATCCATTCTATTCGAATGGATCATGCGATCCATTTTATTTGAATGGATCATGCGATCCATTCAAATTCATTCGCACGATCCATTCTAATTCATTCATACGATCCATTCTAATTCATTCACACGATCCATTCTAATTCATTCGTACGATCCATTCTAATTCATTCGTACAATCCATTCTATTTCATTTGTACGATCCATTCTAATTCATTCGTACGATCCATTCTAATTCATTTGTACGATCCATTCTAATTCTTTCACACGATCCATTCTAATTCATTCGTAGGATCCATTCTAATTCATTCGTACAATCTATTCTATTTCATTCGTACGATCCATTCTTACTCATTCGTATAATCCATTCTAATTCATTCGGACGAATGTATCCATTCTAATTTATTCGTACGATCCATTCTAATTCATTCGTACGATCGATTCTAATTCATTCGTACGATCTATTCTAATTCATTCGTACGATCCATTCTAATTCATTCGTATGATCGTACGAATGAATTAGAATGGATCATACGGAATGAATTATAATGGATTGTATGAATGAATTAGAATGGATACATTCGTGCGAATGAATTAGAATAGATCATACGAATGAGTAAGAATGGATCGTACGAATGAAATAGAATGGATTGTACGAATGAATTAGAATGGATCGTACAAATGAAGTAGAAAGGATCGTACGAATGAATTAGAATGGATCATATGAATGTGTAAGAATGGATCGTACAAATGAAATAGAATGGATTGTACGAATGAATTAGAATGGATCGTACGAATGAATTAGAATGGATCGTGTGAAAGAATTAGAATGCATTGTATGAATGAATTAGAATGGATCGTGCGAATGAATTAGAATGGATCGTACGAATAAATTAGAATGGATCGTGTGAAAGAATTAGAATGGATCGTACGAATGAATTAGAATGGATCGTGCAGATGAATTAGAATGGATCGTACGAATGAATTAGAATGGATACATTTGTGCGAATGAATTAGAATGGATCGTACGAATGAATTAGAATGGATCGTACGAATGAATTAGAATGGATCGTATGAATTAATTAGAATGGATCGTGCGAATGAATTAGAATGGATCGTACGAACGAATTAGAATGGATCGTACGAATGAACTAGAATGGATACATTCGTGCGAATGAATTAGAATGGATCGTACGAATGAATTAGAATGGATCGTACGAATGAATTAGAATGGATCTTACGAATGAATTAGAATGGACCGTACGAATGAATTAGAATGGATCTTACGAATGAATTAGAATGGATCGTACGAATGAATTAGAATGGATCTTACGAATAAATTAGAATGGATCGTACGAATGAATTAGAATGGATCGTACGAATGAATTAGAATGGATACAATCGTGCGAATGAATTAGAATGGATCGGACGAATAAATTAGAATGGATCGTACGAATGAATTAGAATGGATCATACGAATGAATTAGAATGGATCGTACGAATAAATTAGAATGGATACATTCATCCGAATGAATTAGAATGGATCATATGGATGAGTAAGAATGGATCGTACGAATGAAATAGAATAGATTGTACGAATGAATTAGAATGGATCCTATGAATGAACTAGAATGGATCGTGTGAAAGAATTAGAATGGATTGTATGAATGAATTAGAATGGATTGTATGAATGAATTAGAATGGATCGTGCGAATGAATTCGAATGGATCGTACGAATTCATTCTAATTCATTCATACAATCCATTCTAATTCTTTCACACGATCTATTCTAATTCATTCGTAGGATCCATTCTAATTCATTCGTACAATCTATTCTATTTCATTCGTATGATCCATTATAATTCATTCGTATGATCCATTCTAATTCATTCGTACGATCCATTCTAATTCATTCATACGATCCATTCTAATTCATTCGTACGATCCATTCTAATTCACTCATACGATCCATTCTAATACATTCATACGATCCATTCTAATTCATTCGCACAAATGTATCCATTCTAATTCATTCGTACAATCCATTCTAATTCATTCGTACGATCTATTCTAATTCATTCGTATGATCCATTCTAATTCATTCGCACGATCTGTTCTTATTCATTCGCACAATCCATTCTAATTCATTCGCACGAATGTATCCATTATAATTCATTCGTACGATCCATTCTAATTCATTCGTACGATCCATTCTAATTCATTTGTATGATCTATTCTAATTAATTCGTATGATCCATTCTAATTCATTCGTACGATCCATTCTAATTCATTCATACAATCCATTCTAATTCATTCGCACGAATGTATCCATTCTAATTAATTCGTACGATCCATTCTAATTCATTCGTATGATCCATTCTAATTCATTCGCACAATCCATTCTATTTCATTCGTACGATCCATTCTTACTCATTGGTACGATCCATTCAAATTCATTCGCATGAATTTATCCATTCTAATTCATTCGTACGAATCCATTCTAATTCATTCGTACGAATCCATTCTAATTCATTCGTACAATCTATTCTATTTCATTCGTACGATCCATTCTTACTCATTCTTATGATCCATTCTAATTCATTCGGACGAATGTATCCATTCTAATTTATTCGTACGATCCATTCTAATTCATTCGTACGATCCATTCTAATTCATTCGTACGATCCATTCTAATGTATTCGTCCGATCCATTCTAATTCATTCGCACGAATGTATCCATTCTAATTCATTCGTACGATCCATTGTAATTCATTCGTAAGATCCATTCTAATTCATTCGTACGATCCATTCTAATTCATTCGTAAGATCCATTCTAATTCATTCGCACGAATGTATCCATTCTAGTTCATTCGTACGATCTATTCTAATTCATTCGCATGGATCGTGCATTCGTACGATCCATTCTAATTCATTCGTAAGATCCATTCTAATTTATTCGTACGATCCATTCTAATTCATTCGTACGATCCATTCTAATTGATTCGCACGAATCTATCCGTTCTAGTTCATTCGTACGATCCATTCTAATTCATTCGTACGATCCATTCTAATTCATTCATACGATCTATTCTAATTCATTCATACAATGCATTCTAATTCTTTCACACGATCCATTCTAATTCATTCGTACGATCCATTCTAATTCATTCGCACAATCCATTCTATTTCATTCGTACGATCCATTCTTACTCATTCGTATGATCCATTCTAATTCATTCGCACGAATGTATCCATAATGGATCATACGAATGAGTAAGAATGGATCGAACGAATGAAATAGAATGGATTGTGCGAATGAATTAGAATGGACCGTACGAATGAATTAGAATTGATACATTTGTGCGAATGAATTAGAATGGATCGGACAAATGAATTAGAATGGATCGTACGAATGAATTAGAATGGATCGTACGAATGAATTAGAATGGATCGTACGAATAAATTAGAATGGATACATTCGTCCGAACGAATTAGAATGGATCATACGAATGAGTAAGAATGGATCGTACGAATGAAATAGAATAGATTGTACGAATGAATTAGAATGGATCCTACGAATGAATTAGAATAGATCGTGTGAAAGAATTAGAATGGATTGTATGAATGAATTAGAATGAATTCGTACGATCCATTCGAATTCATTCGCATGATCCATTCTAATTCATTCATACGATCCATTCTAATTCATTCATACAATCCATTCTAATTCTTTCACACGATCCATTCTAATTCATTCGTAGGATCCATTCTAATTCATTCGTACAATCTATTCTATTTCATTCGTACGATCCATTCTTACTCATTCGTATGATCCATTCTAATTCATTCGGACGAATGTATCCATTCTAATTTATTCGTACGATCCATTCTAATTCATTCGTACGATCCATTCTAATTCATTCATACGATCCATTCTAATTCATTCGTCCGATCCATTCTAATTCATTCGCACGAATGTATCCATTCTAATTCATTCGTACGATCCATTCTAATTCATTCGTACGATCCATTCTAATTCATTCGTAAGATCCATTCTAATTCATTCGTACGATCCATTCTAATTCTTTCGTACGATCCATTCTAATTCATTCGCACGAATGTATCCATTCTAGTTCATTCGTACGATCCATTCTAATTCATTCGCACGATCCATTCTAATTCATTCGTACGATCCATTCTAATTCATTCATACGATCCATTCTAATTCATTCGTACGATCCATTCTAATTCATTAGCACAAATGTATCCATTCTAATTCATTCGTATGATCCATTCTAATTCATTCGCACGATCCATTCTAATTCATTCGTACGATCCATTCTAATTAATTCGTACGGTCCATTCTAATTCATTCATACAATCCATTCTAATTCATTCGCACGAATGTATCCATTCTAATTCATTCGTACGATCAGTTCTAATTCATTCACAAAATCTATTCTAATTCATTTATACGATCCATTCTAATTCATTCACACGAATGTATCCATTCTAATTCATTCATACAATCCATTCTAATTCATTCGTACGATCCATTCTAATTCACTCATATGATCCATTCTAATACATTCATACGATCCATTGTAATTCATTTGCACGAATATATCCATTCTAATTCATTCGTACGATCCATTCTAATTCCTTCGTACGATCCATTCTAATTCATTCGTACGATCTATTCTATTTCATTCGTACGATCCATTCTTACTCATTCGTACGATCCATTCTAATTCATTCGTCCGATCCATTCTAATTCATTCGCACGAATGTATCCATTCTAATTCATTCGTTTGATCAATTCTAATTCATTAGCACGATCCATTCTAATTCATTCGTACGATCCATTCTAATTCATTCGCACGATCCATTCTAATTCATTCATAGGATCCATTCTAATTCATTCATACGATCTATTCTAATTCATTCGCACGAATGTATCCATTCTAATTCATTCGTACGATCCATTCTAATTCATTCGTACGATCCATTCTAATTCATTCGTTCGATCCATTCTAATTCATTCATACGATCCATTCTAATTCATTCGTACGATCCATTCTAATTCATTCGCACGAATGTATCCATTCTAGTTCATTCGTACGATCTATTCTAATTCATTCGCATGGATCGTGCATTCGTACGATCCATTCTAATTCATTCGTAAGATCCATTCTAATTCATTCGTATGATCCATTCTAATTCATTCGTACGATCCATTCTAATTCATTCGCACGAATGTATCCATTCTAGTTCATTCGTACGATCCATTCTAATTCATTCGTACGATCCATTCAAATTCATTCATACGATCTATTCTAATTCATTTATACAATCCATTCTAATTCTTTCACACGATCCATTCTAATTCATTCGTACGATCCATTCTAATTCATTCGCACAATCCATTCTATTTCCTTCGTACGATCCATTCTTACTCATTCGTATGATCCATTCTAATTCATTCGCACGAATGTATCCATAATGGATCATACGAATGAGTAAGAATGGATCGTACGAATGAAATAGACTGGATTGTGCGAATGAATTGGAATGGACCGTACGAATGAATTAGAATGGATACATTCGTGCGAATGAATTAGAATGGATCGGACGAATGAATTAGAATGGATCGTACTTATGAATTAGAATGGATCGTACGAATAAATTAGAATGGATACATTCGTCCGAATGAATTTGAATGGATCATACGAATGAGTAAGAATGGATCGTGCGAATGAAATAGAATAGATTGTACGAATGTATTAGAATGGATCCTACGAATGAATTAGAATAGATCGTGTGAAAGAATTAGAATAGATTGTATGAATGAATTAGAATGAATTCGTACGATCCATTCTAATTCATTCGCACGATCCATTCTAATTCATTCATACGATCCATTCTAATTCATTCATACAATCCATTCTAATTCTTTCATACGATCCATTCTAATTTATTCGTAGGATCCATTCTAATTCATTCGTACAATCTATTCCATTTCATTCGTACGATCCATCTTACTCATTCGTATGATCCATTCTAATTCATTCGAACGAATGTATCCATTCTAATTTATTCGTACGATCCATTCTAATTCATCCATACGATCCATTCTAATTCATTCGTCCGATCCATTCTAATTCATTCGCACGAATGTATCCATTCTAATTCATTCGTACGATCCATTCTAATTCATTCGTAAGATCCATTCATTCGTACGATCCATTCTAATGGATACATTTGTGCGAATGAATCTAAATGGATTGTATGAATGAATTACAATGGATCGTACGAATGAATTAGAATGGATCGTACGAATGAATTAGAATAGCTCATACGAATGAATTAGAATGAATCGTATGAATGAATTAGAATGGTTACATTCGTGCGAATGAATTAGAATAGATCGTACGAATGAATTAGAATGGATCGTACGAATAAATTAGAATGGATCGTGGGAATGAATTAGAATGGATCGTACGAATGAATTAGAATGGATCCACCGAATGAGTTAGAATGGATCATACGAATGAATTAGAATGGATTGTACGAATGAATTAGAATGGATTGTGCGAATGAATTAGAATGGATCGTATGAATGAATAAGAATGGATCGTACGAATGAATTAGAATGATTAGAATGGATCGTATGAGTGAATTAGAATGGATCATACGAATTAATTAGAATGGATCATACGATTGAATTAGAATGGATCGTACGAATGAATTAGAATGGATACATTCGTGCGAATGAATTAGAATGGATTGTGCGAATGAATAAGAACAGATCGTGCGAATGAATTAGAATGGATCGTACGAATGAATTAGAATGGATCGTGCGAATGAATTAGAATGGATCGTACGAATGAATTAGAATGGATCGTGTGAAAGAATAAGAATGGATCGTACGAATGAATTAGAATGGATCGTGCGAATAAATTAGAATGGATCGTACGAATGAATTAAAATGGATACATTCGAGCGAATGAATTAGAATAGATCGTACGAATGAATTAGAATAGATCGTACGAATGAATTAGAATAGATCGTACGAATGAATTAGAATGGATCGTACGAAGGAATTAGAATGGATCATACAAATGAATTAGAATGGATATATTCGTGCAAATGAATTAGAATGGATCGTATGAATGTATTAGAATGGATCGTATGAGTGAATTAGAATGGATCGTACGAATGAATTAGAATGGATCGTATGAATGAATTAGAACTGATCGTACGAATGAATTAGAATGGATCGTACGAATGAATTAGAATGGATACATTTGTGCGAATGAATTAGAATGGATCGTACGAATGAATTAGAATGGATCGTATGAATGAATTAGAATGGATACATTCGTGCGAATGAATTAGAATGGATCGTGCGAATCCATTAGACTGGATCGTGCGAATGAATAAGAATGGATCATACGAATGAATTAGAATGGATCGTATGAATTAATTAGAATGGATACATTCGTGCGAATGAATTAGAATGGATTGTATGAATGAATTAGAAGGGATCGTACGAATGAATTAGATTGGATCGTACGATACATTCGTGTTAATGAATTAGAATGGATCGTACGATTGAATTAGAATGGATCGTACGATTCATTTTAATTCATTTGTACGATCCATTCTAATACATTCGTACGATTCTTGCTAATTCATTCGCACGATCCAATCTAATTCATTCGTACGATCCATTCTTATTCATTCATATGATCTATTTTAATTCATTCGTACGATCCATTCTAATTCATTCGTACGATCCATTCTAATTCATTCGCACGATCCATTCTAATACATTCTAATTCATTTGTACGATCCATTCTAATTCTTTCACACGATCCATTCTAATTCATTCGTACAATCTATTCTATTTCTTTCGTACAAATGAACTAGAATGGATACATTCGTACGAATGAATTAGAATGGATCATACGAATTAATTAGAATGGATCATACGAATGAATTAGAATGGATCGTACGAATGAATTAGAATGGATCGTACGAAGGAATTAGAATGGATCGTACGAATGAACTAGAATGGATTAGAATGGATCGTACGAATGAATTAGAATGGATCGTACGAATGAATTAGAATGGATCGTACGAATGAATTAGAATGGATCATACGAATTAATTAGAATGGATCATACGAATGAATTAGAATGGATCGTACGAATGAATTAGAATAGACACATTCGTACGAATGAATTAGAATGGATTGTGCGAATGAATAAGAACAGATCGTGCGAATGAATTAGAATGGATCGTACGAATGAATTAGAATGGATCGTGCGAATGAATTAGAATGGATCGTACGAATGAATTAGAATGGATACATTTGTGCGAATGAATTAGAATGGATCGTACGAATGATTTAGAATGGATCGTATGAATGAATTAGAATGGATCGTGCGAATGAATTAGAATGGATCGTACAAATGAATTAGAATGGATCATACGAATGAACTAGAATGGATACATTCGTGCGAATGAATTAGAATGGATCGTACGAATTAATTACAATGGATCGTACGAATAAATTAGAATGGATCTTACGAATGAATTAGAATGGATCGTATGAATGAATTAGAATGGATCGTACGAATGAATTAGAATGGATACAATGAATTAGAATAGATCGTACGAATGAATTAGAATGGATCGTACGAAGGAATTAGAATGGATCCTACGAATGAACTAGAATGGATTAGAATTGATCGTACGAATAAATTAGAATGGATCGTACGAATGAATTAGAATGGATCATAGGAATTAATTAGAATGGATCATACGAATGAATTAGAACGGATCGTACGAATAAATTAGAATGGATCGTACTAATGAATTAGAATGGATACATTCGTGCGAATGAATTAGAATGGATTGTGCGAATGAATAAGAACAGATCGTGCGAATGAATTAGAATGGATCGTACGAATGAATTAGAATGGATCGTGCGAATGAATTAGAATGGATCGTACGAATGAATTAGAATGGATACATTTGTGCGAATGAATTAGAATGGATCGTACGAATGAATTAGAATGGATCGTATGAATAAATTAGAATGGATCGTACGAATGAATTACAATGGATCATGCGAATGAATTAGAATGGATCGTACGATCCATTCGAATTCATTCGCACGATCCATTCTAATTTATTCGTACGATCCATTCTAATTCATTCATACGATCCATTCTAATTCATTCGTACGATCCATTCTAATTCATTCGCAATCTATTCTAATTCATTCGTACGAATGGATACATTCGTGTAAATGAATTAGAATGGATCGTGTGAAATAATTAGAATGGATCGTACGAATGAATTAGAATGGAACGTACGAATGAATTAGAATGGTTACATTCATGCGAATGAATTAGAATAGATCGTGCGAATGAATTAGAATGGATTCGTACGAATGAATTAGAATGGATACATTCGTGCGAATGAATTAGAATGGATCGTACCAAGGAGTAAGAATGGATCGTACGAATGAAATAGAATGGATTGTGCGAATGAATTAGAATGGATCGCACGAATGTATCCATTCTAATTCATTCGTACGATCCATTCTAATTCATTCGTACGATCCATTCTAATTCATTCGTATGATCCATTCTAATTAATTCGTATGATCCATTCTAATTCATTCGTACGATCCATTCTAATTCATTCATACAATCCATTCTAATTCATTCGTACGATCCATTCTAATTCACTCATACGATCCATTCTAATACATTCATACGATCCATTCTAATTCATTTGCACGAATATATCCATTCTAATTCATTCGTACGATCCATTCTAATTCCTTCGTACGATCCATTCTAATTCATTCGTACGATCTATTCTAATTCATTCGTACGATCCATTCTAATTCATTCGTACGAATGAATTAGAATGGATACATTCGTGCGAATGAATTAGAATAGATACATTCGTGCGAAAGAATTAGAATAGATCGTATGAATGAATTAGAATGGATTCTATGAATGAATTAGAATGGATCGTGCGAATGAATTAGAATGGATCGTACGAATGAATTAGAATGGATCGTGCTAATGAATTAGAATTGATCGAACGAATGAATTAGCATGGATCGTGCTAATGAAATAGAATGGATCGTATGAATAAATTAGAATGGATCAAATGAATGAATTAGAATGGTTACATTCATGCGAATGAATTAGAATGGATCGTACGAATGGATTAGAATGGATACATTCGAGCGAATGAATTAGAATGGATCGTACGAATGAATTAGAATGGATCGTACGAATAAATTAGAATGGATACATTCGTCCAAATGAATTAGAATGGATCATACGAATGAGTAAGAATGGATCGTACGAATGAAATAGAATAGATTGTACGAATGAATTAGAATGGATTCGTACGAATGAATTAGAATGGATCGTACGAATGAATTAGAATGGATCATACGAATTAATTAGAATGGATCGTACGAATGAATTAGAATGGATCGTACGAATGAATTAGAATGGATACATTCGTGCGAATGAATTAGAATGGATCGGACGAATGAATTAGAATAGATCGTACGAATGAATTAGAATGGATCGTACGAATGGATTAGAATGGATACATTCGTGCGAATTAATTAGAATGGATTGTATGAATGAATTAGAATGGATCGTACGAATGAATTAGAATGGATCGTACGAATCAATTAGAATGGATCGTACGAATGGATTAGAATGGATTGTACGAATGAATTAGAATGGATCCTACGAATGAATTAGAATGGATTGTGTGAAAGAATTAGAATGGATTGTATGAATGAATTAGAATGGATCGTATGAATGAATTAGAATGGATCGTGCGAATTAATTAGAATTGATCGAACGAATGAATTAGCATGGATCGTGCTAATGAATTAGAATGGAACGTACGAATGAATTAGAATGGATCGTGTGAAAGAATTAGAATGGATTTTATGAATGAATTAGAATGAATTCGTACGATCCATTCGAATTCATTCGAACGATCCATTCTAATTCATTCATACGATCCATTCTAATTCATTCATACAATCCATTCTAATTCTTTCACACGATCCATTCTAATTCATTCGTAGGATCCATTCTAATTCATTCGTACAATCCATTCTAATCCATTCGTACGATCCATTCTAATTCATTCGTACGATCCATTCTAATTCATTCGTACGATCCATTCTAATTCATTCATACAATCCATTCTAATTCATTCGCATGAATGTATCCATTCTAATCCATTCGTACGATCCATTCTAATTCATTCGTAAGATCCATTCTAATTCATTCGTACGATCCATTCTAATTCATTCGTACGATCCATTCTAATTCATTCGTACGATCCATTCTAATTCATTCGCACGAATGTATCCATTCTAATTCATTCGTACAATCCATTCTATTTCATTCGTACGATCTATTCTTACTCATTCGTATGATCCATTCTAATTCATTCGTATGATCCATTCTAATTCATTCGTATGATCCATTCTAATACATTCGTACGATCCATTCTAATTCATTCGCACGATCCATTCTAATTCATTCATACGATCCATTCTAATTCATTCCTACAATCCATTCTAATTCATTCGCCCGATCCATTCTAATTCATTCATACGATCCATTCTATTCGAATGGATCATGCGATCCATTCGAATTCATTCGCACGATCCATTCTAATTCATTCATACGATCCATTCTAATTCATTCATACAATGCATTCTAATTCTTTCACACGATCCATTCTAATTCATTCGTACAATTCATTCGTACAATCCATTCTATTTCATTTGTACGATCCATTCTTACTCATTCGTATGATCCACTCTAATTCATTCGTACGATCCATTCTAATTCATTTGTACGATCCATTCTAATTCTTTCACACGATCCATTCTAATTCATTCGTAGGATCCATTCTAATTCATTCGTACAATCTATTCTAATTCATTCGTATGATCCATTCTAATTCATTCGTACGATCGTACGAATGAATTAGAATGGATCGTACGGAATGAATTAGAATGGATTGTATGAATGAATTAGAATGGATACATTCGTGCGAATGAATTAGAATGGATCATACGAATGAGTAAGAATGGATCGTACGAATGAAATAGAATGGATTGTACGAATGAATTAGAATGGATCGTACAAATGAATTAGAATGGATCGTACGAATGAATTAGAATGGATCATACGAATGAATTAGAATGGATCGTGTGAAATAATTAGAATGGATTGTATGAATGAATTAGAATAGATCGTATGAATGAATTAGAATGGATACATTCGTGCGAATGAATTAGAATGGATCGGACGAATGAATTAGAATGGATCGTACGAATGAACTAGAATGGATACATTCGTGCGAATGAATTAGAATGGATCGTACGAATGAATTAGAATGGATCGTACGAATGAATTAGAATGGATCTTACGAATGAATTAGAATGGATCGTACGAATGAATTAGAATGGATCGTACGAATGAATTAGAATGGATACATTCGTGCGAATGAATTAGAATGGATCGGACGAATAAATTAGAATGGATCGTACAAATGAATTAGAATGGATCAAATGAATGAATTAGAATGGTTACATTCATGTGAATGAATTAGAATGGATCGTACGAATGGATTAGAATGGATCGTACGAATGGATTAGAATGGATACATTCGAGCGAATGAATTAGAATGGATCGTACGAATGAATTAGAATGGATCGTACGAATGGATTAGAATGGATCCTACGAATGGATTTGGATGGATACCTTTGTGCATATGAATTAGAATGGATCGTACGAATGAATTAGAATGGATCATATTAATGAATTAGAATGGATCGTACGAATGAATTAGAATGTATACATTCGTGCGAATGAATTAGAATGGATCGTGCGAATCCATTAGACTGGATCGTGCGAATGAATAATAATGGATCATACGAATGAATTAGAATGGATCATACGAATTAGAATGAACTAGAATGAATTAGAATGAATCGTATGAATTAGAATGGATCGTACGAATGAATTAGAATGGATCGTACGAATGAATTAGAATGGATCGTACTAATGAATTAGAATGGATCGTGCGAATGAATTAGAATGGATCGTACCAATGAGTAAGAATGGATCGTACGAATGAATAGAATGGATCGTATGAATGAATTAGAATGGATACATTCATGTGAATGAATTAGAATGGATCGTATGAATGAATTAGAATAGATTTTGTGAAAGTATTAGAATGGATTAGAATGGATCGTACGAATGAATTAGAATGGATACATTCGTGCGAATGAATTAGAATGGATCAAACGAATGAATTAGAATGGATCGTACGAATGAATTAGAATGGATCGTACGAATGAATTAGAATAGATTGTACGAATGAATTAGAATGGATCAAATGAATGAATTAGAATGGTTACATTCATGCGAATGAATTAGAATGGATCGTACAAATGGATTAGAATGGATCGTACGAATGGATTAGAATGGATACATTCGTGCGAATGAATTAAAATGGATCGTACGAATGAATTAGAATGGATCGTACGAATGAATTAGAATGGATCTTACGAATGAATTAGAATGGATCGTACGAATGAATTAGAATAGATCGTACGAATGAATTAGAATGGATACATTCGTGCGAATGAATTAGAATGGATTGGACGAATGAATTAGAATGGATCGTACGAATGAATTAGAATGGATCAAATAAATGAATTAGAATGGTTACATTCATGCGAATGAATTAGAATGGATCGTACGGAATGAATTAGAATGGATTGTATGAATGAATTAGAATGGATACATTCGTGCGAATCAATTAGAATGGATCATACGAATGAGTAAGAGTGGATCGTACGAATGAAATAGAATGGATTGTACGAATGAATTAGAATGGAGCGTACAAATGTATCAGAATGGATCATACGAATGAATTAGAATGGATCGTACGAATGAATTAGAATGGATCGTTCGAATGAATTAGAATGGATCGTACCAATGAGTAAGAATGGATCGTACGAATGAATAGAATGGATCGTATGAATGAATTAGAATGGATACATTCGTGTGAATGAATTAGAATGGATCGTATGAATGAATTAGAATAGATTTTGTGAAATAATTAGACTGGATTAGAATGGATCGTACGAATGAATTAGAATGGATACATTCGTGCGAATGAATTAGAATGGATCGGCCGAATGAATTAGAATGGATCGTACGAATGAATTAGAATGGATCGTACGAATGAATTAGAATAGATTGTGCGAAGGAATTAGAATGGATCGTACGAATGAATTAGAATGGATCGTACAAATGAATTAGAATGGATCATACGAATGAGTAAGAATGGATCGTACGAATGAATTAGAATGGATCGTACGAATGAATTAGAATGGATCGTACGAATAAATTAGAATGGATACATTCGTCCGAATGAATTAGAATGGATCATACGAATGAGTAAGAATGGATCGTACGAATGAAATAGAATAGATTGTACGAATGAATTAGAATGGATCCTATGAATGAATTAGAATGGATCGTGTGAAATACGAATGAATTAGAATGGATATATTCGTGCAAATGAATTAGAATGGATCGTATGAATGTATTAGAATGGATCGTATGAGTGAATTAGAATGGATCATGCGAATGAATTAGAATGGATTGTATGAATGAATTAGAATGGATCGTACGAATGAATTAGAATGGATTGTACGAATGAATTAAAATGGATCGTACGAATGAACTAGAATGGATACATTCGTGCGAATGAATTAGAATGGATCATACGAATGAATTAGAATGGATCGTGCGAATGAACTATAATGGATCGTATGAATGAATTAGAATAAATCGTATGAATGAATTAGAATGGATCGTACGAATGAATTAGAATAGATCGTACGAATGAATTAGAATGGATCGTACGAATGAATTAGAATGGATCATACGAATTAATTAGAATGGATCCTACGAATGAATTAGAATGGATCGTACGAATGAATTAGAATGGATCGTACGAATGAATTAGAATGGATCGTGTGAAAGAATTAGAATGGATCGTACAAATGAATTAGAATGGATTAGAATGGATCGTGCGAATGAATTAGAATGGATCATACGCATGAATTAGAATGGATTGTATGAATGAATTAGAATGGATCTTACAAATGAATTAGAATGGATTGTACGAATGAATTAGAATGGATCCTACGAATGAATTAGAATGGATACATTCGTGCGAATGAATTAGAATGGATCGGACGAATGAATTAGAATGGATCGGACGAATGAATTAGAATGGACCGTACGACTAAATTAGAATGGATACATTCGTTCGAATGAATTAGAATGGATCGTATGAATGAGTAAGAATGGATCGTACGAATGAAATAGAATAGATTGTACGAATCAATTAGAATGGATCCTACGAATGAATTAGAATGGATCGTGTGAAAGAATTAGAATGGATTGTATGAATGAATTAGAATGGATCGTATGAATGAATTAGAATGGATCGTGCGAATGAATTCGAATGGATCGTACGAATTCATTCTAATTCATTCATACAATCCATTCTAATTCTTTCACACGATCTATTCTAATTCATTCGTAGGATCCATTCTAATTCATTCGTACAATCTATTCTATTTCATTCGTACGATCCATTCTTACTCATTCGTATGATCCATTCTAATTCATTCGGACGAATGTATCCATTCTAATTTATTCGTACGATCCATTCTAATTCATTCGTACGATCCATTCTTATTCATTCGTACGATCCATTCTAATTCATTCGTCCGATCCATTCTAATTCATTCGCACGAATGTATCCATTCTAATTCATTCGTACGGTCCATTCTAATTCGTTCGCACAATCCATTCTATTTCATTCGTACGATCCATTCTTACTCATTCGTATGATCCATTATAGATACATTCGTGCGAATGAATTAGAATGGATCATACGAATAAGTAAGAATGGATCTTACGAATGAAATAGAATGGATTGTGCGAATGAATTAGAATGGATCGTACGAATGAATTAGAATGGATCGTGTGAAAGAATTAGAATGGATTGTATGAATGAATTAGAATAGATCGTATGAATGAATTAGAATGGATCGTACGAATGAATTAGAATGGATCGTACGAATGAACTAGAATGGATACATTGGTGCGAATGAATTAGAATGGATCGTACGAATGAATTAGAATGGATCGTACGAATGAATTAGAATGAATCTTACGAATGAATTAGAATGGATCGTACGAATGCATGATCCATGCTAATTCATTCGTTCGATCAATTCTAATTCATTAGCACGATCCATTCTAATTCATTCGTACGATCCATTCTAATTCATTCGCATGATCCATTCTAATTCATTCGTACGATCCATTCTAATTCTTTCACACGATCCATTCTAATTCATTCGTACGATCCATTCTAATTCATTCACACGATCTATTCTAATTCATTCGTACGATCCATTCTAATTCCTTCGTACGATCCATTCTAATTCATTCATACAATCCATTCTAATTCTTTCAGACGATCCATTCTAATTCATTCGTACGATCCATTCTAATTCATCCGTGCAATCCATTCTATTTCATTCGTACGATCCATTCTTACTCATTCGTACGATCCATTCTAATTCATTCACACGAATGTATCCATTCGTACGAATGAATTAGAATAGATTGTATGAATGAATTAGAATGGATCGTACGAATGAATTAGAATGGATCGTATGAATAAATTAGAATGGATCGTACGAATGAATTAGAATGGATCGTGCGAATGAATTAGAATGGATACATTCGTGCGAATAAATTAGAATGGATCGGACGAATGAATTAGAATGGATCATACGAATGAATTAGTATGGGTGCAAATTTTGGCAGAAGTTTACCCACTACCACGGGACCCACCGACTCTGCTTAGTGGGTCCACAAGGACCACCGCGGGACCCACCAGCCCTGCCTGGTGGACCCACGAGGACTCACGCGGGACCCACCGGCCCTGCCTGGTGGGACCAAGAGCTTGTGGAATCCCCCAGAAGACGGTAGCGGGGCCCGCCAAATTTACCTGAAGGATCCCCAGATGCTGCAGCAGAAACCGCCATTTGCCACCAGAAAAGTCTATAAATAGCAGAGCCTTCGACTGTAAAAGGATCAAAAAAATTTCTGATTTCCACTCTGAGATCTGGTTTTTCAGAATCCAGAGCTCTGGAATCCCTCAGCTTCCCATCTACCATCTCTCTTTGATCTCCCTCTCTCCTTCGAAGAGATCAGAGTATTTCTAGTGATACTCGGCCTGTCGAGATCACCTCGACATAAGTGTTAGTGAATTCGGGTTGCTTCCTATAGCACGGAGACGTAGGCTTCGGCTGAACTCCGAGATCACCTCTCGTGTCTACTCTCTGATTGCATCTCTCTGTTTATATATCAAAAGCTGCAACTCCAATCGATAGATCTAGCAACAACCTTCAACTTCAATTGACTGGTGAGGCGAGGTCTTCGGGTCGGCATGAAGATTTTCCCCCACAGTTTGGCGCCGTCTGTGGGATCCGAACGAAAAGCCAAGCCTTTTCTACCTCGACTACTAGATCGGTTGATCAGACAACCGATCGATAGTCTAACTTCCTCGAATTCTCTTTGTACCCTTCGCTCTCTACTAAATGGCGAGAACGAAGCATCAGGGTCAACCAGAAGGATGTAACACTCGTCAACCTCGTCCTGAGACTCGTTTAATGAGTCAAAGGCTCAATTTCGGACAGCCCCTTACTGTCCCCGATATGGGGGTTCACTCAGGAAGCGGGAGATCAATCGATCGACCGATTGCCCCTCCTCCTCATCAATCAATTGGGCAGACTACTCCTGCTCCTGCTGAGAATCCTCCATCGACCTATCAAATCTCGGCAATCGACTTCTAATTGCTTCAATTGGCAAAACAGAATGCCACCCTCACTGCTGAGAGGGATGTTCTCAAGAAGGCAGCCTTAGAGGCTGGAATTGCTCTTCCAGTCCCCTCAACTAATGAGAGGATCGATCCGCCACGACAATCTACCCATTCCGAGCAACGGAGGTCAATGGGCATTGCTGCCCTCGAGAGGATTCATCGCGATCCAACTCCCTCTGCTGCCCCGTGGAAGCAAAGTGTTTGGGATCGTCTCGACGATGAGTCCTTCCAATCCTCTTCCGGTCACAACTGCGACAAGAGAGCCCCTTCAAAGCCCAACATATTGAGAAGACAACAAATAAGAGGTGTACCCTCGAAGAGTAAAGTTTCTCCATCCGTTCCACTTCAACAAGGGCTTAGATCAGATCTTCGTCACCGACTCCGACCTGCTGATACTCAGAAGCCTGAACAAGACCTCTTGATCTTGCCCATTGATCCACATACAAGTCGAAGGCATGGTCATAAAGATGGGTATTCATCAGCCGGACCTCTCCATCGAAGCCTATTCGATTCAACATTTCCGAGGGGATGGAGAACTCCCACTCTCCCCAAATTCAATTGTATCAGAGGAGATCCAACTCTCCATATATTGGCCTTCAAGCAAGCTCTTACGCCACATGAAGAAGAGAACAACGTGCTATGTCGCACCTTTGCCGGGAGCCTCGACGAACCATCTCTCGATTGGTACCATAATATCCGAGCTGGGTCCATCACCCAGTTCAGTGTTTTGGCCAACTTCTTCGTGCAACATTACCAGCTAAACTTGAAGCCAGAGAAGAAGTTCGACTCTCTCTACCAACTGAGGATGGGTGCCGACGAGAGTCTCCGCAGTTTCACCCGGAGATTCCGCAACGAGCATGCTGCCCTCTCTGGACGACATCTGGATGATGAGGCAATCATGCTAGCTTTCCAGAATGCTCTCCGCTTCGACCTACATATCTACAATGACTTCATTCGCAACCCTCCTCCTTCCTTGGGTTCAATGTTTGATCGAATCCAAAGGGAGATTGAGGTGGAGGATGATCAAATAGCTCGAAAGGGGCGAGAGATGAAGCGAAGGCCTGCCGATCGAGAAGCTCCAAAGTATGCTGCTCAATCTCACAATGCAGAGGCAGCAGCTCCACCTGCAAATAAGCGGTCAAGGAATGATGGCCGCCGATCTCCTCCAAAGAAGACCACTTTCACTAAGTGGAATTTACCGATCGAGCAAATCCTCGATCGAATTCAACACGAGGAATTCCTCCGATGGCCGAATCCTCTGCAACCAGATACCAAAGTCACCTCTGATAAGACGGTCTACTGTGACTTTCATCAAAGCCACGGCCATTCTACCGATCAATGCCACCGGTTAAGATATCATTTGGAAGACTTATTACATGAAGGTCATCTTCAAGAATTTGTCAAAGACAGGCAAGATCATACCAATAAACACCGGCAATGAAGAGCACAGCAGCAGCAAACTAGCTCCCAACTGGGAAGGTCCATACATTGTCGAATCGATAGGAGGCAAAGGATTATATCGACTGATCTCGCCAGAAAGAAATAGACTACCACGAGCTCGAATGCTGGACATCTCAAATTTTTATACCCTTGGTGTAAATTCCAGGCTGAATGAAGATTGCTTGGTGTAAATTCCAGGCTGAATGAAGATTGCTTTCAAATGTCTATCTCATCTATTCAAGCTCTCAAGCAGTTTCAAGTTCAAAGTTATCTGCATTCAAATTACCAAGTCGTTTAATATGTTCGGGTGCTTGAGTTGCGACTCAATCCCTTATATACAAATGTTAAACGGTTTCGGGTTGTCATGCAAAGCAACCTTCAAGTCACCAAGTCAATTTAACAAGTTTGGGAGTCAGTGTTGCGACACTACCCCTTACGTACAAATATTACATGACCTTCAATTTCAAATATCGTCTAACAAGTCTGGGTGCTTGAGTTGCGACTCAACCCCTCACATTCAAATGTTAACGATTTCAAGTTGTGCTACAACACAACCTTCAATTTCTAATATCGTCTAACAAGTCTGGGTGCTTGAGTTGCGACTCAACCCCTCACATTCAAATGTTAACGATTTCAAGTTGTGCTACACAACAACCTTCAATTTTCAAGTTACTCAACAGTTTGGGTGATCGAGTTGCGACTCATCCCCTTACATTCAAGTGTGTATATATATTCAAATATTTCAATACCATCCAGAACACAGCATTCAAAGGATTCAAGTACCAGAGACATTCAATTTCGAATCAAAGAGACATCTTCAACACCAAAAAGATTTCTATTATCAAAAATTTGCCAAATACAGGAGTGAGCTGTTATATATCAAGAGTTTACAAGCACAACAGAAAAGAAGGAAAATCTCAAGGCTTGGCCACACTCTGTGCGCGTGACTTCTCTCCCTCGGTTCCATCGCGAGCTTTGCTCACAACCGATGCCTTGGAAGATTAGACACTGGCAGCATGGACCCTGAGTGCTTCTGCCGCCTTCTCGGCTGTTTCCCTATAACTCTTACACTCGCTCTGCGCATGCTCCAACTCCTTCTTGTGGGTCTCCTCCTTAGCAGCTGAAGCAGCAAGTTGAGCCTCCAGCTCCTTTATTCGAGCCACACGGTCGAAGCCCAAGTTCTCGATCCTGAAGAATCGATTCTTCAACTCTTCAAGCTCGTGACCCCGAGCTTCATAACCACTTTTCCACCCCTGGCTCTCCAATTTTTCCTTGCGAAGGGCCTCAATATTGGCCTTCAATGCCTCCTTCTTTGAGGTTAGAAGCTCCCTCAGCTTATCTCTCTCCTCGCTTACAGCCCCCAATTCTGCAGTTAAACGGGATACTTCAGCTGAAGCTTCTTTTGCTCCCGCCTTCTTGGAGAGCTTGGTTGCGACATTCAAAACTGCTGAGTTCTGCAAAAGAACAAAAGAGTTAGAGTTATTTTGAAGATACAATTCAAATGATCAATCAAGCAGATGCACCTACCACCAGTTCAAGCCTGTCATAGGCTTAATCCAGAGTAGCCCCCGGAAGGTTGCAGAGTTTCCGGATTACAGTCGTGGGGTGGTTGATGTCAACATCACCCAAACTCTTTATCTTCTGAGTAGGGCCAACAGGCGCACCTGCAATCAACACAAGAGTTCAAAGTGTTAGAATATTTTCAAGCTTCAAAGGCAAGATAATCAAGGCAAGTTACTACAGATACCTGAGACATCGGCTCGAGGCGCCTTTCCCTTCCCGCGATCGGAGCCACCCCGAGGGGTCGATTTCTCCTTGGTAGGAATTGGTTCTGGTTGGGGTTGAGGAGTCCCATCACCCACGCGGCTCTCCCTCTCCAAGTGAGTAGGAGAGGGAGCCTCCCGAGGAGGTGAGACTCTCCCTTCCTCTTGCGGCCCGATTGGCTGGGCGAGCCTCGCCACCATAGCAGCCACCTCCTCGGCCAGAGAGCGAGAGGGGGGTGGGGGTTGCTCAACCTCCATACCCTCGCTCGTCGTCGCTCCTTCGAGGCGAGGAACTTCATGAGGAATTTGATCAAGGGGCGTGGGGTTGCTTCCAACCCCACCACTCCTCGACAATTTTATCTTGAAGCGCATCAGCTTCTTCAACTCCTCGAAATGATAAGTGGGAACCACCTTGTGGCCGTCACCCTCCGCGTCCATGACGCCCTCCATTCGACGGGCCTTAGCCTCGTCGATGGGGATAGGAAGAGAGTCTTCCTCTTCTTCGCCACCAGTGGGGGTGGGAGGAAGTTCATCCTCACCACCCCCCTGTCCATCACCTTCACTAGTGGGGGTGGGAGGAATATCATCCTCACCACCCCCGTCTTCATCATCATCATCATCATCCTCACCACCGTTTTCATCACTACCATTTTCAGTCTCCACTCCTCCCTCCTCATTTTCTTTCTTTTCTTCTTCTTCATCTTCATCCTTCCTTTCTTGGTCCTCTTCTTCAGCCTGCTCGACGAGGATCTTCCTCTTCTTCTTCGCTGGACCCCTCTGAGTCACCAGCTTTTCCTCAGATGTTGGCAATCGGTGCCTCGCACCATGGACCTTCTTCTCGATTCTAAGCTTCCTGATAATCTTGCCAGACTGAGGATCCTCCTCGTAGTCTGAGTACAAAACCTCATTGTCTTCATATCTAGCCTGCGATCGGTGGAGGAGGTTAGCGTTGCCATACCTAACTGGGCAGTTTGAAAACTGCTTCCATGACCTGGTCCCGCAGGTCAACTCCAGAAACAAATTGTTAATGGCCCCAACCCTCTCTGATGGCCAAGCTAGCTCTCCTCCTGCGAAGAACATCTTGACTTCCTTGTTTACCTCAGTGCGAGGAGTCTCTGGTACCGAGAGTGGCGTCCAAGCACCAGCCACTGAGAGCGGCCACTCCGTATACAGCTTGTCGGAAGCAACCGTGTCGGTGAGGGGGCGTAGAGCGGAAACCCCTATGAGGTTGAAGAAAGGGATGTCCTTCCTCGAAACCCATCGGTAATGGAAGAAGAAGTAGCCCAATTCGATCCGGGCCTCTTCGCCATCTGGAATACTGGAATAGCATTCCCTCAACTCCTTCTGAAAGTCTGACTGTAACATCCGCCCCAAACACACAAGATTTTGTCCGCTTTGCCCGTGCCCGCACAAGAACTTCCCAGGAAGGTCACCCATCCTGGTACTACTCTCGCCCGAGCACGCTTAACTACGGAGTTCTTACGAATTCCGTAGCGGCGCACGGTTTTAAAACGCGTCTTCTATGTTTGGGAGGGGAAATTATATAACTAGCTCAGAATCTCCATCTCTCCAGGCGATGTGGGGCTAACTCATGGCCTTGTACACCTCACCTCACCTCACCTCACCTCATCCATCTTGGCATTCCCGCCTCAGGAGTCTTGGCTCTTGGCTATTGGCCTATTGGATCTTGGTCGTCACAATCCACCCCCCTTAGGGCTACACGTCCTCGTGTAGGGTTAGACCCCCCCATCCCGAGGAGAACCGGCTCTGATACCATTTTGTAACATCCGCCCCAAACACACAAGATTTTGTCCGCTTTGCCCGTGCCCGCACGAGAACTTCCCAGGGAGGTCACCCATCCTGGTACTACTCTCGCCCGAGCACGCTTAACTACGAAGTTCTTACGAATTCCGTAGCGGCGCACGGTTTTAAAACGCGTCTTCTATGTTTGGGAGGGGAAATTATATAACTAGCTCAGAATCTCCATCTCTCTAGGCGATGTGGGGCTAACTCATGGCCTTGTACACCTCACCTCACCTCACCTCACCTCATCCATCTTGGCATTCCCGCCTCAGGAGTCTTGGCTCTTGGCTATTGGCCTTTTGGATCTTGGTCGTCACACTGACTCTACACGGCAGAAGGCATAGATTATTCTCCACGCGTTGCCGGTGATCTGTCCTGGGCAAAGGCCGGAGGTGTTTAGCAACCTCGCGGCAAATGGTAGCAGCGGAAGACGGAGTCCGCAGTTCAGCTGACCCACGGAGACCACTGTCCCCATCACCTGCTCATTACTGGCAACATTCACAAACACAGTCCGCTTATCAATGCCAAAGCCACTTTGAATTCCAGACAATAAAGGCCGGAGCTTTCCCTCTGAGAAGCATGCCAACAACCTCTGCCACTTCGCCTTCTTCTTGTTGGTGAGCTGGGCGCCTGTGTTGTAAGCATAGGCAGGTTCCTTCGCCAGAGGTAGCATAGGGCCCAATACGAACTTCACCTTCGGGATATGCTCTGGCCTAGATGGTGCTGTGGCAAATCCAACTCCGGCGTGCCTCTTGCCCAGTTGGCCCAGCTCCACCAGCACCGCCTTGCCCTTGCCCCTACCTGGGGGTGGGGATGATTCTTCAGCTATTTCCTTCCCTTTCCTCTTGGGAGGAACTGCACTCTTCTTCGAATTACCGGAGGAGGCCATTCGATCGATCAAGAAAGAACAAGAGAACAGAGAAAGGGAGATCAAAAGCAAAAGCTCTGGACTTCGAAAATTTTCTGAAAGCGTGAGGCGAAAATGACAGCGAGAAAAACTTATATACCCCGGGTAAACAGGCGCGCAAATCGAGAAGACACGTGTCTTCACCATATCAAATCGCGTGTTTTTGTAGGTACATGTGGCATCCATCCATAGCAAGCGCAAAATCAGGCGAACCGTCGGACCAGACGAAGCGTCAGACCTACCGGTCCACATAAACCAACGGTCCAAGAAAACCACCGGTCTGAGTGAACCGGACCGCCGGTTCAAAGCCACATTCAGGCAAACTGAAGATTCAAAGCAGAAAAAATCAAACTCCATCGATATTCAAGACTGCCAAGAATCAAAGAAGAACAAGCTATACCACTTCCTCAAAAGTACAGGTTCAAGACTTTAACCTTGACCGACTGATTTTAGCCGATCGGTCAAACTTGACTGATCGGTCAAAATCAACCGATCGGTCGATTTTCTACTGGATCTGGCGAAAAACCGAGGTTTTTTGCCGATCACCCAAACCTTGACCGGCTGATTTTAGCCGATCGGTCAAACTTGACCGATCGGTCAAAATCAACCGATCGGTCGATTTTCTACTGGATCTGGCAAAAAACTGGGGTTTTTTGCCGATCACCCAAACCTTGACCGGCTGATTTTAGCCGATCGATCAAACTTGACCGATCGGTCAAAATCAACCGATCGGTCGATTTTCTACTGGATCTGGCAAAAAACTGAGGTTTTTTGCCGATCACCCAAACCTTGACCGGCTGATTTTAGCCGATCGGTCAAACTTGACCGATCGGTCAAAATCAACTGATCGGTCGATTTTCTACTGGATCTGGCAAAAAACTGAGGTTTTTTGCCGATCACCCAAACCTTGACCGGCTGATTTTAACCGATCGGTCAAACTTGACCGATCGGTCAAAATCAACCGATCGGTCGATTTTCTACTGGATCTGGCAAAAAACTGAGGTTTTTTGCCGATCACCCAAACCTTGACCGGCTGAAATTGACCGTTCGGTCAAACTTAACCGATCGGCCAAATTTGACCGATCGGTCAAACTTGACCGATCGGTCAAAATTGACCGATCGGCCAAACTTGACCGATCGGTCAAAATTGACCGATCGGCCAAACTTGACCGATCGGTCAAAATCAACCGATCGGTCAATTTTCCACTGGATCGGTCAAAAAAAAAACCATGTTTTTTGACCGATCACCCAATCCTTGACCGGTTAAAATTGACCGTTCGGTCAAACTTAACCGATCGGTCAAATTTGACCGATCGGTCAAACTTGACCGATCGGTCAAAATTAACCGATCAGTCTTTTTTATACTAACATTTCGACAAGCTTCTTCGTACCTTTTGCGACAGGGGGTTGCTGTTTTTTGCTCCAAATCCAAGCCAGCCAGAACGAACTCTAGCTAACTTGGAGGGGGTAACTGTGGGTGCAAATTTTGGCAAAAGTTTACCCACTACCACGGGACCCACCGGCCCTGCTTGGTGGGTCCACAAGGACCACTGCGGGACCCACCAGCCCTGCCTGGTGGACCCACAAGGACTCACGCGGGACCCACCGGCCCTGCCTGGTGGGACCAAGAGCCTGTGGAATCCCCCAGAAGAAGGTAGCGGGGCCCGCCAACTTTACCTGAAGGATCCCCAGATGCTGCAGCAGAAACCGCCATTTGCCACCAGAAAAGTCTATAAATAGCAGAGCCTTCGATTGTAAAAGGATCAAAAAAATTTCTGATTTCCACTCTGAGATCTGGTTTTTCAGAATCCAGAGCTCTGGAATCCCTCAGCTTCCCATCTACCATCTCTCTTTGATCTCCCTCTCTCCTTCGAAGAGATCAGAGTATTTCTAGTGATACTCGGCCTGTCGAGATCACCTCGACATAAGTGTTAGTGAATTCGGGTTGCTCCCTATAGCACGGAGACGTAGGCTTCGGCTGAACTCCGAGATCACCTCTCGTGTCTACTCTCTGATTGCATCTCTCTGTTTACATATCAAAAGCAGCAACTCCAATCGATAGATCTAGCAACAACCTTCAACTTCAATTGACTGGTGAGGCGAGGTCTTCGGGTCGGCACGAAGATTTTCCCCCACAATTAGAATGGATCGTACGAATAAATTAGAATGGATACATTCGTCCGAATGAATTAGAATGGATCATACGAATGAGTAAGAATGGATCGTACGAATGAAATAGAATCGATTATACGAATGAATTAGAATGGATCCTACGAATGAATTAGAATGGATCGTGCGAATGAATTAGAATGGATTGGATCCATTCTAATTCATTCGCATGAATGTAACCATTCTAATTGATTTATTTGATCCATTCTAATTCATTCGTACGATCCATTCTAATTCATTCGTCCGATCCATTCTAAATCATTCGCACGATCTGTTCTTATTCATTCGCACAATCCATTCTAATTCATTCACACGAATGTATCCATTCTAATTCATTCGTACGATCCATTCTAATTCATTCGTATGATCCATTCTAATTAATTCGTACGATCCATTCTAATTCATTCGTACGATCCATTCTAATTCATTCGTACGATCCATTCTAATTCATTCGTACGATCCATTCTAATCCATTCTAGTTCATTCGTACGATCCATTCTAATTCCTTCGTACGATCCATTCTAATTCATTCGTACGATCCATTCTAATTCATTCATACGATCCATTCTAATTATTTCGTATGATCCATTCTAATTCATTCGTACGATCCATTCTAATTCATTCATACAATCCATTCTAATTCATTCGCACGAATGTATCCATTCTAATTAATTCGTACGATCCATTCTAATTCATTCGTATGATCCATTCTAATTCATTCGCACAATCCATTCTATTTCATTCGTACGATCCATTCTTACTCATTGGTACGATGCATTCTAATTCATTCGCACAAATGTATCCATTCTAATTTATTTGTACGAATCCATTCTAATTCATTCGTACAATCTATTCTATTTCATTCGTACGATCCATTCTTACTCATTCGTATGATCCATTCTAATTCATTCGGACGAATGTATCCATTCTAATTTATTCGTACGATCCATTCTAATTCATTCGTACGATCCATTCTAATTCATTCGTACGATCCATTCTAATTCATTCATCCGATCGATTCTAATTCATTCGCACGAATGTATCCATTCTAATTCATTCGTACGATCCATTCTAATTCATTCGTACGATCCATTCTAATTCATTCGTAAGATCCATTCTAATTCATTCGTACGATCCATTCTAATTCATTCTAATTCATTCTAATTCTTTCGTATGATCCATTCCAATTCATTCGTATGATCTATTCTTATTCATTCGCACGATCCAGTCTAATTGATTCGCACGATCCATTCTAATTCATTCGCACGAATGTATCCATTCTAATTCATTCGTACGATCCATTCTAATTCATTAATATGATCCATTCTAATTCATTCGTACGATCCATTCAAATTCATTCGTATGATCTATTCTTATTCATTCGCACGATCCAAACTAATTGATTCGCACGATCCATTCTAATTCTTTCGCACGAATGTATCCATTCTAATTCATTCGTACGATCCATTCTAATTCACTAATATGATCCATTCTAATTCATTCGTACGATCCATTCTAATTCATATGCACAAAGGTATCCATTCTAATCCATTCGTAGGATCCATTCTAATCCATTTGTATGATCCATTCTAATTCATTCGTACGATCCATTCTAATTCATTCGCTCGAATGTATCCATTCTAATCCATTCGTACGATCCATTCTAATCCATTCGTACGATCCATTCTAATTCATTCGCATGAATGTAACCATTCTAATTCATTCATTTGATCCATTCTTATTCATTCGTACGATCCATCCTAATTCATTCGTCAGATCCATTCTAATTCATTAGCATGATCCATTCTAATTCATTCGTACGATCCATTCTAATTCATTCGCACAATCCATTCTAATTCATTCATAGGATCCATTCTAATTCATTCATACGATCTATTCTAATTCTTTCGCACGAATGTATCCATTCTAATTCATTCGCACGAATGTATCCATTCTAATTCATTCGTACGATCCATTCTAATTCATTCGTACGATCCATTCTAATTCATTCGTAAGATCCATTCTAATTCATTCGTACGATCCATTCTAATTCATTCTAATTCATTCGTACGATCCATTCTAATTCATTCGTATGATCTATTCTTATTCATTCGCACGATCCAGTCTAATTGATTTGCACGATCCATTCTAATTCATTCGCACGAATGTATCCATTCTAATTCATTCGTACGATCCATTCTAATTCATTAATATGATCCATTCTAATTCATTCGTACGATCCATTCTAATTCATTCGTATGATCTATTCTTATTCATTCGCACGATACAGTCTAATTGATTCGCACGATCCATTCTAATTCATTCGCACGAATGTATCCATTCTAATTCATTCGTACGATCCATTCTAATTCATTAATATGATCCATTCTAATTCATTCGTACGATCCATTCTAATTCATATGCACAAAGGTATCCATTCTAATCCATTCGTAGGATCCATTCTAATCCATTCGTACGATCCATTCTAATTCATTCGTACGATCCATTCTAATTCATTCGCTCGAATGTATCCATTCTAATCCATTCGTACGATCCATTCTAATCCATTCGTACGATCTATTCTAATTCATTCGCATGAATGTAACCATTCTAATTCATTCATTTGATCTATACTAATTCATTCGTACGATCCATTCTAATTCATTCGTCCGATCCATTCTAATTCATTCGCACGAATGGATACATTCTAGTTCATTCTTACGATCCATTCTAATTCATTCGTACGATCCATTCTAATTCATTCGTACGATCCATTCTAATTCATTCATACAATCCATTCTAATTCATTCGAACGATCCATTCTAATTCACTCATACGATCCATTCTAATACATTCATACGATCCATTCTAATACATTCATACGAATATATCCATTTTAATTTTTTCGTACGATCCATTCTAATTCCTTCGTACGATCCATTCTAATTCATTTGTACGATCCATTCTAATTCATTCATACGATCCATTCAAATTCATTCGTACGATCCATTCTAATTCATTCGCACAAATGTATCCATTCTAATTCATTCGTACGATCCATTCTAATTCATTCGTAAGATCCATTCTAATTCATTCGTACGATCCATTCTAATTCATTCGCGAATGTATCCATTCTAATTCATTCGTACGATCCATTCTAATTCATTCGTACGATCCATTCCAATTCATTCATACGATCTATTCTAATTTATTCATACAATCCATTCTAATTCTTTCACACGATCCATTCTAATTCTTTCGTACGATCCATTCTAATTCATTCGTACGATCCATTCTAATTCATTCATACAATCCATTCTAATTCATTCGCACGAATGTATCCATTCTAATGAATTCGTACGATCCATTCTAATCCATTCGTACGATCCATTCTAATTCATTCGCATGAATGTAACCATTCTAATTCATTCATTTGATCCATTCTAATTCATTCGTACGATCCATTCTAATTCATTCGTCCGATCCATTCTAATTTATTCGCACGAATGTATCCATTCTAATTCATTCGCACGATCCATTCTAATCCATTCTAATTCTTTCACACGATCCATTCTAATTCATTCGTAGGATCCATTCTAATTCATTCGTACAATCTATTCTATTTCATTCGTACGATCCATTCTTACTGATTCGTATGATCCATTCTAATTCATTCGGACGAATGTATCCATTCTAATTTATTCGTACGATCCATTCTAATTCATTCGTAAGATCCATTCTGATTCATTCGTACGATCCATTCTTACTCATTCGTATGATCCATTCTAATTCATTCGCACGAATGTATCCATTCTAATTCATTCATACAATCCATTCTAATTCATTCCGTACAATCCATTCTAATTCATTCGCACAAATGTAACCATTCTAATTCTTTCGTACGATCCATTCTAATTCATTCGTACGATCCATTCTAATTCCTTCGTACGATCCATTCTAATTCCTTCGTACGATCCATTCTATTTCATTCGTATGATCCATTCTAATTCCTTCGTACGATCCATTCTAATTCCTTCGTATCCATTCTAATTCACTCATACGATCCATTCTAATTCGTTCGTACGATCCATTCTAATTCATTCATACAATCCATTCTAATTCATTCGCACGAATGTATCCATTCTAATTCATTCGTACGATCAGTTCTAATTCATTCACAAAATCTATTCTAATTCATTCATACGATCCATTCTAATTCATTCACACGAATGTATCCATTCTAATTCATTCATACGATCCATTCTAATTCATTCGTACGATCCATTCTAATTCACTCATACGATCCATTCTAATACATTCATACGATCCATTCTAATTCATTTGCACGAATATATCCATTCGAATTCATTCATATGATCCATTCTAATTCCTTCGTACGATCCATTCTAATTCATTCGTACGATCCATTCTAATTCATTCGTACGATCCATTCTAATTCATTCGTACGAATGGATTAGAATGAATTAGAATGGATCGTACGAATGAATTAGAATGGATCATATGAGTGAATTAGAATGGATACGAAGGAATTAGAATGGATCGTACGAAGGAATTAGAATGGATCATACGAATGAAATAGAATGGATCGTACGAAGGAATTAGAATGGATTGTACGAAGGAATTTGAATGGATCGTACGAAGGAATTAGAATGGATCGTACGAATGAATTAGAATGGATCGTACAATCCATTCTTACTCATTCATACAATCCATTCTAATTATTTCATTCGTACGATCCATTCTTACTCATTGGTACGATCCATTCTAATTCATTCGCACGAATGTATCCATTCTAATTCATTCGTACGAATCCATTCTAATTCATTCGTACAATCTATTCTATTTGATTCGTACGATCCATTCTTACTCATTCGTATGATCCATTCTAATTCATTCGGACGAATGTATCCATTCTAATTAGTTCGTACGATCCATTCTAATTCATTCGTACGATCCATTCTAATTCATTCGTACGATCCATTCTAATTCATTCGTCCGATCCATTCTAATTCATTCGCACGAAAGCATCCATTCTAATTCATTTGTATGATCCATTCTAATTCATTCGTACGATCCATTCTAATTCATTCGTAAGATCCATTCTAATTCATTCGTACGATCCATTCTAATTCATTCGTACGATCCATTCTTATTCATTCGCACGAATGTATCCATTCTAGTTCATTCGTACAATCCATTCTAATTCATTCGTACAATCCATTCTAATTCATTCGTACGATCCATTCTAATTCATTCGCACAAATGTATCCATTCTAATTCATTCGTACGATCCATTCTAATTCATTCGTACGATCCATTCTAATTCATTCGTAAGATCCATTCTAATTCATTCGTACGATCCATTCTAATTCATTCGCACGAATGTATCCATTCTATTTCATTCGTACGATCCATTCTAATTCATTCGTACGATCCATTCTAATTCATTCGCACGATCCATTCTAATTCATTCGTACGATCCATTCTAATTCATTCATACGATCCATTCTAATTCATTCGTACGATCCATTCTAATTCATTCGCACAAATGTATCCATTCTAATTCATTCGTACGATCCATTCTAATTTATTCGCTCGAATGTATCCATTCTAATCCATTCGTAAGATCCATTCTAATCCATTCGCATGAATGTAACCATTCTAATTCATTCATTTGATCCATTCTAATTCATTCGTACGATCCATTCTAATTCATTCGTCCGATCCATTCTAATTCATTCGCACGAATGTATCCATTCTAATTCATTCGTACGATCCATTCTAATTCATTCGCACGATCCATTCTAATTCATTCAAAGGATCCATTCTAATTCATTCATACGATCTATTCTAATTCATTCGCTCGAATGTATCCATTCTAATCCATTCGTACGATCCATTCTAATCCATTCGTACGATCCATTCTAATTCATTCGCATGAATGTAACCATTCTAATTCATTCATTTGATCCATTCTAATTCATTCGTACGATCCATTCTAATTCATTCGTCCGATCCATTCTAATTCATTCGCATGAATGTATCCATTCTAATTCATTCGTATGATCTATTCTAATTCATTCGTAAGATCCATTCTAATTCATTCGTACGATCCATTATAATTCATTCGTACGATCCATTATAATTCATTCGCACGAATGTATCCATTCTAGTTCATTCGTACGATCCATTCTAATTCATTCATACGATCCATTCTAATTCATTCGCACGATCCATTCTAATTCATTCGTACGGTCAATTCTAATTCATTCGCACGAATGTATCCATTCTAATTCATTCATACGATCCATTCTAATTCATTCGTACGATCCATTCTAATTCACTCATACGATCCATTCTAATACATTCATACGATCCATTATAATTCATTTGCACGAATATATCCATTCTAATTCATTCGTACGATCCATTCTAATTCCTTCGTACGATCCATTCTAATTCATTCGTACGATCTATTCTAATTCATTTGTACGATCCATTCTAATTCATTCGTACGATCCATTCTAATTCCTTCGTACGATCCATTCTAATTCATTCGTACGATCCATTCTAATTCATTCGTACAATCTATTCTAATTCATTCGTACGAATGGATATATTCGTGTGAATGAACTAGAATGGATCGTACGAATGAGTAAGAATGGATCGTACGAATGAAATAGAATGGATTGCACGAATGAATTAGAATGGATCGTACGAATGAATTAGAATGGATTGTGTGAAAGAATTAGAATGGATTGTATGAATGAATTAGAATGGATCGTACGAATGAATTAGAATGGATCGTACGAAGGAATTAGAATGGATCGTACGAATGAATTAGAATAGATCGTACGAGTGAATTAGAATGGATCGTACGAAGGAATTAGAATGGATCGTACGAATGAATTAGAATGGATATATTCGTGCAAATGAATTAGAATGGATCGTATGAATGTATTAGAATGGATCGTATGAGTGAATTAGAATGGATCGTACGAAAGATTTAGAATGGATCGTATGAATGAATTAGAATGGATACATTCGTGTGAATGAATTAGAATGGATCGTATGAATGAATTAGAATAGATTTTGTGAATGAATTGGAACTGATCGTACGAATGAATTAGAATGGATACATTCGTGCGAATGAATTAAAATGGATTGTATGAATGAATTAGAATGGATCGTACGAATGAATTAGAATGGATCGTATGAGTGAATTAGAATGGATACGAAGGAATTAGAATGGATCGTACGAAGGAATTAGAATGGATCATACGAATGAAATAGAATGGATCGTACGAAGGAATTAGAATGGATCGTACGAAGGAATTAGAATGGATATATTCGTGCAAATGAATTAGAATGGATCGTATGAATGAATTAGAATGGATCGTATGAGTGAATTAGAACGGATAGTACGAATGAAGTAGAATGGATCGTATGAATGAATTAGAATGGATACATTCGTGCGAATGAATTAGAATTGATCGTATGAATGAATTAGAATAGATTGTGCGAATGAATTAGAATGGATTGTATGAATGAATTAGAATGGATCGTACGAATGAATTAGAATGGATCGTACGAATGAATTAGAATAGATTGCGCGAATGAATTAGAATGGATCGTACTAATGAAATAGAATGGATCGTACGAAGGAATTAGAATGGATCGTACGAATGAATTAGAATGGATCGTACGAAGGAATTAGAATGGATCGTACGTATGAATTAGAATGGATCGTACGATTGAATTAGAATGGATCATACAAATGAGTAAGAATGGATCGTATGAATGAATTAGATTGGATCGTACGATCCATTCTAATTCATTAGCATGGATCGTGCTAATGAATTAGAATGGAATATACGAATGAATTAGAATGGATCGTAGAATGGATCGTACGAATGAATTAGAATGAATTAGAATGGATCGTACGAATGAATTAGAATAGATCATAGGAATGAATTTGAATGGATCGTGCAAATGAATTAGAATGGATACATTCGTGCGAATGAATTAGAATAGATCGTGCGAATGAATTAGAATGGATCGTACGAATGAATTAGAATGGATATATTTGAACGAATAAATTAGAATGGATCATACGAATGAATTAGAATGGATTGTACGAATGAATTAGAATGGATAGTGCGAATGAATTAGAATCGATCGTACGAATGAATTAGAATGGATCGTACGAATGAATTAGAATGGATCATACGAATGAGTAAGAATGGATCGTACGAATGAATTAGAATGGATCGTACGAATGAATTAGAATGGATCGTACGAATAAATTAGAATGGATACATTCGTCCGAATGAATTAGAATGGATCATACGAATGAGTAAGAATGGATCGTACGAATAAAATAGAATAGATTGTACGAATGAATTAGAATGGATCCTAGTACGAATGTATCCATAATGGATCATACGAATGAGTAAGAATGGATCGTACGAATGAAATAGAATGGATTGTGCGAATGAATTAGAATGGACCGTACGAATGAATTAAAATGGATACATTCGTGCGAATGAATTAGAATGGATCGTACGAATGAATTAGAATGGATCGTATGAATGAATTAGAATGGATCGTACAAATGAATTTGAATGGATCGTGCGAATGAATTAGAATGGATCGTACGAATGAATTAGAATGGATCGTACAAATGAAGTAGAATGGATACATTCGTGCGAATGAATTAGATTGGATCGTACGAATGAATTAGAATGGATCGTACGAATGAATTAGAATGGATCTTACGAATGAATATAATGGATCGTACGAATGAATTAGAATGGATCGTACGAATGAATTAGAATGGATACATTCGTGCGAATAAATTAGAATGGATCCTACGAATGAATTAGAATGGATCATACGAATAAATTAGAATGGATACATTCGTCCGAATGAATTAGAATGGATCATACGAATGAGTAAGAATGGATCGTACGAATGAAATAGAATAGATTGTACGAATGAATTAGAATGGATCCTACGAATGAATTAGAATGGATCGTGTGAAAGAATTAGAATGGATTGTATGAATGAATTAGAATGGATCGTATGAATGAATTAGAATTGATCGTGCGAATGAATTCGAATGGATCGTACGAATTCATTCTAATTCATTCATACAATCCATTCTAATTCTTTCACACGATCCATTCTAATTCATTCGTACGTTCCATTCTAATTCATTAGCACGATCCACGCTAATTCATTCGTTCGATCAATTCTATATCATTAGCACGATCCATTCTAATTCATTCGTACGATCCATTCTAATTCATTCGTACAATCTATTCTAATTCATTCGTACGAATGGATACATTCGTGTGAATGAATTAGAATGGATCGTATGAATGAGTAAGAATGGATCATACGAATGAAATAGAATGGATTGCACCAATGAATTAGAATGGATCGTACGATCCATTCTAATTCATTCATACAATCCATTCTAATTTATTCGCTCGAATGTATCCATTCTAATTCATTCGTACGATCCATTCTAATTCATTCGCACAATCTATTCTAATTCATTCATACGATCCATTCTAATTCATTCGCATGAATGTATCTATTCTAATTCATTCATACGATCCATTCTACTTCATTCGTACTATCCGTTCTAATTCACTCATACGATCCATTCTAATTCATTCATACGATCCATTCTAATTCATTTGCACGAATATATCCATTCTAATTCATTCGTACGATCCATTCTAATTCCTTCGTACGATCCATTCTAATTCCTTCGTACGATCCATTCTAATTCCTTCGTACGATCCATTCTATTTCATTCGTATGATCCATTCTAATTCCTTCGTACGATCCATTCTAATTCCTTCGTATCCATTCTAATTCACTCATACGATCCATTCTAATTCATTCGTACGATCCATTCTAATTCATTCATACAATCCATTCTAATTCATTCGCACGAATGTATCCATTCTAATTCATTCGTACGATCAGTTCTAATTCATTCACAAAATCTATTCTAATTCATTCATACGATCCATTCTAATTCATTCACACGAATGTATCCATTCTAATTCATTCATACGATCCATTCTAATTCATTCTTACGATCCATTCTAATTCACTCATACGATCCATTCTAATACGTTCATACGATCCATTCTAATTCATTTGCACGAATATATCCATTCTAATTCATTCGTACGATCCATTCTAATTCCTTCGTACGATCCATTCTAATTCATTCGTACGATCCATTCTAATTCATTTGCACGAATATATCCATTCTAATTCATTCGTACAATCCATTCTAATTCCTTCGTACGATCCATTCTAATTCATTCGTACGATCTATTCTAATTCATTCGTACGGTCCATTCTAATTCATTCGTACGATCCATTCTAATTCCTTCGTACGATCCATTCTAATTCATTCGTACGATTCATTCTAATTCATTCATACAATCCATTCTAATTCTTTCACACGATCCATTCTAATTCTAATTCATTCGCACAAATGTATCCATTCTAGTTCATTCGTACGATCCATTTGAATTCATTCGCACGATCCATTCTAATTCATTCATACGATCCATTCTAATTCATTCGCACGATCCATTCGAATTCATTCGCACGATCCATTCTAATTCATTCGCACGAATGTATCCATTCTAATTCATTCGTATGATCCATTCTAATTCATTCGTACAATCCATTCTTATTCCTTCATACGATCCATTCTAATTCATTAATTCATTCTTACGATCCAGTCTAATTCATTCGCACAATCTATTCTGATTCATTCATACGATCCATTCTAATTCATACGTACGATCCATTCTAATTCATTCATACGATCCATTCTAATTCATTCGCACGAATGTATTCATTCTAATTCATTCGTACGATCCATTCTAATTCATTCGTACAATCCATTCTATTTCATTTGTAAGAATGAATTAGAATGGATATATTCGTGCAAATGAATTAGAATGGATCATACGAATGAGTAAGAATGCATCGTATGAATGAAATAGAATGGATCGTATGAAGGAATTAGAATGGATCATACGAATGAATTAGAATGGATCGTATGAATGAATTAGAATGGATCGTGTGAAAGAATTAGAATGGATTGAATTAGAATAGATCGTACGAATGAGTAAGAATGGATCGTACGAATGAAATAGAATGGATTGTACGAAAGAATTAGAATGGATCGTATGAATGAATTAGAATGGATCGTACGAATGAATTAGAATGGATCTTACGAATGAATTAGAATGGATCGTACGAATGAATTAGAATGGATACATTCGTGCGAATGAATTAGAATGGATCGGACGAATGAATTAGAATGGATCGTACGAATGGATTAGAATGGATCTTACGAATGAAATATAATAGATTGTACGAATGAATTAAAATGGATTCGTACGAATGAATTAGAATGGATACATTCGTGCGAATGAATTAGAATGGATCGTGCGAATGAATTAGAATGGATCGTACGAATGAATTAGAATGGATCGCACGAATGTATCCATTCTAATTCATTCGTACGATCCATTCTAATTCATTCGTACGATCCATTCTAATTCATTCGTACGATCCATTCTAATTAATTCGTATGATCCATTCTAATTCATTCGTACAATCCATTCTAATTCATTCGTACGATCCATTCTAATTCATTCATACTATCTATTCTAATTCCTTCGTACGATCCATTCTAATTCATTCGTACGATCCCTTCTAATTCATTCGTACAATCTATTCTAATTCATTCGTACGAATGTATCTATTCTAATTCATTCGTATGATCCATTCTAATTCATTCGCACGAATGTATCCATTCTAATTCATTCGTACGATCCATTCTAATTCATTAATATGATCCATTCTAATTAATTCGCACGATCCATTCTAATTCATTCGTACGATCCATTCTAATTCATTCGTACGATCCATTCTAATTCATTCACACGATCCATTCTAATTCATTCGTACAATCTATTAGAATGGATCGTACGAATGAATTAGAATGGATACATTCGTACGAATGAATTAGAATAGATTGTACGAATGAATTAGAATGGATCGTACGAATGAATTAGAATGGATCGTACATTCGTACGAATGAATCCATTCTAATGAATTAGAATGGATCGTACATTCGTACGAATGAATTAGAATGGATCGTACGAATGAATTAGAATGGATACATTCGTACGAATGAATTAGATTGAATTAGAATAGATTGTACGAATGAATTAGAATGGATCGTACGAATGAATTAGAATGAATCGTACGAAGGAATTAGAATGGATTGTACGAATGAATTAGAATGGATCGTACGAATGAATTAGAATGGATCGTACGAATGAATTAGAATGGATCGTACGAATGAATTAGAATGGATCATACGAATTAATTAGAATGGATCATACGAATGAATTAGAATGGATCGTACGAATGAATTAGAATGGATCGTACGAATGAATTAGAATGGATACATTCGTGCGATCCATTCGAATTCATTCGTACGATCCATTCTAATTCATTCGCACGATCCATTCTAATTCATTCGCACGAATGTATCCATTCTAATCCATTCGTACGAATCCATTTTAATTCATTCGTACAATCTATTATATTTCATTCGTAAGATCCATTCTAATTCATTCGTACGATCCATTCTAATTCATTCGTCCGATCCATTCTAATTCATTCGCACGAATGTATCCATTCTAATTCATTCGTACGATCCATTCTAATTTATTCGTAAGATCCATTCTAATTCATTCGTACGATCCATTCTAATTCATTCGTACGATCCATTCTAATTCATTCGCACGAATGTATCCATTCTAGTTCATTCGTACGATCCATTCTAGTTCATTCGTACGATCCATTCTAATTCATTCGTACGATCCATTCTAATTCATTCGTATGATCCATTCAAATTAATTCGTATGATCCATTCTAATTCATTCGTACGATCCATTCTAATTCATTCATACAATCCATTATAATTCATTCGCACGAATGTATCCATTCTAATTAATTCGTACGATCCATTCTAATTCATTCGTATGATCCATTCTTATTCATTCGCACGATCCAGTCTAATGGATTCGCACGATCCATTCTAATTCTTTCGCACTAATGTACCCATTCTAATTCATTCGTACGATCCATTCTAATTCTTAATATGATCCATTCTAATTCATTCGTACGATCCATTCTAATTCATATGCACAAAGGTATCCATTCTAATCAATTCGTAGGATCCATTCTAATCCATTCGTACGATCCATTCTAATTCATTCGTACGATCCATTCTAATTCATTCGCTCGAATGTATCCATTCTAATCCATTCGTATGATCCATTCTAATCCATTCGTACGATCCATTCTAATTCATTCGCATGAATGTAACCATTCTAATTCATTCATTTGATCCATTCTAATTCATTCGTACGATCCATTCTAATTCATTCGTCTGATCCATTCTAATTCATTCGCACGAATGTATCCATTCTAATTCATTCGTACGATCCATTCTAATTCATTCGTACGATCCATTCTAATTCATTCGTAAGATCCATTCTAATTCATTCGTACGATCCATTCTAATTCATTCGTACGATCCATTCTAATTCATTCGCAAGAATGTATCCATTCTAGTTCATTCGTATGATCCATTCTAATTCATTCGTACGGTCCATTCTAATTCATTCGCACAATCCATTCTAATTCATTCGTACGATCAATTCTAATTCATTCGCACGAATGTATCCATTCTAATTCATTCATACGATCCATTCTAATTCATTCATACGATCCATTCTAATTCACTCATACGATCCATTCTAATACATTCATACGATCCATTCTAATTCATTTGCACGAATATATCCATTCTAATTCATTCGTACGATCCATTCTAATTCCTTCGTACGATCCATTCTAATTCATTCGTACGATCTATTCTAATTCATTTATACAATCCATTCTAATTCATTCGTACGATCCATTCTAATTCCTTTGTACGATCCATTCTAATTCATTCGTACAATCCATTCTAATTCATTCGTACAATCTATTCTAATTCATTCGTACGAATGGATACATTCGTGTGAATGAATTAGAATGGATCGTACGAATGAGTAAGAATGGATCATACGAATGAAATAGAATGGATTGCACAAATGAATTAGAATGGATCGTACGAATGAATTAGAATGGATCGTGTGAAAGAATTAGAATGGATTGTATGAATGAATTAGAATGGATCGTACGAATGAATTAGAATGGATCGTACGAAGGATTTAAAATGGATCGTACGCATTCGTACGATCCATTCTAGTTCCTTCGTACGATCCATTCTAATTCATTCGTACGATCCATTCTAATTCATTCGCGCAATCTATTCTAATTCATTCGTACGATCCATTCTAATTCATTCGTACGATCCATTCTAATTCATTCATACAATCCATTCTAATTTATTCGCACGAATGTATCCATTCTAATTCATCCGTACGATCCATTCTAATTCATTGGCACAATCTATTCTAATTCATTCATACGATCCATTCTAATTCATTCGCATGAATGTATCCATTCTAATTCATTCATACGATCCATTCTACTTCATTCGTACTATCCGTTCTAATTCACTCATACGATCCATTCTAATTCATTCATACGATCCATTCTAATTCATTTGCACGAATATATCCATTCTAATTCATTCGTACGATCCATTCTAATTCCTTCGTACGATCCATTCTAATTCTTTCGTACGATCCATTCTAATTCCTTCGTACGATCCATTCTATTTCATTCGTATGATCCATTCTAATTCCTTCGTACGATCCATTCTAATTCCTTCGTATCCATTCTAATTCACTCATACGATCCATTCTAATTCATTCGTACGATCCATTCTAATTCATTCATACAATCCATTCTAATTCATTCGCATTCTAATTCATTCGTACGATCAGTTCTAATTCATTCACAAAATCTACTCTAACTCATTCATACGATCCATTCTAATTCATTCACACGAATGTATCCATTCTAATTCATTCATACGATCCATTCTAAATCATTCGTACGATCCATTCTAATTCACTCATACGATCCATTCTAATACATTCATACGATCCATTCTAATTCATTTGCACGAATATATCCATTCTAATTCATTCGTACGATCCATTCTAATTCCTTCGTACGATCCTATCTAATTCATTCGTACGATCCATTCTAATTCATTTGCACGAATATATCCATTCTAATTCATTCCTACAATCCATTCTAATTCCTTCGTACGATCCATTTTAATTCCTTCGTACGATCTATTCTAATTCATTCGTACGATCCATTCTAATTCATTCGTACGATCCATTCTAATTCCTTCGTTCGATCCATTCTAATTCATTCGTACGATCCATTCTAATTCATTCATACAATCCATTCTAATTCTTTCACACGATCCATTCTAATTCTAATTCATTCGCACAAATGTATCCATTCTAGTTCATTCGTACGATCCATTCGAATTCATTCGCACGATCCATTCTAATTCATTCATACGATCCATTCTAATTCATTCATACAATCCATTCTAATTCATTCGCACAAATGTATCCATTCTAATTCATTCGTACGATCCATTCTAATTCATTCGTACGATCCATTCTAATTCATTCATTGATCTATTCTAATTCATTCATACAATCCATTCTAATTCTTTCACACGATCCATTCTAATTCATTCGTACGATCCATTCTAATTCATTCGCACAATCCATTCTATTTCATTCGTACGATCCATTCTTACTCATTGGTACGATCCATTCTAATTCATTCGCACGAATGTATCCATTCTAATTCATTCGTACGATCCATTCTAATTCATTCGCATGAATGTAACCATTCTAATTCATTCATTTGATCCATTCTAATTCATTCGTACGATCCATTCTAATTCATTCGTCCGATCCATTCTAATTCATTCCCACGAATGTATCCATTCTAATTCATTCATACGATCCATTCTAATTCATTCGTATAATCCATTCTAATTCTTTTACACGATCCATTCTAATTCATTCGTACGATCCATTCTAATTCATTCGCACAATCCATTCTATTTCATTCGTACGATCCATTCTTACTCATTGGTACGATCCATTCTAATTCATTCGCACGAATGTATCCATTCTAATTCATTCGTACGAATCCATTCTAATTCATTCGTACAATCTATTCTATTTCATTCGTACGATCCATTCTTACTCATTTATATGATTCATTCTAATTCATTCGGACTAATGTATCCATTCTAATTTATTCGTACGATCCATTCTAATTCATTCGTACGATCCATCTAATTCATTCGTCCGATCCATTCTAATTCATTCGCACGAATGTATCCATTCTAATTCATTCGTACGATCCATTATAATTCATTCGTACGATCCATTCTAATTCATTCGTAAGATCCATTCTAATTCATTCGTACGATCCATTCTAATTCATTCGTACGATCCATTCTAATTCATTCGCACGAATGTATCCATTCTAGTTCATTCGTACGATCCATTCTAATTCATTCGTACGATCCATTCTAATTCATTCGCACGATCCATTCTAATTCATTCGTACGATCCATTCTAATTCATTCATACGATCCATTCTAATTCATTCGTACGATCCATTCTAATTCATTCGCACAAATGTATCCATTCTAATTCATTCGTACGATCCATTCTAATTCATTCGCACGATACATTCTAATTCATTCGTACGATCCATTCTAATTCTTTCACACGATCCATTCTAATTCATTCGTACGATCCATTCTAATTCATTCGCATGATCCATTCTAATTCATTCGTACGATCCATTCTAATTCATTCATACGATCCATTCTAATTCATTCGTATAATCCATTCTAATTCATCCGCACAAATGTATCCATTCTAATTCATTCGTACGATCCATTCTAATTCATTCGCACGATCCATTCTAATTCATTCGTACGATCCATTCTAATTCATTCATACGATCCATTCTAATTCATTCGTATGATCCATTCTAATTAATTCGTATGATCCATTCTACTTCATTCGTACGATCCATTCTAATTCATTCATACAATCCATTCTAATTCATTCGCACGAATGTATCCATTCTAATTAATTCGTACGATCCATTCTAATTCATTCGTATGATCTATTCTTATTCATTCGCACGATCCAGTCTAATTGATTCGCACGATCCATTCTAATTCATTCGCACGAATGTATCCATTCTAATTCATTCGTACGATCCATTCTAATTCATTAATATGATCCATTCTAATTCATTCGTACGATCCATTCTAATTCATATGCACAAAGGTATCCATTCTAATTCATTCGCACGAAAGAATTAGAATGGATTGTATGAAAGAATTAGAATGGATCGTGCGAATGAATTAGAATGGATCGTACGAAAGAATTAGAATGGATCGTACGAAGGAATTAGAATGGATCGTACGAATGAGTAAGAATGGATCGTACGAATGAATTAGAATGGATCGTACGAATGAATTAGAATGGATACATTCGTCCGAATGAATTAGAATGGATCATACGAATGAGTAAGAATGGATCGTACGAATGAAATAGAATAGATTGTACAAATTAATTAGAATGGATCCTTCGAATGAATTAGAATAGATCCATTCTAATTCATTCGTACAATCTATTCTGTTTCATTCGTACGATCCATTCTTACTCATTCGTATGATCCATTCTAATTCATTCGGACGAATGTATCCATTCTAATTTATTCGTACGATCCATTCTAATTCATTCGTACGATCCATTCTAATTCATTCGTCCGATCCATTCTAATTCATACGCACGAATGTATCCATTCTAATTCATTCGTACGATCCATTCTAATTCCTTCGTTCGTTCCATTCTAATTCATTCGTACGATCCATTCTAATTCATTCATACAATCCATTCTAATTCTTTCACACGATCCATTCTAATTCTAATTCATTCGCACAAATGTATCCATTCTAGTTCATTCGTACGATCCATTCGAATTCATTCGCACGATCCATTCTAATTCATTCATACGATCCATTCTAATTCATTCATACAATCCATTCTAATTCATTCGCACGAATGTATCCATTCTAATTCATTCGTACGATCCATTCTAATTCATTCGTACGATCCATTCTAATTCATTCACTGATCTATTCTAATTCATTCATACAATCCATTCTAATTCTTTCACACGATCCATTCTAATTGATTCGTACGATCCATTCTAATTCATTCGCACAATCCATTCTATTTCATTCGTACGATCCATTCTTACTCATTGGTACGATCCATTCTAATTCATTCGCACGAATGTATCCATTCTAATTCATTCGTACGATCCATTCTAATTCATTCGCATGAATGTAACCATTCTAATTCATTCATTTGATCCATTCTAATTCATTCGTACGATCCATTCTAATTCATTCGTCCGATCCATTCTAATTCATTCCCACGAATGTATCCATTCTAATTCATTCATACGATCCATTCTAATTCATTCGTATAATCCATTCTAATTCTTTTACACGATCCATTCTAATTCATTCGTACGATCCATTCTAATTCATTCGCACAATCCATTCTATTTCATTCGTACGATCCATTCTTACTCATTGGTACGATCCATTCTAATTCATTCGCACGAATGTATCCATTCTAATTCATTCGTACGAATCCATTCTAATTCATTCGTACAATCTATTCTATTTCATTCGTACGATCCATTCTTACTCATTTATATGATTCATTCTAATTCATTCGGACTAATGTATCCATTCTAATTTATTCGTACGATCCATTCTAATTCATTCGTACGATCCATCTAATTCATTCGTCCGATCCATTCTAATTCATTCGCACGAATGTATCCATTCTAATTCATTCGTACGATCCATTATAATTCATTCGTACGATCCATTCTAATTCATTCGTAAGATCCATTCTAATTCATTCGTACGATCCATTCTAATTAATTCGTACGATCCATTCTAATTCATTCGCACGAATGTATCCATTCTAGTTCATTCGTACGATCCATTCTAATTCATTCGTACGATCCATTCTAATTCATTCGCACGATCCATTCTAATTCATTCGTACGATCCATTCTAATTCATTCATACGATCCATTCTAATTCATTCGTACGATCCATTCTAATTCATTCGCACAAATGTATCCATTCTAATTCATTCGTACGATCCATTCTAATTCTTTCGCACGATACATTCTAATTCATTCGTACGATCCATTCTAATTCTTTCACATGATCCATTCTAATTCATTCATACGATCCATTCTAATTCATTCGCATGATCCATTCTAATTCATTCGTACGATCCATTCTAATTCATTCATACGATCCATTCTAATTCATTCGTACAATCCATTCTAATTCATCCGCACATATATATCCATTCTAATTCATTCGTACGATCCATTCTAATTCATTCGCACGATCCATTCTAATTCATTCGTACGATCCATTCTAATTCATTCGTACGATCCATTCTAATTCATTCGTATGATCCATTCTAATTAATTCGTATGATCCATTCTACTTCATTCGTACGATCCATTCTAATTCATTCATACAATCCATTCTAATTCATTCGCACGAATGTATCCATTCTAATTAATTCGTACGATCCATTCTAATTCATTCGTATGATCTATTCTTATTCATTCGCACGATCCAGTCTAATTGATTCGCACGATCCATTCTAATTCATTCGCACGAATGTATCCATTCTAATTCATTCGTACGATCCATTCTAATTCATTAATATGATCCATTCTAATTCATTCGTACGATCCATTCTAATTCATATGCACAAAGGTATCCATTCTAATTCATTCGCACGAAAGAATTAGAATGGATTGTATGAAAGAATTAGAATGGATCGTGCGAATGAATTAGAATGGATGGTACGAAAGAATTAGAATGGATCGTACGAAGGAATTAGAATGGATCGTACGAATGAGTAAGAATGGATCGTACGAATGGATTAGAATGGATCGTACGAATGAATTAGACTGGATACATTCGTCCGAATGAATTAGAATGGATCATACGAATGAGTAAGAATGGATCGTACGAATGAAATAGAATAGATTGTACAAATTAATTAGAATGGATCCTTCGAATGAATTAGAATAGATCCATTCTAATTCATTCGTACAATCTATTCTGTTTCATTCGTACGATCCATTCTTACTCATTCGTATGATCCATTCTAATTCATTCGGACGAATGTATCCATTCTAATTTATTCGTACGATCCATTCTAATTCATTCGTACGATCCATTCTAATTCATTCGTCCGATCCATTCTAATTCATACGCACGAATGTATCCATTCTAATTCATTCGTACGATCCATTCTAATTCATTCGTACGATCCATTCTAATTCATTCGTAAGATCCATTCTAATTCATTCGTACGATCCATTCTAATTCATTCGTACGATCCATTCTAATTCATTCGCACGAATGTATCCATTCTAGTTCATTCGTACGATCCATTCAAATTCATTCGTACGATCCATTCTAATTCATTCGCACGATCCATTCTAATTCATTCGTACGATCCATTCTAATTCATTCATACGATCCATTCTAATTCATTCGTACGATCCATTCTAATTCATTCGCACAAATGTATCCATTCTAATTCATTCGTACGATCCATTCTAATTCATTCGCACGATCCATTCTAATTCATTCGTACGATCCATTCTAATTCATTCGCACGATCTGTTCTTATTCATTCGCACAATCCATTCTAATTCATTCGCACGAATGTATCCATTCTAATTCATTCATACGATCCATTCTAATTCATTCGTACGATCCATTCTAATTCACTCATACGATCCATTCTAATACATTCATATGATCCATTCTAATTCATTTGCACGAATATATCCATTCTAATTCATTCGTACGATCCATTCTAATTCCTTCGTACGATCTATTCTAATTCATTCGTACGATCTATTCTAATTCGTTTGTACGATCCATTCTAATTCATTCGTACGATCCATTCTAACTCCTTCGTACGATCCATTCTAATTCATTCGTACGATCCATTCTAATTCATTCGTACAATCTATTCTAATTCATTCATACGAATGTATACATTCGTGTGAATGAATTAGAATGGATCGTAAGAATGAGTAAGAATGGATCGTACGAATGAAATAGAATGGATTGCACGAATGAATTAGAATGGATCGTACGAATGAATTAGAATGGATTGTGTGAAAGAATTAGAATGGATTATATGAATGAATTAGAATGGGTTGTACGAATGAATTAGAATGGATCGTACGAAGGAATTAGAATGGATCGTACGAATGAATTAGAATGGATCGTACGAATGAATTAGAATAGATCGTACGAATGAATTAGAATGGATCGTACGAAGGAATTAGAATGGATCGTACGAATGAATTAGAATGGATCATACGAATGAATTAGAATGGATCGTACAAAGGAATTAGAATGGATCGTACGAATGAATTAGAATAGATCGTACGAATGAATTAGAATGGATCGTACGATCCATTCTAATTCATTAGCATGGATCGTGCTAATGAATTAGAATGGAATATACGAATGAATTAGAATGGATCGTAGAATGGATCGTACGAATGAATTAGAATGAATTAGAATGGATCGTACGAATGAATTAGAATAGATCTTAAGAATGAATTAGAATGGATCGAGCAAATGAATTAGAATGGATACATTCGTGCGAATGAATTAGAATGGATCGTGCGAATGAATTAGAATGGATCGTACGAATGAATTTGAATGGATATATTTGAACGAATAAATTAGAATGGATCATACGAATGAATTAGAATGGATCGTACGAATGAATTAGAATGGATAGTGCGAATGAATTAGAATCGATCGTACGAATGAATTAGAATGGATCGTACGAATGAATTAGAATGGATCATACGAATGAGTAAGAATGGATCGTACGAATGAATTAGAATGAATCGTACGAATGAATTAGAATGGATCGTACGAATGAATTAGAATGGATCGTACGAATAAATTAGAATGGATACATTCGTGCGAATGAATTAGAATGGATCGTGCGAATCCATTAGACTGGATCGTGCGAATGAATAAGAATGGATCATACGAATGAATTAGAATGGATCGTACGAATTAATTAGAATGGATCGTACAAATGAATTAGAATGGATCATACGAATTAATTAGAATGGATCATACGAATGAATTAGAATGGATCGTACGAATGAATTAGAATGGATCGTACGAATGAACTAGAATGGATCGTACGAATGAACTAGAATGGATCGTACGAATGAATTAGAATGGATCGTACGAATGAATTAGAATGGATCTTACGAATGAATTAGAATGGATCGTACGAATGAATTAGAATGGATCGTACGAATAAATTAGAATGGATACATTCGTCCGAATGAATTAGAATGGATCATACGAATGAGTAAGAATGGATCGGACGAATGAATTAGAATGGATCGTACGAATGAATTAGAATGGATCAAATTAATGAATTAGAATGGTTATATTCATGCGAATGAATTAGAATGGATCGTACGAATGGATTAGAATAGATCGTACAAATGGATTAGAATGGATACATTCGAGCGAATGAATTAGAATGGATCGTACGAATGAATTAGAATGGATCGTACGAATGGATTAGAATGGATCCTACGAATGGATTAGAATGGATACCTTTGTGCATATGAATTAGAATGGATCGTACGAATGAATTAGAATGGATCATATTAATGAATTAGAATGGATCGTACGAATGAATTAGAATGGATACATTCGTGCATGATCCATTCTAATTCATTCGTACGATCCATTCTAATTCATATGCACAAAGGTATCCATTCTAATTCATTCGTACGATCCATTCTAATTCAGAATCGTACGAATGAATTAGAATGGATACATTCGTGCGAATGAATTAGAATTGATCGTACGAATGAATTAGAATGGATCGTGCGAATGAATTAGAATTGATCGTACAAATGAATTAGAATGGATCGTACGAATGAACTAGAATGGATACATTCGTGCGAATGAATTAGAATGGATCGTACGAATGAATTAGAATGGATCGTACGAATGAATTAGAATGGATCATACGAATGAATTAGAATGGATCGTACGAATGAATTAGAATGGATCGTACGAATGAACTAGAATGGATCATACGAATGAACTAAAATGGATACATTCGTGCGAATGAATTAGAATGGATCGTACGAATGAATTAGAATGGATCGTACGAATGAATTAGAATGGATCTTACAAATGAATTAGAATGGATCGTATGAATGAATTAGAATGGATCGTGGAATGAATTCGAATGGATCGCATGATTCATTCGAATAGAATGGATCGTATGAATGAATTAGAATGGATCGGGCGATTAAATTAGAATGGATTGTAGGAATGAATTAGAATGGATCGTATGAATGAATTAGAATGGATCGTATGAATGAATTAGAATGTTTCGTACGAATGAATTAGAATGGATCGTACGAATGAATTAGAATGGATCATACGAATGAATTAGAATGGATCATACAAATGAGTAAGAATGGATCGTACGAATGAAATAGATTGGATTGTACGAATGAATTAGAATGGATACATTCGTGCAATTAATTAGAATGGATCATACGAATGAATTAGAATAGATCGTACGAATGAATTAGAATGGATCGTACGAATGAATTAGAATGCATCGTACGAAAGAATTAGAATAGATATATTCGTGCGAAAGAATTAGAATGGATCGTACGAATGAATTAGACTGGATCGTACGAATGAATTTGAATGGATATATTTGTTGGAATGAATCTAAATGGATTGTATGAATGAATTACAATGGATCGTACGAATGAATTAGAATGGATCGTAAGAATGAATTAGACTAGCTCATACGAATGAATTAGAATGAATCGTATGAATGAATTAGAATGGTTACATTCGTGCGAATGAATTAGAATAGATCGTACGAATGAATTAGAATGGATCGTACTAATAAATTAGAATGGATCGTGGGAATGAATTAGAATGGATCGTACGAATGAATTAGAATGGATCCACCGAATGAGTTAGAATGGATCATACGAATGAATTAGAATGGATTGTACGAATGAATTAGAATGGATTGCGCGAATGAATTAGAAAAGATCGTATGAATGAATAAGAATGGATCGTACGAACGAATTAGAATGGATCGTGCGAATGAATTAGCATGAATCGTACAAATGTATTAGAATGGATCGTACGAATGAATTAGAATGAATCGTACGATCCATTCTAATTCATTTGTACGATCCATTCTAATTCATTCGCACGAATTATCCATTCTAGTTCATTCGTACGATCCATTCTAGTTCATTCGTACGATCCATTCTAATTCATTCGTACGATCCATTCTAATTCATTCGTATGATCCATTCTAATTAATTTGTATGATCCATTCAAATTCATTCGTACGATCCATTCTAATTCATTCATATAATCCATACTAATTCATTCGCACGAATGTATCCATTCTAATTAATTCGTACGATCCATTCTAATTCATTCGTATGATCCATTCTTATTCATTCGCACGATCCAGTCTAATGGATTCGCACGATCCATTCTAATTCATTCGCACGAATGTATCCATTCTAATTCATTCGTACGATCCATTCTAATTCATTAATATGATCGATTCTAATTCATTCGCACGATCCATTCTAATTCATTCGTACGATCCATTCTAATTCATTCGCACGATCCATTCTAATTCATTCGTACAATCTATTCTGTTTCATTCGTACGATCCATTCTTACTCATTCGTATGATCCATTCTAATTCATTCGGACGAATGTATCCATTCTAATTCATTCATACGATCCATTCTAATTCATTCGTCCGATCCATTCTAATTCATTCGTCCGATCCATTCTAATTCATTCACACGAATGTGTCCATTCTAATTCATTCATACGGTCCATTCTAATTCATTCGCACAATCCATTCTATTTCATTCGTACGATCCATTCTTACTCATTCGTATGATCCATTATGGATACATTCGTGCGAATGAATTAGAATGGATCATACGAATGAGTAAGAATGGATCGTACGAATGAAATAGAATGGATTGTGCGAATGAATTAGAATGGATCGTACGAATGAATTAGAATGGATCGTGTGAAAGAATTAGAATAGATTGTATGAATGAATTAGAATAGATCGTATGAATGAATTAGAATGGATCGTACGAATGAATTAGAATGGATCGTACGAATGAACTAGAATGGATATATTCGTGCAAATGAATTAGAATGGATCATACAAATGAATTAGAATGGATCTTACGAATGAATTAGAATGGATCGTACGAATGCACGATCCATGCTAATTCATTCGTTCGATCAATTCTAATTCATTAGCACGATCCATTCTAATTCATTCGTACGATCCATTCTAATTCATTCGCACGATCCATTATAATTCATTCGTACGATCCATTCTAATTCTTTCACACGATCCATTCTCATTCATTCGCTCGAATGTATCCATTCTAATCCATTCGTATGATCCATTCTAATCCATTCGTACGATCCATTCTAATTCATTCGCATGAATGTAACCATTCTAATTCATTCATTTGATCCATTCTAATTCATTCGTACGATCCATTCTAATTCATTCGTCCGATCCATTCTAATTCATTCGCACGAATGTATCCATTCTAATCCATTCGTAAGATCCATTCTAATTCATTCGTACGATCCATTCTAATTCATTCGTACGATCCATTCTAATTCATTAATATGATCCATTCTAATTCATTCGTACGATCCATTCTAATTCATATGCACAAAGGTATCCATTCTAATTCATTTGTACGATCCATTCTAATTCAGGATCGTACGAATGAATTAGAATGGATACATTCGTGCGAATGAATTAGAATTGATCGTACGAATGAATTAGAATGGATCGTGCGAATGAATTAGAATGGATCGTACGAATGAATTAGAATGGATCATACGAATGAACTAGAATGGATACATTCGTGCGAATGAATTTGAATGGATCGTACGAATGAATTAGAATGGATCGTACGAATGAATTAGAATGGATCTTACGAATTAATTAGAATGGATCGTACGAATGAATTAGAATGGATCGTACGAATGAATTAGAATGGATACATTCGTGCGAATGAATTAGAATGGATCGGACGAATGAATTATAATGGATCGTACGAATGAATTAGAATGGATCAAATGAATGAATTAGAATGGTTACATTCATGCGAATGAATTAGAATGGATCGTACGAATGGATTAGAATGGATATATTGGAGCGAATGAATTAGAATGGATCATACGAATGAAATTAGAATGGATCGTACGAATGAATTAGAATAGATCGTACGAATGAATTAGAATGGATCGTACGAATGAGTTAGAATGGATCGTACGAATAAATTAGAATGGATACATTCGTCCGAATGAATTAGAATGGATCATATGAATGAGTAAGAATGGATCGTACGAATGAAATAGAATAGATTGTACGAATGAATTAGAATGGATCCTACGAATGAATTAGAATGGATCGTGTGAAATAATTAGAATGGATTGTATGAATGAATTAGAATGGATCGTATGAATGAATTAGAATGGGTCGTGCGAATGAATTCGAATGGATCATACGAATTCATTCTAATTACTTCATACAAGCCATTCTAATTCTTTCACACGATCCATTCTAATTCATTCGTACGTTCCATTCTAATTCATTAGCACGATCCATGCTAATTCATTCGTTCGATCAATTCTAATTCATTAGCACGATCCATTCTAATTCATTCGTACGATCCATTCTAATTTATTCGTACGATCCATTCTAATTTATTCGTACGATCTATTCTAATTCATTCGTACGATCCATTCAAATTCATTCGTACGATCCATTCTAATTCCTTCGTACGATCCATTCTAATTCATTCGTACGATCCATTCTAATTCATTCGTGCAAAAGTATCGTACGAAGGAATTAGAATGGATCGTACGAATGAATTATAATGGATCGTACGAATGAATTAGAATAGATCGTACAAATGAATTATAATGGATCGTACGAAGGAATTAGAATGGATCGTACGAATGAATTAGAATGGATATATTCATTCAAATGAATTAGAATGGATCGTATGAATGTATTAGAATGGATCGTATGAGGGAATTATAATGGATCGTACGAATGAATTAGAATGGATTGTATGAATGAATTAGAATGGATCGTACGAATGAATTAGAATGGATCATACGAATTAATTAGAATGGATCATACAAATGACTTAGAATGGATCGTACGAATGAATTAGAATGGATCGTACGAATGAATTAGAATGGATACATTCGTGCGATCCATTCTAATTCATTCGCACAATCCATTCTATTTTATTCGTACGATCCATTCTTACTCATTGGTACGATCCATTCTAATTCATTCGCACGAATGTATCCTTTCTAATTCATTTGTACGAATCCATTCTAATTCATTCGTACAATCTATTCTATTTCATTCGTACGATCCATTCTTACTCATTCGTATGATCCATTCTAATTCATTCGGACGAATGTATCCATTCTAATTTATTCGTACGATCTATTCTAATTCATTCGTACAATCCATTCTAATTCATTCGTACGATCCATTCTAATTCATTCGTCCGATCCATTCTAATTCATTCGCACGAATGTATCCATTCTAATTCATTCGTACGATCCATTCTAATTCATTCGTATGATCCATTCTAATTCATTCATACAATCCTTTCTAATTCATTCGCACGAATGTATCCATTCTAATTCATTCGTACGATCAGTTCTAATTCATTCACAAAATCTATTCTAATTCATTCATACGATCCATTCTAATTCATTTACACGAATGTATCCATTCTAATTCATTCATACGATCCATTCTAATTCATTCGTACGATCCATTCTAATTCACTCATACGATCCATTCTAATACATTCATACGATCCATTCTAATTCATTTGCACGAATATATCCATTCTAATTCATTCGTACGATCCATTCTAATTCCTTCGTACGATCCATTCTAATTCATTCATACGATCCATTCTAATTCATTCGTACGATCCATTCTAATTCATTTGTCCGATCCATTCTAATTCATTGGGACGAGCGTATCCATTCTAATTCATTCGTACGATCCATTCTAATTCATTCGCACAAATGTATCCATTCTAATTCATTCGTACGATCCATTCTAATTCATTCGTACGATCCATTCTAATTCATTCGCCCGATCCATTCTAATTCATTCGTACGATCCATTCTAATTCATTCGTACGATCCATTCTAATTCATTCGCACAAATGTATCCATTCTAATTCATTCGTACAATCCATTCTAATTCATTCGTACGATCCATTCTAATTCATTCGTCCGATCCATTCTAATTCATTCGGACGAATGTATCCATTCTAATTCATTCGTACGATCCATTCTAATTCATTCGCACAAATTTATCCATTCGTACGATCCATTCTAATTCATATGCACAAAGGTATCCATTCTAATTCATTCGTACGATCCATTCTAATTCAGGATCGTACGAATGAATTAGAATGGATACATTCGTGCGAATGAATTAGAATTGATCGTACGAATGAATTAGAATGGATCGTGCGAATGAATTAGAATGGATCGTACGAATGAATTAGAATGGATCGTACGAATGAACTAGAATGGATACATTCGTGCGAATGAATTTGAATGGATCGTACGATTGAATTAGAATGGATCGTACGAATGAATTAGAATGGATCGTATGAATGGATTAGAATGGATCATACGAATGAATTAGAATGGATCGTGCGAATGAATTAGAATGGATCGAACGAATGAATTAGAATGGATATATTCGAGCGAATGAATTAGAATAGATCGTAGGAATGAATTAGAATGGATCATACGAATGAATTAGAATGGATCGTACGAACGAATTAGAATGGATCGTACGAACGAATTAGAATAGATCATATGAACGAATTAGAATGGATCGTACGAATGAATTAGAATGGATACATTCGAGCGAATGAATTAGAATGGATCGTACGAATGAATTAGAATAGATCATAGGAATGAATTAGAATGGATCGTGCAAATGAATTAGAATGGATACATTCGTGCGAATGAATTAGAATGGATCGTGCGAATGAATTAGAATTGATCGTACGAATGAATTAGAATGGATATATTTGAACGAATAAATTAGAATGGGTCATACGAATGAATTAGAATGGATCGTACGAATGAATTAGAATGGATAGTGCGAATGAATTAGAATCGATCGTATGAATGAATTAGAATGGATCGTACGAATGAATTAGATCGTATGAATGAATTAGAATGGATCGTACGAATGAATTAAAATGGATACATTCGTGCGAATGAATTAGAATAGATCGTAGGAATGAATTAGAATGGATCGTACGAATGAATTAGAATGGATACATTTGTGAGAATGAATTAGAATGGATCGTACGAATGAATTAGAATGCATCGTACGAAAGAATTAGAATGGATATATTCGTGCGAATGAATTAGAATGGATCGTACGAATGAATTAGACTGGATCGTACGAATGAATTTGAATGGATACATTTGTGCGAATGAATCTAAATGGATTGTATGAATGAATTACAATGGATCGTACGAATGAATTAGAATGGATCGTACGAATGAATTAGAATAGCTCATACGAATGAATTAGAATGAATCGTATGAATGAATTAAAATGGTTACATTCGTGCGAATGAATTAGAATAGATCATACGAATGAATTAGAATGGATCGTACGAATAAATTAGAATGGATCATGGGAATGAATTACAATGGATCGTACGAATGAATTATAAGGGATCCACCGAATGAGTTAGAATGGATCATACGAATGAATTAGAATGGATTATACGAATGAATTAGAATAGATTGTGCGAATGAATTAGAATGGATCGTATGATTGAATAAGAATGGATCGTACGAATGAATTAGAATGGATCGTGCGAATGAATTAGCATGAATCGTACGAATGTATTAGAATGGATCGTACGAATGAATTAGAATGAATCGTATGATCCATTCTAATTCAATCGTCCGATCCATTCTAATTCATTCGGATGAATGTATCCATTCTAATTCAATCGTACAATCCATTCTATTTCATTCGTACGATCCATTCTTACTCATTCGTATGATCCATTCTAATTCATTCGTACGATCCATTCTAATTCATTCGTATGATCCATTCTAATTCATTCGCACGATCCATTCTAATTCATTCATACGATCCATTCTAATTCATTCATACAATCCATTCTAATTCATTCCTACAATCCATTCTAATTCATTCGCCCGATCCATTCTAATTCATTCATACGATCCATTCTATTCGAATGAATCATGCGATCCATTCGAATTCATTCGCACGATCCATTCTAATTCATTCATACGATCCATTCTAATTCATTTATACAATGCATTCTAATTCTTTCACACGATCCATTCTAATTCATTCGTACGATCCATTCTAATTCATTCGTACAATCCATTCTATTTTATTTGTACGATCCATTTATACTCATTTGTATGATCCATTCTAATTCATTCATACGATCCATTCTAATTCATTTGTACGATCCATTCTAATTCATTCGTACAATCCATTCTATTTCATTCGTACGATCCATTCTTACTCATTCGTATGATCCATTCTAATTCATTCGCACGAATGTATCCACTCTAATTCATTCATACAATCCATTTTAATTCATTCCGTACGATCCATTCTAATTCATTCGTACGATCGTACGAATGAATTAGAATGGATCGTACGAATGAATTAGAATAGATTGTGCGAATGAATTAGAATGGATCGTACGAATGAATTAGAATGGATCGTACGAATGAATTAGAATGGATCAAACGAATGAGTAAGAATGGATCGTACGAATGAATTAGAATGGATCGTACGAATGAATTAGAATGGATCGTACGAATAAATTAGAGTGGATACATTCGTCCGAATGAATTAGAATAGATCATACGAATGAGTAAGAATGGGTCGTACGAATGAAATAGAAAAGATTGTACGAATGAAATAGAAAAGATTGTACGAATGAATTACAATGGATCCTACGAATGAATTAGAATGGATCATGTGAAAGAATTAGAATGGATTGTATGAATGAATTAGAATGGATCGTATGAATGAATTAGAATGGATCGTACGAATGAATTAGAATGGATCGTACGAATGAATTAGAATGGATACATTCGTGCGAATGAATTAGAATGGATACATTCGTGCGAAAGAATTAGAATAGATCGTATGAATGAATTAGAATGGATCCTATGAATGAATTAGAATGGATCGTGCGAATGAATTAGAATGGATCGTACGTATGAATTAGAATGGATCGTGCTAATGAATTAGAATTGATCGAACGAATGAATTAGCATGGATCGTGCTAATGAATTAGAATGGATCATGTGAATGAATTAGAATGGATCCTACGAATGAATTAGAATGGATCGTGTGAAAGAATTAGAATGGATTGTATGAATGAATTAGAATGGATCGTATGAATGAATTAGAATAGATCGTGCGAATGAATTCGAATGGATCGTACGAATTCATTCTAATTCATTCATACAATCCATTCTAATTCTTTCACACGATCCATTCTAATTCATTCGTACGTTCCTTTCTAATTCATTAGCACGATCCATGCTATATCATTCGTTCGATCAATTCTAATTCATTAGCACGATCCATTCTAATTCATTCGCACGATCCATTCTAATTCATTCATAGGATCCATTCTAATTCATTCATACGATCTATTCTAATTCTTTCGCACGAATGTATCCATTCTAATTCATTCGCACGAATGTATCCATTCTAATTCATTCGTACGATCCATTCTAATTCAATTGTACGATCTATTCTAATTCATTCGTAAGATCCATTCTAATTCTTTCACACGATCCATCCTAATTCATTCGTACGATCCATTCTAATTCATTCATACGATCCATTCTAATTCATTCATACGATCCATTCTTATTCATTCCTACAATCTATTCTAATTCATTCGCCCGATCCATTCTAATTCATTCATACGATCCATTCTATTCGAATGGATCATGCGATCCATTCGAATTCATTCGCACGATCCATTCTAATTCATTCATACGATCCATTCTAATTCATTCATACAATGCATTCTAATTCATTCATACGATCCATTCTAATTCATTTGCACGAATATATCCATTCTAATTCATTCATACGATCCATTCTAATTCATTCATACAATGCATTCTAATTCATTCATACGATCCATTCTAATTCATTTGCACGAATATATCCATTCTAATTCATTCGTAAGATCCATTCTAATTCCTTCGTACGATCCATTCTAATTCATTCGTACGATCTATTCTAATTCATTCGTACGATCCATTCTAATTCATTCGTACGATCCATTCTAATTCCTTCGTACGATCCATTCTAATTCATTCGTACGATCCATTCTAATTCATTCGTATGATCCATTCTAATTCATTCGTGCGATCCTTTCTAATTCATTAATATGATCCATTCTAATTCATTCGTATGATCCATTCTAATTCATAAGCACAAAGGTATCCATTCTAATCCATTCGTAGGATCCATTCTAATTCATTCGTACGATCCATTCTAATTCATTCGTACGATCCATTCTAATTCATTCGCTCGAATGTATCCATTCTAATCCATTCGTATGATCCATTCTAATCCATTCGTACGATCCATTCTAATTCATTCGCATGAGTGTAACCATTCTAATTCATTCATTTGATCCATTCTAATTCATTCGTACGATCCATTCTAATTCATTCGTCCGAAACATTCTAATTCATTCGCACGAATGTATCCATTCTAATTCATTCATACGATCCATTCTAATTCATTTGTACGATCCATTCTAATCCATTCGCACAAATGTATCCATTCTAATCCATTTGTACGATCCATTCTAATCCATTCGTACGATCCATTCTAATCCATTCGTACGATCCATTCTAATCCATTCGTACGATCCATTCTAATTCATTCGCATGAATGTATCCATTCTAATACATTCACACAATCCATTCTAATTCATTCGTACGATCCATTCGAATTCATTCGTATGATCCATTGTAATTCATTCGTATGATCCATTCTAATTCATTCCTACGATCTATTCTAATTCATTCGCTCGAATATATCCATTCTAATTCATTCGTTCGATCCATTCTAATTCATTCGCACGATCCATTCTAATTCATTCGTATGATCCATTCTAATCCATTCGTACGATCCATTTTAATTCATTCGTACGATCCATTCTAATTCATTCGTACGATCCATTCTAATTCATTCGCACGAATGTATCCATTCTAGTTCATTCGTACGATCCATTCTAATTCATTCGTACGATCCATTCTAATTCATTCGCACGATCCATTCTAATTCATTCGTACGGTCCATTCTAATTCATTCATACGATCCATTCTAATTCATTCTTACGATCCATTCTAATTCATTCGTACGATCCATTCTAATTCATTCATACAATCCATTCTAATTCATTCGTACGATCCATTCTAATTCACTCATACGATCCATTCTAATACATTCATATGATCCATTCTAATTCATTTGCACGAATATATCCATTCAAATTCATTCGTACGATCCATTCTAATTCCTTCGTACGATCCTTTCTAATTCATTCGTACGATCTATTCCAATTCATTCGTATGATCCATTCTAATTCATTCGCACGATCCATTCTAATTCATTCGTATGATCCAATCTAATTCATTCGTACGATCCATTCTAATTCATTCGTACGATCCATTCTAATTCATTCATACGATCCATTCTAATTCATTCATATGATCCATTCTAATTCATTCATACAATCCATTCTAATTCATTCGCCCGATCCATTCTAATTCATTCATACGATCCATTCTATTCGAATGGATCATGCGATCCATTCGAATTCATTCGCACGATCCATTCTAATTCATTCACACGATCCATTCTAATTCATTCATACAATGCATTCTAATTCATTCATACGATCCATTCTAATTCATTTGCACGAATATATCCATTCTAATTCATTCGTACGATCCATTCTAATTCCTTCGTACGATCCATTCTAATTCATTTGTACGATCTATTCTAATTCATTCGTACGATCCATTCTAATTCTTTCGTACGATCCATTCTAAATCATTCGTACGATCCATTCTAATTCATTAATATGATCCATTCTAATTCATTCGTACGATCCATTCTAATTTATATGCACAAAGGTATCCATTCTAATCCATTCGTAGGATCCATTCTAATCCATTCGTACGATCCATTCTAATTTATTCGTACAATCCATTCTAATTCATTCGCTCGAATGTATCCATTCTAATCCATTCGTACGATCCATTCTAATCCATTCGTACGATCCATTCTAATTCATTCGCATGAATGTAACCATTCTAATTCATTCATTTGATCCATTCTAATTCATTCGCACGATCCATTCTAATTTATTCGTCCGATCCATTCTAATTCATTCGCACGAATGTATCCATTCTAATTCATTCATACGATCCATTCAAATTCATTTGTACGATCCATTCTAATTCATTCGCACAAATGTATCCATTCTAATTCATTCGTACGATCCATTCTAATTCATTCGCACGATCCATTCTAATTCATTCGTACGATCCATTCTAATTCTTTCACACGATCCATTCTAATTCATTCGTACGATCCATTCTAATACATTCATACGATCCATTCTAATTCATTTGCACGAATATATCCATTCTAATTCATTCGTACGATCCATTCTAATTCCTTCGTACGATCCATTCTAATTCATTCGTACGATCTATTCTAATTCATTCGTACGATCCATTCTAATTCATTCGCACGATCCATTCTAATTCCTTCGTACGATCCATTATAATTCATTCGTACGATCCATTCTAATTCATTCATACAATCCATTCTAATTCTTTCACACGATCTATTCTAATTTATTCGTAGGATCCATTCTAATTCATTCGTACAATCTATTATATTTCATTCGTATGATCCATTCTTACTCATTCGTATGATCCATTCTAATTCATTTGTACGATCTATTCTAATTTATTCGTAGGATCCATTCTAATTCATTCATACAATCTATTATATTTCATTCGTATGATCCATTCTAATTCATTCGTACGATCTATTCTAATTCATTCGCACGATCCATTCTAATTCATTCGTGCAATCCATTCTATTTCATTCGTACGATCCATTCTTACTCATTCGTACGATCCGTTCTAATTCATTCACACGAATGTATCCATTCGTACGAATGAATTAGAATGGATTGTACGAATGAATTAGAATGGATCGTACGAATGAATTAGAATGGATCGTACGAAGGAATTAGAATGGATCGTACGAATGAATTAGAATGGATCGTACGAATGAATTAGAATAGATCGTATGAATGAATTAGAATGGATCGTACGAAGGAATTAGAATGGATCGTACGAATGAATTAGAATGGATATATTCGTGCAAATGAATTAGAATGGATCGTATGAATGTATTAGAATGGATCGTATGAGTGAATTAGAATGGATCGTACGAATGAATTAGAATGGATTTTATGAATGAATTAGAACGGATCGTACGAATGAATTAGAATGGATCATACGAATTAATTAGAATGGATCATACGAATGAATTAGAATGGATCGTACGAATGAATTAGAATGGATCGTACGAATGAATTAGAATGGATACATTCGTGCGAATGAATTAGAATGGATTGTGCGAATGAATAAGAACAGATCGTGCGAATCAATTAGAATGGATCGTACGAATGAATTAGAATGGATCGTGCGAATGAATTAGAATGGATCGTACGAATGAATTAGAATGGATACATTTGTGCGAATGAATTAGAATGGATCGTACGAATGAATTAGAATGGATCGTATGAATGAATTAGAATGGATCGTACGAATGAATTAGAATGGATCGTGCCAATGAATTAGAATGGATCGTACGAATGAATTAGAATGGATCGTGTGAAAGAATTAGAATGGATCGTACGAATGAATTAGAATGGATCGTGCGAATGAATTAGAATGGATCGTATGAATGAATTAGAATGGATACATTTGTGCGAATGAATTAGAATGGATCGTACGAATGAATTAGAATGGATCGTGCGAATGAATTAGAATGGATCGTACGAATGAATTAGAATGGATCGTACGAATGAACTAGAATGGATACATTCGTGCGAATGAATTAGAATGGATCGTACGAATGAATTAGAATGGATCGTACGAATGAATTAGAATGGATCGTACAAATGAATTAGAATGGATCGTACGAATAAATTAGAATGGATCGTATGAACGGTTTAGAATGGATACATTCGTGCGAATGAATTAGAATGGATCGGACGAATGAAGAAGAATGGATCGTACAAATGAATTAGATTGGATCAAATGAATGAATTAGAATGGTTACATTCATGCGAATGAATTAGAATGGATCGCACGAATGGATTAGAATGGATCGTACGAATGGATTAGAATGGATACATTCGTGCGAATGAATTAGAATGGATACATTCGTGCGAAAGAATTAGAATAGATCGTATGAATGAATTAGAATGGATCCTATGAATGAATTAGAATGGATCGTGCGAATGAATTAGAATGGATCGTACGAATGAATTACAATGGATCGTGCTAATGAATTAGAATTGATCGAACGAATGAATTAGCATGGATCATGCTAATGAATTAGAATGGAACGTACGAATGAATTAGAATGGATCGTGTGAAAGAATTAGAATGGATTATATGAATGAATTAGAATGAATTCGTACGATCCATTCGAATTCATTCGCACGATCCATTCTAATTCGTTCATACGATCCATTCTAATTCATTCATACAATCCATTCTAATTCTTTCACACGATCCATTCTAATTCATTCGTAGGATCCATTCTAATTCATTCGTACAATCTATTCTATTTCATTCGTACGATCCATTCTTACTCATTCGTATGATCCATTCTAATTCATTCGGACGAATGTATCCATTCTAATTTATTCGTACGATCCATTCTGATTCATTCGTACGATCCATTCTAATTCATTCGTACGATCCATTCTAATTCATTCGTCCGGTCCATTCTAATTCATTCGCACGAATTTATCCATTCTAATTCATTCGTACGATCCATTCTAATTCATTCGTACGATCCATTCTAATTCATCCGTACGATCCATTCTAATTCATTCGTATGATCCATTCTAATTCATTCGTACTATCCATTCTAATTCATTCGCACAAATGTATCCATTCTAATCCATTCGTACGATCCATTCTAATCCATTCGTACGATCCATTCTAATTCATTCGCATGAATGTAACCATTCTAATTCATTCATTTGATCCATTCTAATTCCTTCGTACGATCCATTCTAATTCATTAGCACGATCCATACTAGTTCATTCGTTCGATCAATTCTAATTCATTACCACGATCCATTCTAATTCATTCGTACGATCCATTCTATTTCATTCACACGATCCCTTCTAATTCATTCATAGGATCCATTCTAATTCATTCATACGATCTATTCTAATTCTTTCGCACGAATGTATCCATTCTAATTCATTCGCACGAATGTATCCATTCTAATTCATTCGTACGATCCATTCTAATTCATTCGCACTATCCATTCTAATTCATTTATACGATCAATTCTAATTCATTCGCACGAATGTATCCATTCTAATTCGTTCGTACGATCCATTCTAATTCATTCATAGGATCCATTCTAATTCATTCATACAATCCATTCTAATTCATTCGCATGAATGTATCCATTCTAATTCATTCGTACGATCAGTTCTAATTCATTCACAAAATCTATTCTAATTCATTCATACGATCCATTCTAATTCATTCACACGAATGTATCCATTCTAATTCATTCATACGATCAATTCTAATTCATTCGTACGATCCATTCTAATTCCTTCGAACGATCCATTCTAATTCCTTCGAATGAATTAGAATGGATCGTACGGAATGAATTAGAATGGATATATTTGAACGAATAAATTAGAATGGATCATACGAATGAATTAGAATGGATCGTACGAATGAATTAGAATGGATAGTGCGAATTAATTAGAATCGATCGTACGAATGAATTAGAATGGATCGTACGAATGAATTAGAATGGATCATACGAATGAGTAAGAATGGATCGTACGAATGAATTAGAATGGATCATACGAATAAATTAGAATGGATCGTACGAATAAATTAGAATGGATACATTCGTCCGAATGAATTAGAATGGATCATACGAATGAGTAAGAATGGATCGTAAGAATGAAATTGAATAGATTGTACGAATGAATTAGAATGGATCCTACGAATGAATTAGAATGGATCGTGTGAAAGAATTAGAATGGATTGTATGAATGAATTAGAATGGATCGTATGAAGGAATTAGAATGGATCGTACGAATGGATTAGAATGGATCGTACGAATGAATTAGAATGGATCGTACGAAGGAACTAGAATGGATACATTCGTGCGAATGAATTAGAATGGATCGTACGAATGAATTAGAATGGATCATACGAATGAATTAGAATGGATCGTACGAATGAATTAGAATGGATCTTACGAATGAATTAGAATGGATCGTACGAATGAATTAGAATGGATCGTACGAATGAATTAGAATAGATCGTACGAATGAATTAGAATGGATCGTACGAAGGAATTAGAATGGATCGTACGAATGAATTAGAATGTATCATACGAATGAGTAAGAATGGATCGTACGAATGAAATAGAATGGATTGTACGAATGAATTAGAATGGATCGTACGAATGAATTAGAATGGATCGTGTGAAAGAATTAGAATGGATTGTATCAATGAATTAGAATGGATCATATGAATGAATTAGAATGGATCGTGCGAATGAATTCGAATGGATCGTACGAATGAATTAGAATGGATCGTACGAATGAATTAGAATGGATACATTCATGCGAATGAATTAGAATGGATACATTCGTGCGAAAGAATTAGAATAGATCATATGAATGAATTAGAATGGATCCTATGAATGAATTAGAATGGATCGTGCGAATGAATTAGAATGGATCGTACGAATGAATTAGAATAGATCGTGCTAATAAAATAGAATTGATCGAACGAATGAATTAGCATGGATCGTGCTAATGAATTAGAATGGAACGTACGAATGAATTAGAATGGATCGTGTGAAAGAATTAGAATGGATTGTATGAATGAATTAGAATGAATTCGTACGATCCATTCGAAATCATTCGCACGATCCATTCTAATTCATTCATACGATCCATTCTAATTCATTCATACAATCCATTCTAATTCTTTCACACGATCTATTCTAATTCATTCGTAGGATCCATTCTAATTCATTCGTACAATCTATTCTATTTCATTCGTACGATCCATTCTTACTCATCCGTATGATCCATTCTAATTCATTCGGATGAATGTATCCATTCTAATTTATTCGTACGATCCTTTCTAATTCATTCGTACGATCCATTCTAATTCTTTCGTACGATCCATTCTTACTCATTCGTATGATCCATTCTAATTCATTCGTACGATCCATTCTAATTCATTCGTACGATCCATTCTAATTCATTCGCACAATCTATTCTAATTCATTCGTACGATCCATTCTAATTCATTCGTACGATCGTACGAATGAATTAGAATGGATCGTACGGAATGAATTAGAATGGATTGTATGAATGAATTAGAATGGATACATTCGTGCGAATGAATTAGAAGGGATCATACGAATGACTAAGAATGGATCGTACGAATGAAATAGAATGGATTGTATGAATGAATTAGAATGGATTGTACAAATGAATTAGAATGGATCGTACGAATGAATTAGAATGGATCATACGAATGAGTAAGAATGGATCGTACGAATGAAATAGAATAGATTGTACGAATGAATTAGAATGGATCCTACGAATGAATTAGAATGGATCGTGTGAAAGAATTAGAATGGATTGTATGAATGAATTAGAATGGATCGTATGAATGAATTAGAATGGATCGTGCGAATGAATTCGAATGGATCGTACGAATTCATTCTAATTCATTCATACAATCCATTCTAATTCTTTCACACGATCCATTCTAATTCATTCGTACATTCCATTCTAATTCATTAGCACGATCCATGCTAATTCATTCGTTCGATCAATTCTAATTCATTAGCACGATCCATTCTAAGTCATTCGTACGATCCATTCTAATTCATTCGCACGATCCATTCTAATTCATTCGTATGATACATTCTAATTCCTTCGTACGATCCATTCTAATTCATTCATACAATCCATTCTAATTCTTTCACCCGATCCATTCTAATTCATTCGTACGATCCATTCTAATTCATTCGTGCAATCCATTCTATTTCATTCGTACGATCCATTCTTACTCATTCGTACGATCCATTCTAATTCATTCACACGAATGTATCCATTCGTACGAATGAATTAGAATGGATTGTACGAATGAATTAGAATGAATCGTACGAAGGAATTAGAATGGATCGTATGAATGAATTAGAATGGATCGTACGAATGAATTAGAATGGATCGTACGAATGAATTAGAATGGATCGTACGAAGAAATTAGAATGGATCGTACGAATGAATTAGAATGGATATATTCGTGCAAATGAATTAGAATGGATCGAATGAATGTATTAGAATGGATCGTATGAGTGAATTAGAATGGATCGTACGAATGAATTAGAATGGATTGTATGAATGAATTAGAATGGATCGTACGAATGAATTAGAATGGATCGTATGAATGAATTTGAATGGATCGTATGAATGAATTAAAATGGATCGTGCGAATGAATTAGAAAGGATCGTACGAATGAATTAGAATGGATCGTACGAATGAACTAGAATGGATACATTCGTGCGAATAAATTAGAATGGATCGTACAAAAGAATTAGAATGGATCGTACGAATGGATTAGAATAGATCGTACGAATGGATTAGAATGGATCATACGAATGAATTAGAATGGATCGTGCGAATGAATTAGAATAGATCGAACGAATAAATTAGAATGGATATATTCGAGCGAATGAATTAGAATAGATCGTAGGAATGAATTAGAATGGATCATACGAATGAATTAGAATGGATCGTACGAACGAATTAGAATGAATCGTACGAACGAATTAGAATGGATCATATGAACGAATTAGAATGGATCGTACGAATGAATTAGAATGGATACATTCGAGCGAATGAATTAGAATGGATCGTACGAATGAATTAGAATAGATCACAGGAATGAATTAGAATGGATCGTGCAAATGAATTAGAATCGATACATTCGTGTGAATGAATTAGAATGGATCGTGCGAATGAATTAGAATGGATCGTACGAATGAATTAGAATGGATATATTTGAACAAATAAATTAGAATGGATCATACGAATGAATTAGAATGGATCATACGAATGAATTAGAATGGATAGTGCGAATGAATTAGAATGGATCGTACGAATGAATTAGAATGGATACATTCGTGCGAATGAATTAGAATGGATCATACGAATGAGTAAGAATGGATCGTACGAATGAAATAGAATGGATTATACAAATGATTTAGAATGGATCGTACGAATGCATTAGAATGGATCATACGAATGAGTAAGAATGGATCGTACGAATGAATTAGAATGGATTAGAATGGATTAGAATGGATCGTACGAATGAAATAGAATAGATTGTACGAATGAATTAGAATGGATTCGTACGAATGAATTAGAATGGATACATTCGTGCGAATGAATAAGAATGGATCGTACCAATGAGTAAGAATGGATCGTACAAATGAAATAGAATGGATTGTGCGAATGAATTAGAATGGATCGTACGAATGAATTAGAATGGATCGTGTGAAAGAATTAGAATGGATTGTATGAATGAATTAGAATAGATCGTATGAATGAATTAGAATGGATCATATTAATGAATTAGAATGGATCGTACGTCTTTCACACGATCCATTCTAATTCATTCGTACGATCCATTCTAATTCATTCGTACAATCCATTCTATTTCATTTGTACGATCCATTCTTACACATTCGTATGATCCATTCTAATTCATTCGTACGATCCATTCTAATTCATTTGTACGATCCATTCTAATTCATTCGTACAATCTATTCTATTTCATTCGTACGATCCATTCTTACTCATTCGTATGATCCATTCTAATTCATTCGCACGAATGTATCCATTCTAATTCATTCATACAATCCATTCTAATTCATTCCATACGATCCATTCTAATTCATTCGTACGATCGTACGAATGAATTAGAATGGATCGTACGAATGAATTAGAATAGATTGTGCGAATGAATTAGAATGGATCGTACGAATGGATTAGAGTGGATCGTACGAACGAATTAGAATGCATCATACGAATGAGTAAGAATGGATCGTACGAATGAATTAGAATGGATCATACGAATGAATTAGAATGGATCGTACGAATAAATTAGAATGGATACATTCGTCCGAATGAATTAGAATGGATCATACAAATGAGTCAGAATGGATCGTACGAATGAAATAGAATAGATCGTACGAATGAATTAGAATAGAATATACGAATGAATTAGAATGGATCGTACGAATGAATTAGAATGGATCGTATGAATGAATTAGAATGGATCGTACGAATGAATTAGAATGGATCGTGCGAATTAATTCGAATGGATCGTACAATCCATTCTAATTCATTCATACAATCCATTCTAATTCATTCGCACGAATGTATCCATTCTAATCCATTCGTACGATCCATTCTAATCCATTCGTACGATCCATTCTAATTCATTCGCACAAATGTATCCATTCTAATTCATTCGTACGATCCATTCTAATTCATTTGTACGATCCATTCTAATTCATTCGTACGATCCATTCTAATTCATTCGTATGATCCATTCTAATTCATTCATACGATCCATTCTAATTCATTCGTACGATCCATTCTAATTCATTCGTACGATCCATTCTAATTCATTCGCACAATCCATTCTATTTCATTCGTACGATCCATTCTTACTCATTGGTACGATCCATTCTAATTCATTCGCACGAATGTATCCATTCTAATCCATTCGTACGATCCATTCTAATCCATTCGTACGATCCATTCTAATTCATTCGCATGAATGTAACCATTCTAATTCATTCATTTGATCCATTCTAATTCATTCGTACGATCCATTCTAATTCATTCGTCCGATCCATTCTAATTCATTCGCACAAATGTATCCATTCTAAACCATTCATACGATCCATTCTAATTTATTCGTACGATCTATTCTAATTCATTCGTAAGATCCATTCTAATTCATTCGTACGATCCATTCTAATTCATTCGCACGAATATATCCATTCTAGTTCATTCGTACGATCCATTCTAATTCATTCGTACGATCCATTCTAATTCATTCGCACGATCCATTCTAATTCATTCGTACGATCCATTCTAATTCATTCGCACGAATGTATCCATTCTAATTCATTCGTACATACGATACATTCTAATTCATTCGTACGATCCATTCTAATCCATTCTTATTCATTCTAATCCATTCTATTTCATTCGTACGATCAATTCTAATTCATTAGCACGATCCATTCTAATTCATTCGTATGATCCATTCAAATTCATTCGCACGATCCATTCTAATTCATTCGTACAATCCATTCTATTTCATTCGTACGATCCATTCTTACTCATTCGTATGATCCATTCTAATTCATTCGCACGAATGTATCCATTCTAATCCATTCGTACGATCCATTCTAATCCATTCGTACGATCCATTCTAATTCATTCGCATGAATGTAACCATTCTAATTCATTCATTTGATCCATTCTAATTCATTCGTACGATCCATTCTAATTCATTCGTCCGATCCATTCTAATTCATTCACACGAATGTATCCATTCTAAACAATTCATACGATCCATTCTAATTTATTCGTACGATCCATTCTAATTCATTCGTACGATCCATTCTAATTCATTCGTCCGATCCATTCTAATTCATTCACACGAATGTATCCATTCTAATTCATTCGTACGATCCATTCTAATTCATTCGTACGATCCATTCTAATTCATTCGCACAATCTATTCTAATTCATTCATACGATCCATTCTAATTCATTCGCACGAATGTATCCATTCTAATTCATTCATACGATCCATTCTACTTCATTCGTACTATCCGTTTTAATTCACTCATACGATCCATTCTAATTCATTGATATGATCCATTCTAATTCATTTGCACGAATATATCCATTCTAATTCATTCGTACGATCCATTCTAATTCCTTCGTACGATCCATTCTAATTCCTTCGTACGATCCATTCTAATTCCTTCGTACGATCCATTCTATTTCATTCGTACGATCCATTCTATTTCATTCGTCTGATCCATTCTAATTCCTTCGTACGATCCATTCTAATTCCTTCGTATCCATTCTAATTCACTCATACGATCCATTCTAATTCATTCGTACGATCCATTCTAATTCATTCTAATCCATTCGTACGATCCATTCTAATTCATTCGTACGATCCATTCTAATTCATTCGTCCGATCCATTCTAATTCATTCACACAAATGTATCCATTCTAATTCATTCGTACGATCCATTCTAATTCATTCGTACGATCCATTCTAATTCATTCGCACAATCTATTCTAATTCATTCATACGATCCATTCTAATTCATTCGCACGAATGTATCCATTCTAATTCATTCATACGATCCATTCTACTTCATTCGTACTATCCGTTCTAATTCACTCATACGATCCATTCTAATTCATTGATACGATCCATTCTAATTCATTTGCACGAATATATCCATTCTAAATCATTCGTACGATCCATTCTAATTCCTTCGTACGATCCATTCTAATTCCTTCGTACGATCCATTCTAATTCCTTCGTACGATCCATTCTATTTCATTCGTATGATCCATTCTAATTCCTTCGTACGATCCATTCTAATTCCTTCGTATCCATTCTAATTCACTCATACGATCCATTCTAATTCATTCGTACGATCCATTCTAATTCATTCTAATCCATTCGTACGAATGAATTAGAATGGATCGTACGAATGAATTAGAATGGATCGTACGAATGAATTAGAATGGATCGTATGAATGAACTAGAATGGATACATTCGTGCGAATGAATTAGAATGGATCGTACGAATGAATTAGAATGGATCGTAGGAATGAATTAGAATGGATCGTACGAATGAATTAGAATGGATCATACGAATGAATTAGAATGGATCATACGAATGAGTAAGAATGGATCGTACGAATGAAATAGAATGGATTGTACGAATGAATTAGAATCGATCGTACGAATGAATTAGAATGGATCGTGTGAAAGAATTAGAATGGATTGTATGAATGAATTAGAATGGATCATATTAATGAATTAGAATGGATACATTCGTGCGAATGAATTAGAATGGATCGTTCGAATGAATTAGAATGGATCGTACGAATGAATTAGAATGGATCGTATGAATGAATTAGAATGGTTACATTCATGCGAATGAATTAGAAGGGATCGTACGAATGGATTAGAATGGATCGTACGAATGGATTAGAATGGATACATTCGAGCGAATGAATTAGAATGGATCGTACGAATGAATTAGAATGGATCGCACGAATGGATTAGAATAGATCCTACAAATGGATTAGAATGGATACCTTTGTGCATATGAATTAGAATGGATCGTACGAATGAATTAGAATGGATCATATGAATGAATTAGAATGGATCGTGTGAAAGAATTAGAATGGATTGTATGAATGAATTAGAATAGATCGTATGAATGAATTAGAATGGATTGTACGAATGAATTAGAATAGATCGTACGAATGAATTAGAATGGATCGTACGAATGAATTAGAATGGATACATTCGTGCGAATGAATTAGAATGGATACATTCGTGCGAAAGAATTAGAATAGATCGTATGAATGAATTAGAAGGGATCATATGAATGAATTAGAATGGATCGTGCGAATGAATTAGAATGGATCGTACGAATGAATTAGAATGGATCGTGCTAATGAATTAGAATTGATCGAACGAATGAATTAGAATGGATACATTTGTGCGAATGAATTAGAATGGATCGTACGAATGAATTAGAATGGATCATATGAATGAATTAGAATGGATCGTACGAATGAATTAGAATGGATCGTACGAAGGAATTAGAATGGATCGTACGAATGAATTAGAATGGATATATTCATGCAAATGAATTAGAATGGATCGTATGAATGTATTAGAATGGATCGTATGAGTGAATTAGAATGGATCGTGCGAAAGAATTAGAATGGATTGTATGAATGAGTTAGAATGGATCGTGCGAATGAATTAGAATGGATCGTACGAATGAATTAGAATGGATCCTATGAATGAATTAGAATGGATCGTGCGAATGAATTAGAATGGATCGTACGAATGAATTAGAATGGATCGTGCTAATGAATTAGAATTGATCGAACGAATGAATTAGAATGGATCGTACGAATGAATTAGAATGGATCGTACGAATGAGTAAGAATGGATCGTACGAATGAAATAGAATAGATCGTACGAATGAATTAGAATGGATCGTACGAACGAATTAGAATGGATCGTACGAATGAATTAGAATGGATCGTACGAATGAATTAGAATGGATACATTCGTGCGAATGAATTAGAATGAATCGTGCACGAATGTATCCATTCTAATTCATTCGTACGATCCATTCTAATTCAATAATATGATCCATTCTAATTCATTCGTACGATCCATTCTAATTCATTCGCACAATCTATTATAATTCATTCAGACGATCCATTCTAATTCATTCGCACGAATGTATTCATTCTAATTCATTCATACGATCCATTCTACTTCATTCGTACTATCCATTCTAATTCACTCATACGATCCATTCTAATTCATTCATACGATCCATTCTAATTCATTTGCACGAATATATCCATTCTAATTCATTCGTACGATCCATTCTAATTCCTTCGTACGATCCATTCTAATTCCTTCATACGATCCATTCTATTTCATTCGTATGATCCATTCTAATTCCTTCGTACGATCCATTCTAATTCCTTCATACGATCCATTCTATTTCATTCATATGATCCATTCTAATTCCTTCGTACGATCCATTCTAATTCCTTCGTATCCATTCTAATTCATTCATACCATCTATTCTAATTCATTCATACAATCCATTCTAATTCTTTCACACGATCCATTCTAATTCATTCGTAGGATCCATTCTAATTCATTCGTACAATCTATTCTATTTCATTCGTACGATCCATTCTTACTCATTCGTATGATCCATTCTAATTCATTCGGACGAATGTATCCATTCTAATTTATTCGTACGATCCATTCTAATTCATTCGTACGATCCATTCTTACTCATTCGTATGATCCATTCTAATTCATTCGTACGATCCATTCTAATTCAATCGTACGATCCATTCTAATTCATTCGCACAATCAATTCTAATTCTTTCGTACGATCCATTCAAATTCATTCGTACGATCGTACGAATGAATTAGAATTGATCGTACGGAATGAATTAGAATGGATTGTATGAATGAATTAGAATAGATACATTCGTGCGAATGAATTAGAATGGATCATACGAATGAGTAAGAATGGATCGTACGAATGAAATAGAATGGATTGTACGAATGAATTAGAATGGATCGTACAAATGAATTATAATGGATCGTACGAATGAATTAGAATGGATCATACGAATGAGTAAGAATGGATCGTACAAACGAAATAGAATGGATTGTACGAATGAATTAGAATGGATCGTACGAATGAATTAGAATGAATCGTGTGAAAGAATTAGAATGCATTGTATGAATGAAATAGAATGGATCGTATGAATGAATTAGAATGGATCGTGCGAATGAATTCGAATAGATCGCATGATCCATTCGAATAGAATGGATCGTATGAATGAATTAGAATGGATCGGGCGAATGAATTAGAATGGATTGTAGGAATGAATTAGAATGGATCGTTTGAATGAATTAGAATGGATCGTATGAATGAATTAGAATGGATCGTGCGAATGAATTAGAATTGATCGTACGAATGAATTAGAATGGATCGTACGAATGAATTAGAATGGATCATACGAATGAGTAAGATTGGATCGTACAAATGAAATAGAATGGATTGTACGAATGAATTAGAATGGATTGTATGAATGAATTAGAATGGATCGTACGAATGAATTAGAATGGATCGTATGAGTGAATTAGAATGGATACGAAGGAATTAGAATGGATCGTACGAAGGAATTTGAATGGATCATACGAATGAAATAGAATGGATCGTACGAAGGAATTAGAATGGATCGTACGAAGGAATTAGAATGGATCGTACGAATGAATTAGAATGGATATATTCGTGCAAATGAATTAGAATGGATCGTATGAATGAATTAGAATGGATCGTATGAGTGAATTAGAACAGATAGTACGAATGGATTGTATGAATGAATTAGAATGGATACATTCGTGCGAATGAATTAGAATGGATCGTATGAATGAATTAGAATAGATTGTGCGAATGAATTAGAATGGATCGTACGAATGAATTAGAATGGATACATTCGTGCGAATAAATTAGAATGGATTGTATGAATGAATTAGAATGGATTGTACGAATGAATTAGAATGGATCGTATGAGTGAATTAGAATGGATACGAAGGAATTAGAATGGATCGTACGAAGGAATTAGAATGGATCATACGAATGAAATTGAATGGATCGTACGAAGGAATTAGAATGGATCGTACGAAGGAATTAGAATGGATCGTACGAAGGAATTAGAATGGATCGTACGAATGAATTAGAATGAATATATTCGTGCAAATGAATTAGAATGGATCGTATGAATGAATGAGAATGGATCGTATGAGTGAATTAGAACGGATAGTACGAATGAAGTAGAATGGATCGTATGAATGAATTAGAATGGATACATTCGTGCGAATGAATTAGAATGGATCGTATGAATGAATTAGAATAGATTGTGCGAATGAATTAGAATGGATCATACGAATGAATTAGAATGGATACATTCGTGCGAATAAATTAGAATGGATTGTCTGAATGAATAAGAATGGATCGTATGAATGAATTATAATGGATCGTGCGAATGAATTAGAATGGATCGTACGAATAAATTGCGCGAATGAATTAGAATGGATCGTACGAATGAATTAGAATGGATCGTACGAATGAATTAGAATGGATCGTGCGAATGAATTAGAATGGATCATACGAATGAATTAGAATGGATCGTGCGAATGAATTAGAATGGATCGTACGAATGAATTAGAATGGATCGTACCAATGAGTAAGAATGGATCGTACGAATGAATTAGAATGGATCATATGAATGAATTAGAATGGATCGTACGAATGAATTAGAATGGATCGTGCGAATGAATTAGAATGGACCGTACGAATGAATTAGAATGGATCGTACGAATGAACTCGAATGGATACATTCGTGCGAATGAATTAGAATGGATCGTACGAATGAATTAGAATGGATCGTACGAATGAATTAGTATGGATCTTACGAATGAATTAGAATGGATCGTAAGAATGAATTAGAATGGATCATAAGAATGAATTAGAATGGATCGTACGAATGAATTAGAATGGATACATCTGTGCGAATGAATTAGAATGGATCGTACGAATGAATTAGAATGGATCGTATAAATGAATTAGAATGGATCGTACGAATGAATTAGAATGGATCGTATGAAGGAATAAGAATGGATCGTACGAATGAATTAGAATGGATATATTCGTGCAAATGAATTTGAATGGATCGTATGAATGTATTAGAATGGATCGTATGAGTGAATTAGAATGGATCGTGCGAATGAATTAGAATGGATTGTATGAATGAATTAGAATGGATCGTACGAATGAATTAGAATGGATCATACGAATTAATTAGAATGGATCATATGAATGAATTAGAATGGATCGTACGAATAAATTAGAATTGAATCGTACGAATGAATTAGAATGGATCGTACGAATGAATTAGAATGGATCGTGCTAATGAATTAGAATTGATCGAACGAATGAATTAGAATGGATCGTGTGAAAGAATTAGAATGGATTGTATGAATGAATTAGAATAGATCGTATGAATGAATTAGAATGGATCGTACGAATGAATTAGAATGGATCGTACGAATGAATTAGAATGGATACATTCATGCGAATGAACTAGAATGGATACATTCGTGCGAAAGAATTAGATTAGATTGTATGAATGAATTAGAATGGATCCTATGAATGAATTAGAATGGATCGTGCGAATGAATTAGAATGGATCGTACGAATAAATTTGAATGGATCGTGGTAATGAATTAGATTTGATCGAACGAATGAATTAGAATGGATACATTCGTGCGAATGAATTAGAATGGATCGTACTAATGAATTAGAATGGATCGTACGAATGAGTAAGAATGGATTGTACGAATGAAATAGAATAGATCGTACGAATGAATTAGAATGGATCGTACGAAGGAATTAGAATGGATCGTACGAATGAATTAGAATAGATATATTCGTGCAAATGAATTAGAATGGATCGTATGAATGTATTAGAATGGATCGTATGAGTGAATTAGAATGGATCGTACGAATGAATTAGAATGGATCGTATGAATGAATTAGAATGGATACATTCGTGTGAATGAATTAGAATGGATCGTATGAATGAATTAGAACAGATTTTGTGAATGAATTAGAACTGATCGTACGAATGAATTAGAATGGATACATTCGTGCGAATGAATTAGAATGGATTGTATGAATGAATTAGAATGGATCCTATGAATGAATTAGAATGGATCGTGCGAATGAATTAGAATGGATCATACGAATGAATTAGAATGGATCGTGCTAATGAATTAGAATTGATCGAACGAATGAATTAGCATGGATCGTGCTAATAAATTAGAATGGAACGTACGAATGAATTAGAATGGATCGTGTGAAAGAATTAGAATGGATTGTATGAATGAATTAGAATGAATTCGTACGATCCATTCGAATTCATTCGCACGATCCATTCTAATTCATTCATACGATCCATTCTAATTCATTCATACAATCCATTCTAATTCTTTCACACGATCCATTCTAATTCATTCGTAGGATCCATTCTAATTCATTCGTACAATCTATTATATTTCATTCGTATGATACATTCTTACTCATTCGTATGATCCATTCTAATTCATTCGGACGAATGTATCCATTCTAATTAATTCGTATGATCCATTCTAATTCATTTGTACGATCCATTCTAATTCATTCGTACGATCCATTCTAATTCATTCGTCCGATCCATTCTAATTCATTCGCAAGAATGTATCCATTCTAATTCATTCGTACGATCCATTCTAATTCATTCGTACTATCCATTCTAATTCATTCGTAAGATCCATTCTAATGCATTCGTACGATCCATTCTAATTCATTCATACGATCCATTCTAATTCATTCATACAATCCATTCTAATTCTTTCACACGATCCATTCTAATTCATTCGTAGGATCCATTCTAATTCATTCATACAATCTATTATATTTCATTCGTACGATCTATTCTTACTCATTCGTATTATCCATTCTAATTCATTCGGGCGAATGTATCCATTCTAATTTATTCGTACGATCCATTCTAATTCATTCGTACGATCCATTCTAATTCATTCGTACGATCCATTCTAATTCATTCGTCCGATCCATTCTAATTCATTCGCACGAATGTATCTATTCTAATTCATTCGTACGATCCATTCTAATTCATTCGTACGATCCATTCTAATTCATTCATATGATCCATTCTAATTCATTCGCATGATCCATTCTAATTCATTCGCACGAATGTATCCATTCTAATTCATTTGCACGATCCATTCTAATTCATTCCTATGATCTATTCTAATTCATTTGTACGATCCATTCTAATTCATTCTAATTCTTTCGCACGATCCATGCTAATTCATTCGTTCGATCAATTCTAATTCATTAGCACGATCCATTCTAATTGATTTGTACGATCCATTCTAATTCATTCGTACGATCCATTCTAATTCATTCGTATGATCCATTCTAATTAATTCGTATGATCCATTCTAATTCATTCGTACGATCCATTCTAATTCATTCATACAATCCATTCTAATTCATTCGTACGATCCATTCTAATTCACTCATACGATCCATTCTAATACATTCATACGATCCATTCTAATTCATTTGCACGAATATATCCATTCTAATTCATTCGTACGATCCATTCTAATTCCTTCGTACGATCCATTCTAATTCATTCGTACGATCTATTCTAATTCATTCGTACGTACCATTCTAATTCATTCGTACGAATGAATTAGAAAGGATACATTCATGCGAATGAATTAGAATGGATACATTCGTGCGAAAGAATTAGAATAGATCGTATGAATGAATTAGAATGGATCCTATGAATGAATTAGAATGGATCGTGCGAATGAATTAGAATGGATCGTACGAATGAATTAGAATGGATCGTGCTAATGAATTAGAATTGATCGAACGAATGAATTAGCATGGATCGTGCTAATGAATTAGAATGAATCATACGAATGAATTAGAATGGATCGTGTGAAAGAATTAGAATGGATTGTATGAATGAATTAGAATGGATCGTACGAATGAATTAGAATGGATCGTACGAAGGAATTAGAATGGATCGTACGAATGAATTAGAATGGATCGTACGAATGAATTAGAATAGATCGTACGAATGAATTAGAATGGATCATACGAAGGAATTAGAATGGATCGTACGAATGAATTAGAATGGATCGTATGAATGAATTAAAATGAATACATTCGTGTGAATGAATTAGAATGGATCGTATGAATGAATTAGAATAGATTTTGTGAATGAATTAGAACTGATCGTACGAATGAATTAGAATGGATACATTCGTGCGAATGAATTAGAATGGATTGTATGAATGAATTAGAATGGATCCTATGAATGAATTAGAATGGTCGTACGAATGAATTAGAATGGATACATTCGTGCGAATGAATTAGAATTGATCGTACGAATGAATTAGAATGGATCGTGCGAATGAATTAGAATGGATCGTACGAATGAATTAGAATGGATACATTCGTGCGAATGAATTAGAATGGATACATTCGTGCGAAAGAATTAGAATAGATCGTATGAATGAATTAGAATGGATCCTATGAATGAATTAGAATGGATCGTGCGAATGAATTAGAATGGATCGTACGAATGAATTAGAATGGATCGTGCTAATGAAATAGAATTGATCGAACGAATGAATTAGAATGGATCGTGCTAATGAATTAGAATGGAACGTACGAATGAATTAGAATGGATCGTGTGAAAGAATTAGAATGGATTGTATGAATGAATTAGAATGAATTCGTACGATCCATTCTAATTCATTCGCACGATCCATTCTAATTTATTCATACGATCCATTCTAAATCATTCATACAATCCATTCTAATTCTTTCACACGATCCATTCTAATTCATTCGTAGGATCCATTCTAATTCATTCGTACAATCTATTCTATTTCATTCGTACGATCCATTCTTACTCATTCGTATGATCCATTCTAATTCATTCGGACGAATGTATCCATTCTAATTTATTCGTACGATCCACTCTAATTCATTCGTACGATCCATTCTAATTCATTCGCTCGAATGTATCCATTCTAATCCATTCGTACGATCCATTCTAATCCATTCGTACGATCCATTCTAATTCATTCGCATGAATGTAACCATTCAAATTCATTCATTTGATCCATTCTAATTCATTCGTACGATCCATTCTAATTCATTAGGACGATCCATGCTAATTCATTCGTTCGATCAATTCTAATTCATTAGCACGATCCATTCTAATTCATTCGTACGATCCATTCTAATTCATTCGCACGATCCATTCTAATTCATTCATAGGATCCACTCTAATTCATTCATACGATCTATTCTAATTCTTTCGCACGAATGTATCCATTCTAATTCATTCGCACGAATGTATCCATTCTAATTCATTCGTACGATCCATTCTAATTTATTCGCACGATCCATTCTAATTCATTCGTACGATCAATTCTAATTCATTCACACGAATGTATCTATTCTAATTCATTCGTACGATCCATTCTAATTCATTCATAGGATCCATTCTATTTCATTCATACAATCCATTCTAATTCATTCGCACGAATGTATCCATTCTAATTCATTCGTACGATCAGTTCTAATTCATTCACAAAATCTATTGTAATTCATTCATACGATCCATTCTAATTCATTCACACGAATGTATCCATTCTAATTCATTCATACGATCCATTCTAATTCATTCGTACGATCCATTCTAATTCCTTCGTACGATCCATTCTAATTCATTCGTACGATCTATTCTAATTCATTCGTACGATCCATTCTAATTCATTTGTACGATCCATTCTAATTCCTTCGTACGATCCATTCTAATTTATTCGTACGATCCATTCTAATTCATTCATCCAATCCATTCTAATTCTTTCACACGATCCATTCTAATTCATTCGTACGATCCATTCTAATTCATTTGTGCAATCCATTCTATTTCATTCGTACGATCCATTCTTACTCATTCGTACGATCCATTCTAATTCATTCACACGAATGTATCCATTCGTACGAATGAATTAGAATAGATTGTACGAATGGATTAGAATGGATCGTATGAATGAATTAGAATGGATCGTACGAAGGAATTAGAATGGATCGTACGAATGAATTAGAATGGATCGTACGAATGAATTAGAATAGATCGTACGAATGAATTAGAATGGATCGTACGAAGGAATTAGAATGGATCGTACGAATGAATTAGAATGGATATATTTGCGCAAATGAATTAGAATGGATCGTATGAATGTATTAGAATGGATCGTATGAGTGAATTAGAATGGATCGTACGAATGAATTAGAATGGATCGTATGAATGAATTAGAATGGATACATTCGTGCGAAAGAATTAGAATAGATCGAATGAATGAATTAGAATGGATCCTATGAATGAATTAGAATGGATCGTGCGAATGAATTAGAATGGATCGTACGAATGAATTAGAATGGATCGTGCTAATGAATTAGAATTGATCGAACGAATGAATTAGCATGGATCGTGCTAATGAATTAGAATGGATCGTACGAATGAATTAGAATGGATCGTGTGAAAGAATTAGAATGGATTGTATGAATGAATTAGAATGGATCGTACGAATGAACTAGAATGGATCGTACGAAGGAATTAGAATGGATCGTACGAATGAATTAGAATGGATCGTACGAATGAATTAGAATAGATCGTACGAATGAATTAGAATGGATCGTACGAAGGAATTAGAATGGATCGTACGAATGAATTAGAATGGATCGTATGAATGAATTAGAATGGATACATTTGTGTGAATGAATTAGAATGGATCGTATGAATGAATTAGAATAGATTTTGTGAATGAATTAGAACTGATCGTACGAATGAATTAGAATGGATACATTCGTGCGAATGAATTAGAATCGATTGTATGAATGAATTAGAATGGATCCTATGAATGAATTAGAATGGTCGTACGAATGAATTAGAATGGATACATTCGTGCGAATGAATTAGAATTGATCGTACGAATGAATTAGAATGGATCGTGCGAATGAATTAGAATGGATCGTACGAATGAATTAGAATGGATACATTCGTGCGAATGAATTAGAATGGATACATTCGTGCGAAAGAATTAGAATAGATCGTATGAATGAATTTGAATGGATCCTATGAATGAATTAGAATGGATCGTGCGAATGAATTAGAATGGATCGTACGAATGAATTAGAATGGATCGTGCTAATGAATTAGAATTGATCGAACGAATGAATTAGTATGGATCGTGCTAATGAATTAGAATGGATCGTACGAATGAATTAGAATGGATCAAATGAATGAATTAGAATGGTTACATTCATGCGAATGAATTAGAATGGATCGTACGAATGGAGTAGAATGGATCGTACGAATGGATTAGAATGGATCGTACGAATGGGTTAGAATGGATACATTCGAGCGAATGAATTGGAATGGATCGTACGAATGAATTAGAATGGATCGTACGAATAAATTAGAATGGATACATTCGTCCGAATGAATTAGAATGGATCATACGAATGAGTAAGAATGGATCGTACGAATGAAATAGAATAGATTGTACGAATGAATTAGAATGGATCGTGCGAATGAATTAGAATGGATCGTACGAATGAATTAGAATGGATCGTACGAAAGAATTAGAATGGATCGTGCGAATGAATTCGAATGGATCGTACGAATGAATTAGAATGGATACCTTTTTGCAAATGAATTAGAATGGATCGTATGAATGAATTAGAATGGATCGTATGATTGAATTAGAACGGATAGTACGAATGAAGTAGAATGGATCGTATGAATGAAATAGAATGGATACATTCGTGCGAATGAATTAGAATGGATCGTATGAATGAATTAGAATAGATTGTGCGAATGAATTAGAATGGATCGTACGAATGAATTAGAATGGATACATTCGTGCGAATAAATTAGAATGGATAGTACGAATGAATTAGAATGGATCGTGCGAATAAATTAGAATGGATCGTACGAATGAATTAGAATGGATCGTCTGAAAGAATTAGAATGGATCGTATGAATGAATTAGAATGGATCGTGCGAATGAATCAGAATGGATCGTACGAATGAATTAGAATGGATACATTTGTGCGAATGAATTAGAATGGATCGTACGAATGAATTAGAATGGATCGTACGAATGAATTAGAATGGATTGTGTGAAAGAATTAGAATGGATCGTACGAATGAATTAGAATGGATCGTGCGAATGAATTAGAATGGATCGTACGAATGAATTAGAATGGATACATTCGTGCGAATGAATTAGAATGGATCGGACGAATGAATTAGAATGGATCGTACGAATGAGTAAGAATGGATCGTACGAATGAAATAGAATAGATCGTACGAATGAATTAGAATGGATCGTACGAAGGAATTAGAATGGATCGTACGAATGAATTAGAATAAATATATTCGTGCAAATTAATTAGAATAGATCGTATGAATGTATTAGAATGGATCGTATGAGTGAATTAGAATGGATCGTACGAATGAATTAGAATGGATCGTACGAATGAATTAGAATGGATCGTGCGAATGAATTAGAATGGATCGTACGAATGAATTAGAATGGATCGTATGAATGAATTAGAATGGATCGTACGAATGAATTAGAATGGATCGTGTGAATGAAGTAGAATGGATCGTACGAATGAATTAGAATGGATCGTACGAATGAACTAGAATGGATACATTCGTGCGAATGAATTAGAATGGATCATACGAATGAATTAGAATGGATCGTACGAATGAATTAGAATGGATCTTACGAAAGAATTAGAATGGATCGTACGAATGAATTAGAATGGATCTTACGAATAAATTAGAATGGATCGTACGAATAAATTAGAATGGATCGTATGAATGGTTTTGAATGGATACATTCGTGCGAATGAATTAGAATGGATCGGACGAATGAATTAGAATGGATCGTACGAATGAATTAGAATGGATCAAATGAATGAATTAGAATGGTTAAATTCATGCGAATGAATTAAAATGGATCGTACGAATGGATTAGAATGGATCGTACGAATGGATTAGAATGGATACATTCGTGCGAATGAATTAGAATGGATCATACGAATGAGTAAGAATGGATCGTACGAATGAAATAGAATTGATTGTACGAATTAATTAGAATGGATCGTGCGAATGAATTTGAATGGATCGTACGAATGGATTAGAATGTATCGTGCTAATGAATTAGAATTGATCGTACGAATGAAATAGAATGGATTGTACGAATGATTTAGAATGGATCGTACGAATGAATTTGAATGGATCGTACGAATGATTTAGAATGGATACATTCGTGCGAATGAATTAGAATGGATCATACAAATGGGTAAGAATGGATCGTACGAATGAAATAGAATGGATTGTACGAATGAATTAGAATGGATTCGTACGAATGAATTAGAATGGATACATTCGTGCGAATAAATTAGAATGGATCATACCAATGAGTAAGAATGGATCGTACGAATGAATTAGAATGGATCGTACGAATGAATTAGAATGGATCGTACGAATGAATTAGAATGGATCATACGAATTAATTAGAATGGATCCTACGAATGAATTAGAATGGATCGTACGAATGAATTAGAATGGATCGTATGAATGAATTAGAATGGATCGTGCGAATGAATTAGAATGGATCATACGAATTAATTAGAAAGGATCATACCAATGAATTAGAATGGATCGTACGAATGAATTAGAATGAATCGTACGAATGAATTAGAATGGATCGTACGAATGAATTAGAATGGATACATTTGTGCGAATGAATTAGAATGGATCGTACGAATGGATTAGAATGGATCGTACGAATGGATTAGAATGGATACATTCGTGCGAATGAATTAGAATGGATTGTATGAATGAATTAGAATGGATCGTACGATCCATTCGAATTCATTCGCACGATCCATTCTAATTCATTCGTACGATCCATTCTAATTCATTCATACGATCCATTCTAATTCATTCGTACGATCCATTCTAATTCATTCGTATATTCCATTCTAATTCATTCGTACGATCTATTCTATTTCATTCGTACGATCCATTCTTACTCATTCGTATGATCCATTCTAATTCATTCGGACGAATGTATCCATTCTAATTCATTCGTACGATCCATTCTAATTCATTCGTACAATCCATTCTTACTCATTCGTATGATCCATTCTAATTCATTCGTACGATCCATTCTAATTCATTCGTACGATCCATTCTAATTCATTCGCACAATCTATTCTAATTCATTCGTACGATCCATTCTAATTCATTCATACGATCGTACGAATGAATTAGAATGGATCGTACGGAATGAATTAGAATGGATTGTATGAATGAATTAGAATGGATACATTCGTGCGAATGAATTAGAATGGATTATACGAATGAGTAAGAATGGATCGTACGAATGAAATAGAATGGATTGTACGAATGAATTAGAATGGATCGTACAAATGAATTAGAATGGATCGTACGAATGAATTAGAATGGATCATACGAATGAGTAAGAATGGATCGTACAAATGAAATAGAATGGATTGTACGAATGAATTAGAATGGATCGTAGGAATGAATTAGAATGGATCGTGTGAAAGAATTAGAATGCATTGTATGAATGAATTAGAATGGATCGTATGAATGAATTAGAATGGATCGTGCGAATGAATTCGAATGGATCGCATGATCCATTTGAATAGAATGGATCGTATGAATGAATTAGAATGGATCGGGTGAATGAATTAGAATGGATTGTAGGAATGAATTAGAATGGATCATATGAATGAATTAGAATGGATCGTATGAATGAATTCGAATGGATCGTGCAAATGAATTAGAATGGATCGTACGAATGAATTAGAATGGATCGTACGAATGAATTAGAATGGATCATACGAATGAATTAGAATGGATTATACGAATGAGTAAGAATGAATCGTACGAATGGATTAGAATAGATTGTGCGAATGAATTAGAATGGATCGTACAAATGAATTAGAATGGATACATTCGTGCGAATAAATTAGAATGGATTGTATGAATGAATTAGAATGGATCGTACGAATGAATTAGAATGGATCATACGAATGAATTAGAATAGATTGCGCGAATGAATTAGAATGGATCGTGCGAATGAAATAGAATGAATACTAATGAATTAGAAAGGATCATACGAATGAATTAGAATGACGATCCATTCTTACTCATTCGTATGATCCATTCTAATTTATTCGCACGAATGTATCCATTCTAATTCATTCGTACGTCTAATTCATTCGTAAGGTCCATTCTAATTCATTCGCACAATCCATTCTATTTCATTCGTACGATCAATTCTAATTCATTCGTACGATCCTTTCTAATTCATTCGTCCGATCCATTCTAATTCATTCACAGGAATGTATCCATTCTAATTCATTCGTACGAACCATTCTAATTCATTCGTACGATCCATTCTAATTCATTCGTAAGATCCATTCTAATTCATTCGTACGATCCATTCTAATTCATTCGTACGATCCATTCTAATTCCTTCGTACGATCCATTCTAATTCATTCGTACGATCTATTCTAATTCATTCGCACGATCTGTTCTTATTCATTCGCACAATCCATTCTAATTCATTCGCACGAATGTATCCATTCTAATTTTTTCGTACGATCCATTCTAATTAATTCCCACGATCCATTCTAATTTATTTGTAGGATCCATTCTAATTCATTCGCACAATCCATTCTAATTCATTCGTACAATCCATTCTAATTCATTCGTATGATCCATTCTAAGTCATTCGGTGGATCCATTCTAATTCATTCGTACGATCCATTCTAATTCATTCCCACGATCCATTCTAATTTATTCGTATGATCCATTCTAATTCATTCGTACGATCTATTCTAATTCATTCGCACGAATGTAACCATTCTAATTCATTCATACGATTCATTCTAATTCATTCGTATGAGCTATTCTAATTCATATAAATGAGTAAGAATGGATCGTACGAATGAAATAGAATAGATTGTACGAATGAATTAGAATGGATTCGTACGAATGAATTAGAATGGATACATTCGTGCGAATGAATTAGAATGGATCGTACCAATGAGTAATAATGGATCGTACGAATGAAATAGAATGGATTGAGCGAATGAATTAGTATGGATCATATGAATGAATTAGAAAGGATCGTACGAATTAATTAGAATGGATACATTCGTGCGAATGAATTAGAATGGATTGTATGAATGAATTAGAATGGATCGTACGAACGAATTAGAATGGATCATACGAATTAATTAGAATGGATCGTACGAATGAATTAGAATGGATCGTACGAATGAATTAGAATGGATACATTCGTGCGAATGAATTAGAATGGATTGTGCGAATGAATAAGAACAGATCGTGCGAATGAATTAGAATGGATCGTACGAATGGATTAGAATGGATCGTGCAAATGAATTAGAATGGATCGTACGAATGAATTAGAATGGATACATTTGTGCGAATGAATTAGAATGGATCGTACGAATGAATTAGAATGGATCGTATGAATGAATTAGAATGGATCGTACGAATGAATTAGAATGGATCGTGCGAATGGATTAGAATGGATCGTACGAATGAATTAGAATGGATCGTACGAATGAACTAGAATGGATACATTCGTGCGAATGAATTAGAATGGATCGGACGAATGAATTAGAATGGATCGTACGAATGAATTAGAATGGATCGTACGAATAAATTAGAATGGATACATTCATCCGAATTAATTAGAATGGATCATACAAATGAGTAAGAATGGATCGTACGAATGAAATAGAATAGATTGTACGAATGAATTAGAATGGATCCTACGAATGAATTAGAATGGATCGTGTGAAAGAACTAAAATGGATTGTATGAATGAATTAGAATGGATCGTATGAATGAATTAGAATGGATCGTGCGAATGAATTCGAATAGATCGTACGAATTCATTCTAATTCATTCATACAATCCATTCTAATTCTTTCACACGATTTATTCTAATTCATTCGGAGGATCCCTTCTAATTCATTCGTACAATCTATTCTATTTCATTCGTACTATCCATTCTTACTCATTCGTATGATCCATTCTAATTCATTTGGACGAATGTATCCATTCTAATTTATTCGTACGATCCATTCTAATTCATTCGTACGATCCATTCTAATTCATTTGTACGATCCATTCTAATTCATTCGTCCGATCCATTCTAATTCATTCGCACGAATGTATCCATTCTAATTCATTCGTACGGTCCATTCTAATTCATTCGCACAATCCATTCTATGTCATTCGTACGATCCATTCTTACTCATTCGTATGATCCATTATGGATACATTCGTGCGAATGAATTAGAATGGATCATACGAATGAGTAAGAATAGATCGTACGAATGAAATAGAATGGATTGTGCGAATGAATTAGAATGGATCGTACGAATGAATTAGAATGGATCGTTTGAAAGAATTAGAATGGATTGTTTGAATGAATTAGAATAGATCGTATGAATGAATTAGAATGGATCCTGCGAATGAATTAGAATGGATCGTACGAATGAACTAGAATGGATACATTCATGCGAATGAATTAGAATGGATCGTACGAATAAATTAGAATGGATCTTACGAATGAATTAGAATGGATCGTACGAATGCATGATCCATGCGAATGAATTAGAATAGATCGTACGAATGAACTAGAAATGATACATTCGTGCTAATAAATTAGAATGGATCATACGAATGAATTAGAATGGATCGTATGAATGAATTAGAATGGATCGTACGAATGAATTAGAATGGATCGTACGAATGAATTAGAATGGATACATTCGTGCGAATGAATTAGAATGGATACATTCGTGCGAAAGAATTAGAATAGATCGTATGAATGAATTAGAATGGATCCTATGAATGAATTAGAATGGATCGTGCGAATGAATTAGAATGGATCGTACGAATGAATTAGAATGGATCGTGCTAATGAATTAGAATTGATCGAATGATTGAATTAGAATGGATACATTCGTGCGAATGAATTAGAATGGATCGGACGAATGAATTAGAATGGATCGTACGAATGAAATAGAATAGATCGTACGAATAAATTAGAATGGATCGTACGAAGGAATTAGAATGGATCGTACGAATGAATTAGAATGGATATATTTGTGCAAATGAATTAGAATGGATCATATGAATGTATTAGAAGGGATCGTATGAGTGAATTAGAATGGATCGTACGAATGAATTAGAATGGATCGTATGAATGAATTAGAATGGATACATTCGTGTGAATGAATTAGAATGGATCGTATGAATGAATTCGAATAGATTTTGTGAATGAATTAGAACTGATCGTACGAATGAATTAGAATGGATACATTCATGCGAATGAATTAGAATGGATTGTATGAATGAATTAGAATGGATCGTACGAATGAATTAGAATGGATCGTATGAGTGAATTAGAATGGATAGTGCGAATGAATTAGAATCGATCGTACGAATGAATTAGAATGGATCGTACGAATGAATTAGAATGGATCATACGAATGAGTAAGAATGGATTGTACGAATGAATTAGAATGGATCGTACGAATGAATTAGAATGGATCGTACGAATAAATTAGAATGGATACATTCGTCCGAATGAATTAGAATGGATCATACGAATGAGTAAGAATGGATCGTACGAATGAAATAGAATAGATTGTACGAATGAATTAGAATGGATCCTAGTACGATCCATTCTATTCATTCGTACGATCCATTCTAATTCATTCATACAATCCATTCTAATTCTTTCACACGATCCATTCTAATTCATTCGTACGATCCATTCTAATTCATTCGTGCAATCCATTCTATTTCATTCGTACGATCCATTCTTACTCATTCGTACGATCCATTCTAATTCATTCACACGAATGTATCCATTCGAACGAATGAATTAGAATCTATGTACGAATGAATTAGAATGGATCGTACGAACGAATTAGAATGGATCGTACGAAGGAATTAGAATGGATCGTACGAATGAATTAAAATGGATCGTACGAATGAATTAGAATAGATCGTACGAATGAATTAGAATGGATCGTACGAAGGAATTAGAATGGATCCTACGAATGAATTGGAATGGATCGTGTGAAAGAATTAGAATGGATTGTATGAATGAATTAGAATATATCGTATGAATGAATTAGAATGGATCGTACGAATGAATTACAATGGATCGTACGAATGAATTAGAATGGATCGTACGAATGAATTAGAATGGATACATTCGTGCGAATGAATTAGAATGGATACATTCGTGCGAAAGAATTAGAATAGATCGTATGAATGAATTAGAATGGATCCAATGAATGAATTAGAATGGATCGTGTGAATGAGTTAGAATGGATCGTACGAATGAATTAGAATGGATCGTGCTAATGAATTAGAATTGATCGAACGAATGAATTAGCATGGATCGTGCTAATGAATTAGAATGGAACGTACGAATGAATTAGAATGGATCGTGTGAAAGAATTAGAATGGATTATATGAATGAATTAGAATGAATTCGTACGATCCATTCGAATTCATTCGCACGATCCATTCTAATTCTTTCATACGATCCATTCTAATTCATTCGTACATTCCATTCTAATTCATTCGCACAAATGTATCCATTCTAATTCATTCGTAAGATCCATTCTAATTCATTCGCACGATCCATTCTAATTTATTCATACGATCGATTCTAATTCATTAGCACGATCCTGGCTAATTCATTTGTTCGATCAATTCTAATTTATTAGCACGATCCATTCTAATTCATTCATACGATCCATTCTAATTCATTCGCACAAATGTATCTATTCTAATTCATTCGTACGATCCATTCTAATTCATTCGCACGATCCATTCTAATTCACTCGTACGATCCATTCTAATTCTTTCACACGATCCATTCTAATTCATTCGTACAATCCATTCTAATTCATTCGCACGATCCATTCTAATTCATTCATAGGATCCATTCTAATTCATTCATACGATCTATTCTAATTCTTTCGCACGAATGTATCCATTCTAATTCATTCGCACGAATGTATCCATTCTAATTCATTCGTACGATCCATTCTAATTCATTCGTACGATCCATTCTAATTTATTCGTACAATCCATTCTAATTCATTCATACGATCTATTCTAATTCATTTATACAATCAATTCTAATTCTTTCACACGATCCATTCTAATTCATTCGTACGATCCATTCTAATTCACGAATGAGTAAGAATGGATCGTACGAATGAAATAGAATGGATTGTGTGAATGAATTAGAATGGACCGTACGAATGAATTAGACGTACGAATGAATTAGAATGGATACATTCGTGCGAATAAATTTGAATGGATCATACGAATGAGTAAGAATGGATCGTCATTCTAATTCATTCGTATGATCCATTCTAATTCATTTGTATCCATTCTATTTCATTCGCACGATCCATTCTAATTCATTCGCGCAATCTATTCTAATTCATTCGTACGATCCATTCAAATGCATTCGTATAGTCTATTCTATTTCATTCGTACGATCCATTCTTACTTATTCGTATGATACATTCTAATTCATTCGGACGAATGTATCCATTCTAATTTATTCGTACGATCCATTCTAATTCATTCGTACGATCCATTCTAATTCATTCGCTCGAATGTATCCATTCTAATCCATTCGTACGATCTATTCTATTCCATTCGTACGATCCATTCTAATTCATTCGTACGATCCATTCTAATTCATTAGCACGATCCATGCTAATTCATTCATTCGATCAATTCTAATTCATTAGCACGATCCATTCTAATTCATTCGTACGATCCATTCTAATTCATTCGCACGATCCATTCTAATTCATTCATAGGATCCATTCTAATTCATTCATACGATCTATTCTAATTCTTTCGCACGAATGTATCCATTCTAATTCATTCACACGAATGTATCCATTCTAATTCATTCATACGATCCATTCTAATTCATTCGTACGATCCATTCTAATTCACTCATACGATCCATTCTAATACATTCATACGATCCATTCTAATTCATTTGCACGAATATATCTATTCTAATTCATTCGTACGATCCATTCTAATTCCATCGAACGATCCATTCTAATTCCATCGTACGATCCATTCTAATTCATTCGTACGATCCATTCAAATTCATTCGTACGATCCATTCTTCGTATGATCCATTCTAATTCATTCGTACAATCTATTCTAATTCATTCGTACGAATGGATACATTCGTGTGAATGAATTAGAATGGATCGTACGAATGAGTAAGAATGGATCGTACGAATGAAATAGAATGGATTGCACGAATGAATTAGAATGGATCGTACGAATGAATTAGAATGGATCGTGTGAAAGAATTAGAATGGATTGTATGAATGAATTAGAATGGATCGTACGAATGAATTAGAATGGATCGTACGAAGGAATTAGAATGGATCGTACGAATGAATTAGAATGGATCGTACGAAGGAATTAGAATGGATCGTACGAATGAATTAGAATGGATATAATCGTGCAAATGAATTAGAATGGATCGTATGAATGTATTAGAATGGATCGTATGTGTGAATTAGAATGGATCGTACGAATGAATTAGAATGGATCGTATGAATGAATTAGAATGGATACATTCGTGTGAATGAATTAGAACGGATCGTATGAATGAATTAGAAAAGATTTTGTGAATGAATTAGAACTGATCGTACGAATGAATTAGAATGGATACATTCGTGTGAATGAATTAGAATGGATTGTATGAATGAATTAGAATGGATCGTACGAATGAACTAGAATGGATACATTCGTGCGAATGAATTAGAATGGATCGTACGAATGAATTAGAATGGATCGTACGAATGAATTAGAATGGATCGTACGAATGAATTAGAATGGATCGTACGAATGAATTAGAATGGATACATTCGTGCGAAAGAATTAGAATGGATCGGACGAATGAATTAGAATGGATCGTACGAATGAATTAGAATGGATCGTACGAATGAATTAGAATGGATCGTACGAATAAATTAGAATGGATACATTCGTCCGAATGAATTAGAATGGATCATACGAATGAGTAAGAATGGAACGTACGAATGAAATAGAATAGATTGTACGAATGAATTAGAATTGATCCTACGAATGAATTAGAATGGATCGTGTGAAAGAATTAGAATGGATTGTATGAATGAATTAGAATGGATCGTATGAATGAATTAGAATGGATCGTGCGAATGAATTCGAATGGATCGTACGAATTCATTCTAATTCATTCATACAATCCATTCTAATTCTTTCACACGATCAATTCTAATTCATTCGTACGTTCCATTCTAATTCATTAGCACGATCCATGCTAATTCATTCATTCGATCAATTCTAATTCATTAGCATGATCCATTCTAATTCATTCGTACGATCCATTCTAATTCATTCGCACGATCCATTCTAATTCATTCATAGGATCCATTCTAATTCATTCATACAATCAATTCTAATTCATTCGCACGAATGTATCCATTCTAATTCATTCGTACAATCAGTTCTAATTCATTCACAAAATCTATTCTAATTCATTCATACGATCCATTCTAATTCATTCACACGAATGTATCCATTCTAATTCATTCATACGATCCATTCTAATTCATTCGTACGATCCATTCTAATTCACTCATACGATCCATTCTAATACATTCATACGATCCATTCTAATTCATTTGCACGAATATATCCATTCTAATTCATTCGTACGATCCATTCTAATTCCTTCGTACGATCCATTCTAATTCATTCATACGATCTATTCTATTTCTTTCGTACGATCCATTCTTACTCATTCGTACGATCCATTCTAATTCATTCATCCGATCCATTCTAATTCATTCGCACGAATGTATCCATTCTAATTCATTCGTTCGATCAATTCTAATTCATTAGCACGATCCATTCTAATTCATTCGTACGATCCATTCTAATTCATTCGCACGATCCATTCTAATTCATTCATAGGATCCATTCTAATTCATTCGTACGATCCATTCTAATTCATTCGTACGATCCATTCTAATTCATTCGCACAATCCATTCTATTTCATTCGTACGATCCATTCTTACTCATTTGTACGATCCATTCTAATTCATTCGCACGAATGTATCCATTCTAATTCATTCGTACGAATCCATTCTAATTAATTCGTACAATCTATTCTATTTCATTCGTACGATCCATTCTTACTCATTCGTATGATCCATTCTAATTCATTCGGACGAATGTATCCATTCTATTTTATTCGTACGATCCATTCTAATTCATTCGTACGATCCATTCTAATTCATTCGTCCGATCCATTCTAATTCATTCGCACGAATGTATCCATTCTAATTCATTCGTACGATCCATTCTAATTCATTCGTACGATCCATTCTAATTGATTCGTACGATCCATTCTAATTCATTCGTACGATCCATTCTAATTCATTCGTACGATCCATTCTAATTCATTCGCACGAATGTATTCATTCTAATTCATTCGTACAATCCATTCTATTTCATTCGTACGATCCATTCTTACTCATTCGTATGATCCATTCTAATTCATTCGTATGATCCATTCTAATTCATACGTACGATCCATTCTAATTCATTCGTACGATCCATTCTAATTCATTCGCATGATCCATTCTAATTCATTCTTACGATCCATTCTAATTCATTCATACGATCCAATCTAATTCATTCCTACAATCCATTCTAATTCATTCGCCCGATCCATTCTAATTCATTCATACGATCCATTCTATTCGAATGGATCATGCGATCCATTCGAATTCATTCGCACGATCCATTCTAATTCATTCATACGATCCATTCTAATTCATTCATACAATGCATTCTAATTCTTTCACACGATCCATTCTAATTCATTCGTACGATCCATTCTAATTCATTCGTACAATCCATTCTATTTCATTTGTACGATCCATTCTTACTCATTCGTATGATCCATTCTAATTCATTCGTACGATCCATTCTAATTCATTTGTACGATCCATTCGAATTCATTCGTACAATCCATTCTATTTCATTCGTACGATCCATTCTTACTCATTCGTATGATCCATTCTAATTCATTCGCACGAATGTATCCATTCTAATTCATTCATACAATCCATTCTAATTCATTCCGTACGATCCATTCTAATTCATTCGTACGATCGTACGAATGAATTAGAATGGATCGTACGAATGAATTAGAATAGATTGTGCGAATGAATTAGAATGGATCGTACGAATGAATTAGAATGGATCATACGAATGAGTAAGAATGGATCGTACGAATGAATTAGAATGGATCGTACGAATAAATTAGAATGGATACATTCATCCGAATGAATTAGAATGGATCATACGAATGAGTAAGAATGGATCGTACGAATGAAATAGAATAGATTGTACGAATGAATTAGAATGGATCCTACGAATGAATTAGAATGGATTGTGTGAAAGAATTAGAATGGAAAGTTTGAATGAAATAGAATGGATCGTATGAATGAATTAGAATGGATCGTGCGAATGAATTCGAATGGATCGTACGAATTCATTCTAATTCATTCATACAATCCATTCTAATTCTTTCACACGATCCATTCTAATTCATTCGTACATTCCATTCTAATTCATTAGCACGATCCATGCTAATTCATTCGTTCGATCAATTCTAATTCATTAGCACGATCCATTCTAATTCATTCGTACGATCCATTCTAATTCATTCGCACGATCCATTCTAATTCATTCATAGGATCCATTCTAATTCATTCATACGATCTATTCTAATTCTTTCGCACGAATGTATCCATTCTAATTCATTCGCACGAATGTATCCATTCTAATTCATTCATACGATCCATTCTAATTCATTCGTACGATCCATTCGAATTCATTCGCACGATCCATTCTAATTCATTCATATGATCCATTCTAATTCATTCATACAATCCATTCTAATTCTTTCACACGATCCATTCTAATTCATTCGTACGATCCATTCTAATTCATTCGTACAATCCATTCTATTTCATTCGTACGATCCATTCTTACTCATTCGTATGATCCATTCTAATTCATTCGTATGATCCATTCTAATTCATTCGTACGATCCATTCTAATTCATTCGTACGATCCATTCTAATTCATTCGCACGAATGTATCCATTCTAGTTCATTCGTACGATCCATTCTAATTCATTCGTACGATCCATTCTAATTCATTCGTACGATCCATTCCAATTCATTCGTACAATCCATTCTAATTCATTCGTACAATTTATTCTAATTCATTTGTACGAATGGATACATTCATGTGAATGAATTAGAATGGATCGTACGAATGAGTAAGAATGGATCGTACGAATGAAATAGAATGGATTGCACGAATGAATTAGAATGGATCGTACGAATGAATTAGAATGGATCGTGTGAAAGAATTAGAATGGATTGTATGAATGAATTAGAATGGATCGTACGAAGGAATTAGAATGGATCGTATGAATAAATTAGAATTGATCGTACGAATGAATTAGAATGGATCGTACGAAAGAATTAGAATGGATCGTGTGAAAGAATTAGAATGGATCGTACGAATGAATTAAAATGGATCGTGCGAATGAATTAGAATGGATCGTACGAATGAATTAGAATGGATCGTGCTAATGAATTAGAATTAATCGAACGAATGAATTAGCATGGATCGTGCATTCGTACGATCCATTCTAATTCATTCGTAAGATCAATTCTAATTCATTCGTACGATCCATTCTAATTCATTCGCACAAATGTATCCATTCTAGTTCATTCGTACGATCCATTCTAATTCATTCGTACGATCCATTCTAATTCATTCATACGATCTATTCTAATTCATTCATACAATCCATTCTAATTCTTTCACACGATCCATTCTAATTCATTCGTACGATCCATTCTAATTCATATGCACAATCCATTCAATTTCATTCGTACGATCCATTCTTACTCATTCGTATGATCCATTCTAATTCATTCGCACTAATGTATCCATAATGGATCATACGAATGAGTAAGAATGGATCGTATGAATGAAATAGAATGGATTGTGCAAATGAATTAGAATGGACCGTACGAATGAATTAGAATGGATACATTCGTGCGAATGAATTAGAATGGATCGGACGAATGAATTAGAATGGATCGTACGAATGAATTAGAATGGATCGTACGAATGAATTAGAAAAGATACATTCGTCCGAATGAATTAGAATGGATCATACGAATGAGTAAGAATGGATCGTACGAATGAAATAGAATAGATTGTATGAATGAATTAGAATGGATCCTACGAATGAATTAGAATAGATCGTGTGAAAGAATTAGAATGGATTGTATGAATGAATTAGAATGAATTCGTACGATCCATTCGAATGCATTCGCACGATCCATTCTAATTCATTCATACGATCCATTCTAATTCATTCATACAATCCATTCTAATTCTTTCACACGATCCATTCTAATTCATTCGTAGGATCCATTCAAATTCATTCGTACAATCTATTCTATTTCATTCGTACGATCCATTCTTACTCATTCGTATGATCCATTCTAATTCATTCGGACGAATGTATCCATTCTAATTTATTCATACGATCCATTCTAATTCATTTGTACGATCCATTCTAATTCATTCATCCGATCCATTCTAATTCATTCGCACAAATGTATCCATTCTAATTCATTCGTAGGATCCATTCAAATTCATTCGTACGATCCATTCTAATTCATTCGTAAGATCCATTCTAATTCATTCGTACGATCCATCCTAATTCATTCGTACGATCCATTCTAATTCATTCGCACGATCTATTCTAATACATTCATACGATCCATTCTAATTCATTCGTACAATCTATTCTATTTCATTCGTACGATCCATTCTTACTCATTCGTATGATCCATTCTAATTCATTCGGACGAATGTATCCATTCTAATTTATTCGTACGATCCATTCTAATTCATTCGTACGATCCATTCTAATTCCTTCGTACGATCCATTCTAATTCATTCGTACGAACTATTCTAATTCATTCGTACGATCCATTCTAATTCATTCGCACGATCCATTCTAATTCATTCATAGGATCCATTTTAATTCATTCATACGATCTATTCTAATTCTTTCGCACGAATGTATCCATTCTAATTCATTTGCACGAATGTATCCATTCTAATTCATTCGTACGATCCATTCTAATTAATTCGTACGATCCTATCTAATTCACTCATACGATCCATTCTAATACATTCATATGATCCATTCTAATTCTTTTGCACGAATATTTCCATTCTAATTAATTCGTACGATCCATTCTAATTCATTCGTATGATCCATTCTAATTTATTCGCACGAATGTATCCATTCTAATTCATTCGTACGAATCCATTCTAATTCATTCGTACGATCCTTTCTAATACATTCATACGATCCATTCTAATTCATTTGCACGAATATATCCATTCTAATTCATTCGTACGATCCATTCTAATTCCTTCGTACGATCCATTCAAATTCATTCGTACGATCTATTCTAATTCATTCGTACGATCTATTCTAATTCATTCGTACGATCCATTCTAATTCCTTCGTACGATCCATTCTAATTCATTCGCACGAATGTATCCATTCTAGTTCATTCGTACGATCCATTCTAATTCATTCGTACGATCCATTCTAATTCAATCATACGATCTATTCTAATTCATTCATACAATCCATTCTAATTCTTTCGCACGATCCATTCTAATTCATTCGTATGATCCATTCTAATTCATTCGTACGATCCATTCTAATTCATTCGTACGATCCATTCTAACTCATTCGTACAATCCATTCTATTTCATTCGTACGATCCATTCTTACTCATTCGTATGATCCATTCTAATTCATTCGCACGAATGTATCCATTCTAATTCATTCATACAATCCATTCTAATTCATTCCGTACGATCCATTCTAATTCATTCGTACGATCGTACGAATGAATTAGAATGGATCGTACGAATGAATTAGAATAGATTGTACGAATGAATTAGAATGGATCCTACGAATGAATTAGAATGGATCGTGTGAAAGAATTAGAATGGATCGTACAAATGAATTAGAATGGATTAGAATGGATCGTGCGAATGAATTAGAATGGATCGTACGAATGAATTAGAATGGATTGTATGAATGAATTAGAATGGATCTTACGAATGAATTAGAATGGATCGTACGAATGAATTAGAATGGATCCTACGAATGAATTAGAATGGATACTTTCGTGCGAATGAATTAGAATGGATCGGACGAATGAATTAGAATGGATCGTACGAATGAATTAGAATGGATCGTACGAATAAATTAGAATGGATACATTCGTCCGAATGAATTAGAATGGATCATACGAATGAGTAAGAATGGATCGTACGAATGAAATAGAATAGATTGTACGAATGAATTAGAATGGATCCTACGAATGAATTAGAATGGATCCTACGAATGAATTAGAATGGATCCTACGAATGAATTAGAATGGATCGTGTGAAAGAATTAGAATGGATTGTATGAATGAATTAGAATGGATCGTATGAATGAATTAGAATGGATCGTGCGAATGAATTCGAATGCATTGTACGAATTCATTCTAATTCATTCATACAATCCAATCTAATTCTTTCACACGATCTATTCTAATTCATTCGTAGGATCCATTCTAATTCATTCGTACAATCTATTCTATTTCATTCGTACGATCCATTCTTACTCATTCGTATGATCCATTCTAATTCATTCGGACGAATGTATCCATTCTAATTTATTCGTACGATCCATTCTAATTCATTCATCCGATCCATTCTAATTCATTCGCACGAATGTATCTATTCTAATTCATTCGTACGGTCCATTCTAATTCATTTGCACAATCCATTCTATTTCATTCGTATGATCCATTCTTACTCATTCGTATGATCCCTTATGGATACATTCGTGCGAATGAATTAGAATGGATCATACGAATGAGTAAGAATGGATCGTACGAATGAAATAGAATGGATTGTGCGAATGAATTAGAATGGATCGTACGAATGAATTAGAATGGATCGTGTGAAAGAATTAGAATGGATTGTATGAATGAATTAGAATAGATCGTAGGAATGAATTAGAATGGATCGTATGAATGAATTAGAATGGATCGTATGAATGAACTAGAATGGATACATTCGTGCGAATGAATTAGAATGGATCGTACGAATAAATTAGAATGGATCGTACGAATGAATTAGAATGAATCTTACGAATGAATTAGAATGGATCGTACGAATGCACGATCCATGCTAATTCATTCGTTCGATCAATTCTAATTCATTGGCACGATCCATTCTAATTCATTCGTACGATCCATTCTAATTCATTCGCACGATCCATTCTAATTCATTCGTACGATCCATTCTAATTCTTTCACACGATCCATTCTAATTCATTCGTACGATCCATTCTAATTCATTCGTACGATCTATTCTAATTCATTCGTACGATCCATTCTAATTCATTCGTACGATCCCTTCTAATTCCTTCGTATGATCCATTCAAATTCATTCATACAATCCATTCTAATTCTTTCACACGATCCATTCTAATACATTCGTACGATCCATTCTCATTCATTCGTGCAATCCATTCTATTTCATTCGTACGATCCATTCTTACTCATTCGTACGATCCATTCTAATTCATTCACACGAATGTATCCATTCGTACGAATGAATTAGAATAGATTGTACGAATGAATTAGAATGGATCGTACGAATGGGTTAGAATGGATCGTATGAATGAATTAGAATGGATCGTACGAATGAATTAGAATGGATCGTGCGAATGAATTAGAATGGATCGTACGAATGAACTAGAATGGATCGTACGAATGAACTAGAATGGATACATTCGTGCGAATGAATTAGAATGGATCGTACGAATTAATTAGAATGGATCCTACGAATGAATCGTACGAATGAATTAGAATGGATCGTGTGAAAGAATTAGAATGGATTGTATGAATGAGTTAGAATATATCGTATGAATGAATTAGAATGGATCGTACGAATGAATTAGAATGGATCGTACGAATGAACTAGAATGGATACATTCGTGCGAATGAATTAGAATGGATCGTACGAATGAATTAGAATGGATCGTACGAATGAATTAGAATGGATCTTACGAATGAATTAGAATGGATCGTACGAATGCACGATCCATGTGAATGAATTAGAATAGATCGTACGAATGAACTAGAATGGATACATCCGTGCGAATAAATTAGAATGGATCATACGAATGAATTAGAATGGATCGTACGAATGAATTAGAATGGATCGTACGAATGAATTAGAATGGATCGTTCAAATGAATTAGAATGGATACATTCGTGCGAATGAATTAGAATGGATCGGACGAATGAATTAGAATGGATCGTACGAATGAATTAGAATGGATCGTACGAATAAATTAGAATGGATACATTCGTCCGAATGAATTAGAATGGATCATACGAATGAGTAAGAATGGATCGTACGAATGAAATAGAATAGATTGTACGAATGAATTAGAATGGATTCGTACGAATGAATTAGAATGGAAACATTCGTGCGAATGAATTAGAATGAATCGTACCAATGAGTAAGAATGGATCGTACGAATGAAATAGAATGAATTGTGCGAATGAATTAGAATGGATCATACGAATGAATTAGAATGGATCGTACGAATTAATTAGAATGGATACATTCGTGCGAATGAATTAGAATGGATTGTATGAATGAATTAGAATGGATCGTACGAATGAATTAGAATAGATCATACGAATTAATTAGAATGGATCATACGAATGAATTAGAATGGATCGTACGAATGAATTAGAATGGATCGTACGAATGAATTAGAATGGATCGTGTGACATTCTAATACATTCATACGATCCATTCTAATTCATTTGCACGAATATATCCATTCTAATTCATTCGTACGATCCATTCTAATTCCTTCGTACGATCCATTCTAATTCATTCGTACGATCTATTCTAATTCATTCGTACGATCCATTCTAATTCATTCGTACGATCCATTCTAATTCCTTCGTACGATCCATTCTAATTCATTCGTACGATACATTCTAATTCATTCGTACAATCTTTTCTAATTCATTTGTATGAATGGATACATTCGTGTGAATGAATTAGAATGGATCATACGAATGAGTAAGAATGGATCGTACGAATGAAATAGAATTGATTGCACTAATGAATTAGAATGGATCGTACGAATGAATTAAATGGATCGTGTGAAAGAATTAGAATGGATTGTATGAATGAATTAGAATGGATCGTACGAAGGAATTAGAATGGATCGTACGAATGAATTAGAATGGATCGTACGAATGAATTAGAATAGATGGTACGAATGAATTAGAATGGATCGTACGAATGAATTAGAATGGATCGTGTGAAAGAATTAGAATGGATCGTACGAATGAGTTAGAATGGATCGTGCGAATGAATTAGAATGGATCGTACGAATGAATTAGAATGGATCGTACGAATGAACTAGAATGGATGGTATGAATGAATAAGAATGGATCATACGAATGAATTAGAATGGATCGTACGAATAAATTAGAATGGATCATACGAATGAATTAGAATGGATCGTGCGAATGAATTAGAATGGATCGTATGAATGAATTAGAATGGATCGTACGAATGAATTAGAATGGATCGTACGAATAAATTAGAATGGATACATTCGTCCGAATGTATTAGAATGGATCATACGAATGAGTAAGAATGGATCGTACGAATGAAATAGAATAGATTGTACGAATGAATTAGAATGGATCCTACGAATGAATTATAATGGATCGTGTGAAAGAATTAGAATGGATTGTATGAATGAATTAGAATGGATCGTATGAATGAATTAGAATGGATCGTGCGAATGAATTCGAATGGATCGTACGAATTCATTCTAATTCATTCATACAATCCATTCTAATTCTTTCACACGATCTATTCTAATTCATTCGTAGGATCCATTCTAATTCATTCGTACAATCTATTCTATTTCATTCGTACGATCCATTCTTACTCATTTGTATGATCCATTCTAATTCATTCGGACGAATGTATCCATTCTAATTTATTCGTACGATCCATTCTAATTCATTCGTACGATCTATTCTAATTCATTCGTACGATCCATTCTAATTCATTCATACGATCTATTCTAATTCATTCATACAATCCATTCTAATTCTTTCACACGATCCATTCTAATTCATTCGTACGATCCATTCTAATTCATTCGCACAATCCATTCTATTTCATTCGTACGATCCATTCTTACTCATTCGTATGATCCATTCTAATTCATTCGCACGAATGTATCCATAATGGATCATACGAACAAGTAAGAATGGATCGTACGAATGAAATAAAATGGATTGTGCGAATGAATTAGAATGGACCGTACGAATGAATTAGAATGGATACATTCGTGCGAATCAATTAAAATGGATCGGACGAATGAATTAGAAAGGATCGTACGAATGAATTAGAATGGATCGTACGAATGAATTAGAATGGATCGTACGAATAAATTAGAATGGATACATTCGTTCGAATGAATTAGAATGGATCATACGAATGAGTAAGAATGGATCGTACGAATGAAATAGAATAGATTGTACGAATGAATTAGAATGGATTCGTACGAATGAATTAGAATGGATACATTCGTGCGAATGAATTAGAATGGATCGTACCAATGAGTAAGAATGGATCATACGAATGAAATAGAATGGATTGTGCGAATGAATTAGAATGGATCATACGAATGAATTAGAATGGATCGTACGAAATAATTAGAATGGATACATTCGTGCGAATGAATTAGAATGGATTGTATGAATGAATTAGAATGGATCGTACGAATGAATTAGAATGGATCATACGAATTAATTAGAATGGATCAAACGAATGAATTAGAATGGATCGTACGAATGAATTAGAATGGATCGTACGAATGAATTAGAATGAATCGTGTGACATTCTAATACATTCATACGATCCATTCTAATTCATTTGCACGAATATATCCATTCTAATTCATTCGTACGATCCATTCTAATTCCTTCGTATGATCCATTCTAATTCATTCGTACGATCTATTCTAATTCATTCGTACGATCTATTCTAATTCATTCGTACGATCCATTCTAATTCCTTCGTACGATCCATTCTAATTCATTCGTACGATACATTCTAATTCATTCGTACAATCTATTCTAATTCATTCGTATGAATGGATACATTCGTGTGAATGAATTAGAATGGATCGTACGAATGAGTAAGAATGGATTGCACGAATGAATTAGAATGGATCGTACGAATGAATTAGAATGGATCGTGTGAAAGAATTAGAATGGATTGTGTGAATGAATTAGAATGGATCGTACGAAGGAATTAGAATGGATCGTACGAATGAATTAGAATGGATCGTACGAATGAATTAGAATAGATGGTACGAATGAATTAGAATGGATCGTACGAATGAATTAGAATGGATCGTGTGAAAGAATTAGAATGGATCGTACGAATGAATTAGAATAGATCGTGCGAATGAATTAGAATGGATCGTACGAATGAATTAGAATGGATCGTACGAATGAACTAGAATGGATTGTATGAATGAATTAGAATGGATCGTACGAATGAATTAGAATGGATCGTACGAATGAACTGGAATGGATACATTCGTGCGAATGAATTAGAATGGATCGTACGAATGAATTATAATGGATCGTGCGAATGAATTAGAATGGATCGTATGAATGAATTAGAATGGATCGTACGAATGAATTAGAATGGATCGTACGAATAAATTAGAATGGATATATTCGTTCGAATGAATTAGAATGGATCATACGAATGAGTAAGAATGGATCGTACGAATGAAATAGAATAGTTTGTAGGAATGAATTAGAATGGATCCTACGAATGAATTAGAATGGATCGTGTGAAAGAATTAGAATGGATTGTATGAATGAATTAGAATGGATCGTATGAATGAATTAGAATGGATCGTGCGAATGAATTTGAATGGATCGTACGAATTCATTCTAATTCATTCATACAATCCATTCTAATTCTTTCACACGATCTATTCTAATTCATTCGTAGGATCCATTCTAATTCATTCGTACAATCTATTCTATTTCATTCGTACGATCCATTCTTACTCATTCGTATGATCCATTCTAATTCATTCGGACGAATGTATCCATTCTAATTTATTCGTACGATCCATTCTAATTCATTCGTACGATCTATTCTAATTCATTCGTACGATCCATTCTAATTCATTCATACGATCTATTCTAATTCATTCATACAATCCATTCTAATTCTTTCACACGATCCATTCTAATTCATTCGTACGATCCATTCTAATTCTTTCGCACAATCCATTCTATTTCATTCGTACGATCCATTCTTACTCATTCGTATGATCCATTCTAATTCATTCGCACGAATGTATCCATAATGGATCATACGAACGAGTAAGAATGGATCGTACGAATGAAATAGAATGGATTGTGCGAATGAACTAGAATGGACCGTACGAATGAATTAGAATGGATACATTTGTGCGAATGAATTAGAATGGATCGGACGAATGAATCAGAATGGATCGTACGAATGAATTAGAATGGATCGTACGAATAAATTAGAATGGATACATTCGTCCGAATGAATTAGAATGGATCATACGAATGAGTAAGAATGGATCGTACGAATGAAATAGAATAGATTGTACGAATGAATTAGAATGGATTCTTACGAATGAATTAGAATGGATACATTCGTGCGAATGAATTAGAATGGATCGTACCAATGAGTAAGAATGGATCGTACGAATGAAATAGAATGGATTGTGCGAATGAATTAGAATGGTTCATACGAATGAATTAGAATGGATCGTACGAATTAATTAGAATGGATACATTCATGCGAATGAATTAGAATGGATTGTATGAATGAATTAGAATGGATCATACGAATGAATTAGAATGGATCATACGAATTAATTAGAATGGATCATACGAATGAATTAGAATGGATCGTACGAATGAATTAGAATGGATCATACGAATGAATTAGAATGGATACATTCATGATGAATTAGAATGGATTGTGCGAATGAATAAGAACAGATCGTGCGAATGAATTATAATGGATCGTACGAATGAATTAGAATGGATCGTGCGAATGAATTAGAATGGATCGTACGAAAGAATTAGAATGGATACATTTGTGCGAATGAATTAGAATGGATCGTACGAATGAATTAGAATGGATCGTATGAATGAATTTGACTGGATCGTACGAATGAATTAGAATGGATCGTGCGAATGAATTAGAATGGATCGTACGAATGAATTAGAATGGATCGTACGAATAAACTAGAATGGATACATTCGTGCGAATGAATTAGAATGGATCGTACGAATGAATTAGAATGGATCGTACGAATGAATTAGAATGGATCCTACGAATGAATTAGACTGGATCGTATGAATGGATTAGAATGGATCGTACGAATGAATTAAAATGGTTACATTCGTGCGAATTAATTAGAATGGATCGAACGAATGAATTAGAATGGATCGTACGAATGAATTAGAATGGATCGTACGAATAAATTAGAATGGATACATTCGTCCGAATGAATTAGAATGGATCATACGAATGAGTTAGAATGGATCGTACGAATGAAATAGAATAGATTGTACGAATGAATTAGAATGGATCCTACGAATGAATTAGAATGGATCGTGTGAAAGAATTAGAATGGATTGTATGAATGAATTAGAATGGATCGTATGAATGAATTTGAATGGATCGTGCGAATGAATTCGAATGGATCGTACGAATTCATTCTAATTCATTCATACAATCCATTCTAATTCTTTCACACGTTTTATTCTAATTCATTCGTAGGATCCATTCTAATTCATTCGTACAATCTATTCTATTTCATTCATACGATCCATTCTTACTCATTCATATGATCTATTCTAATTCATTCGGACGAATATATCCATTCTAATTTATTCGTACGATCCATTCTAATTCATTCGTACGATCCATTCTAATTCATTCGTACGATCCATTCTAATTCATTCGCACGAATGTATCCATTCTAATTCATTCGTACGGTCCATTCTAATTCATTCGCACAATCCATTCTATTTCATTCGTACGATCCATTCTTACTCATTCGTATGATCCATTATGGATACATTCGTGCGAATGAATTAGAATGGATCATACGAATGAGTAAGAATGGATCGTACGAATGAAATAGAATGGATTGTGCGAATGAATTAGAATGGATCGTACGAATGAAGAATGGATCGTGTGAAAGAATTAGAATGGATTGTATGAATGAATTAGAATAGATCGTATGAATGAATTAGAATGGATCGTACAAATGAATTAGAATGGATCGTACGAATGAACTAGAATGGATACATTCGTGCGAATGAATTAGAATGGATCGTACGAATGAATTAGAATGGATCGTACGAATGAATTAGAATGGATCTTACGAATGAATTAGAATGGATCGTACGAATGCACGATCCATGCGAATGAATTAGAATAGATCGTACGAATTAACTAGAATGGATACATTCGTGCGAATGAATTAGAATGGATCGTACTAATGAATTAGAATGGATCTTACGAATGAATTAGAATGGATCGTACGAATGAATTAGAATGGATCGTACGAATGAATTAGAATGGATACATTCGTGCGAATGAATTAGAATGGATCGGACGAATGAATTAGAATGGATCGTACGAATGAATATGAATGGATCGTACGAATAAATTAGAATGGATACATTCGTCCGAATGAATTAGAATGGATCATACGAATGAGTAAGAATGGATCGTACGAATGAAATAGAATAGATTGTACGAATGAATTAGAATGGATTCGTACGAATGAATTAGAATGGATACATTCGTGCGAATGAATTAGAATGGATCGTACCAATGAGTAAGAATGGATCGTACGAATGAAATAGAATGGATTGTGCGAATGAATTAGAATGGATCATACGAATGAATTAGAATGGATCGTATGAATTAATTAGAATGGATACATTCGTGCGAATGAATTAGAATGGATTGTATGAATGAATTAGAATGGATCGTACGAATGAATTAGAATTGATCGTACGAATGAATTAGAATGGATACATTCGTGCGAATGAATTAGAATGGATTGTGCGAATGAATAAGAACAGATCGTGCGAATGAATTAGAATGGATCGTACGAATGAATTAGAATGGATCGTGCGAATGAATTAGAATGGATCGTACGAATGAATTAGAATGGATACATTTGTGCGAATGAATTAGAATGGATCGTACGAATGAATTAGAATGGATCGTACGAATGAATTAGAATGGATACATTCGTGCGAATGAATTAGAATGGATTGTGCGAATGAATAAGAACAGATCGTGCGAATGAATTAGAATGGATCGTACGAATGAATTAGAATGGATCGTGCGAATGAATTAGAATGGATCGTACGAATGAATTAGAATGGATACATTTGTGCGAATGAATTAGAATGGATCGTACGAATGAATTAGAATGGATCGTATGAATGAATTAGAACGGATCGTACGAATGAATTAGAATGGATCGTGCGAATGAATTAGAATGAATCGTACGAATGAACTAGAATGGATACATTCGTGCGCATGAATTAGAATGGATCGTATGAATGAATTAGAATGGATCGTACGAATGAATTAGAATGGATCTTACGAATGAATTAGAATGGATCGTACGAATGAATTAGAATAGATCGTACGAATGAATTAGAATGGATACATTCATGCGAATGAATTAGAATGGATCGGACGAATGAATTAGAATGGATCGTACGAATGAATTAGAATGGATCGTACGAATAAATTAGAATGGATACATTCGTCCGAATGAATTAGAAAAGATTATACGAATGAGTAAGAATGGATCGTACGAATGAAATAGAATAGATTGTACGAATGAATTAGAATGGATCCTACGAATGAATTAGAATGGATCTTGTGAAAGAATTAGAATGGATTGTATGAATGAATTAGAATGGATCGTATTAATGAATTAGAATGGATCGTGCGAATGAATTCGAATGGATCGTACGAATTCATTCTAATTCATTCATACAATCCATTCTAATTCTTTCACACGATCTATTCTAATTCATTCGTAGGATCCATTCTAATTCAGTCGTACAATCTATTCTATTTCATTCGTACGATCCATTCTTACTCATTCGTATGATCCATTCTAATTCATTCGGACGAATGTATCCATTCTAATTTATTCGTACGATCCATTCTAATTCATTCGTACGATCCATTCTAATTCATTCGTACGATCCATTCTAATTCTTTCGTCCGATCTATTCTAATTCATTCGCACGAATGTATCCATTCTAATTCATTCGTACGGTCCATTCTAATTCATTCACACAATCCATTCTATTTCATTCGTACGATCCATTCTTACTCATTCGTATGATCCATTATGGATACATTCGTGCGAATGAATTAGAATGGATCATACGAATGAGTAAGAATGGATCGTACGAATGAAATAGAATGGATTGTGCGAATGAATTTGAATGGATCGTACGAATGAATTAGAATGGATCGTGTGAAAGAATTAGAATGGATTGTATGAATGAATTAGAATAGATCGTATGAATGAATTAGAATGGATCGTATGAATGAATTAGAATGGATCGTACGAATGAACTAGAATGGATACATTCGTGCGAATGAATTAGAGTGGATCGTACGAATGAATTAGAATGGATCGTACGAATGAATTAGAATGGATTTTACGAATGAATTAGAATGGATCGTACGAATGCACGATCCATGCGAATGAATTAGAATAGATCGTACGAATGAACTAGAATGGATACATTCGTGCGAATGAATTAGAATGGATCGTACGAATGAATTAGAATGGATCGTACGAATGAATTAGAATGGATCGTACGAATGAATTAGAATGGATACATTCATGCGAATGAATTAGAATGGATACATTCGTGCGAAAGAATTAGAATAGATCGTATGAATGAATTAGAATGGACCCTATGAATGAATTAGAATGGATCGTGCGAATGAATTAGAATGGATCGTACGAATGAATTAGAATGGATCGTGCTAATGAATTAGAATTGATCGAACGAATGAATTAGAATAGATATATTCGTGCGAATGAATTAGAATGGATCGGACGAATGAATTAGAATGGATCGTACGAATGAGTAAGAATGGATCGTACGAATGAAATAGAATAGATCGTACGAATGAATTAGAATGGATCGTACGAAGGAATTAGAATGGATCGTACGAATGAATTAGAATGGATATATTCGTGCAAATGAATTAGAATGGATCGTATGAATGTATTAGAATGGATCGTATGAGTGAATTAGAATGGATCGTACGAATGAATTAGAATGGATCGTATGAATGAATTAGAATGGATACATTCGTGTGAATGAATTAGAATGGATCGTATGAATGAATTGGAATAGATTTCGTGAATGAATTAGAACTGATCATACAAATGAATTTGAATGGATACATTCGTGCGAATGAATTAGAATGGATTGTATGAATGAATTAGAATGGATCGTACGAATGAATTAGAATGGATCGTATGAGTGAATTAGAATGGATACGAAGGAATTAGAATGGATCGTACTAAGGAATTAGAATGGATCATACGAATGAAATAGAATGGATCGTACGAAGGAATTAGAATGGATCGTACGAAGGAATTAGAATGGATCGTACGAAGGAATTAGAATGGATATATTCGTGCAAATGAATTAGAATGGATCGTATGAATGAATTAGAATGGATCGTATGAGTGAATTAGAACGGATAGTACGAATGAAGTAGAATGGATCGTTTGAATGAATTAGAATGGATACATTCGTGCGAATGAATTAGAATGGATCGTATGAATGAATTAGAATAGATTGTGCGAATGAATTAGAATGGATCGTACGAATGAATTAGAATGAATACATTCGTGCGAATAAATTAGAATGGATTGTATGAATGAATTAGAATGGATCGTACGAATAAATTAGAATGGATCGTACGAATGAATTAGAATAGATTGCGCGAATGAATTAGAATGGATCGTACGAATGAATTAGAATGGATCGTACGAAGGAATTAGAATGGATCATACGAATGAATTAGAATGGATCGTACGAATGAATTAGAATGGATCGTACGAAGGAATTAGAATGGATCGTACGAATGAATTAGAATGGATCGTACGATTGAATTAGAATGGATCATACGAATGAGTAAGAATGGATCGTATGAATGAATTAGATTGGATCGTACGATCCATTCTAATTCATTAGCATGGATCGTGCTAATGAATTAGAATGGAATATACGAATGAATTAGAATGGATCGTAGAATGGATCGTTCGAATGAATTAGAATGGATCGTACGAATAAATTGGAATAGATCGTAGGAATGAATTAGAATGGATCGTGCAAATGAATTAGAATGGATACATTCGTACGAATGAATTAGAATGGATCGTACGAATGAATTAGAATGGATCGTACGAATGAATTCGAATGGATCATACGATCTATTCTAATTCATTCATACAATCCATTCTAATTCATTCGCACGAATGTATCCATTCTAATCCATTCGTACGATCCATTCTAATCCATTCGTACGATCCATTCTAATTCATTCGCATGAATGTAACCATTCTAATTCATTCACACGATCCTATGAATTAGAATGGATACATTCGTGCGAATGAATTAGAATGGATCGTGCGAATCCATTAGACTGGATCGTGCGAATGAATAAGAATGGATCATATGAATGAATTAGAATGGATCGTACGAATTAATTAGAATGGATACATTCGTGCGAATGAATTAGAATGGATTATATGAATGAATTAGAATGGATCGTACGAATGAATTAGAATGGATCATACGAATTAATTAGAATGGATCATACGAACAAATTAGAATAGATCGTACGAATGAATTAGAATGGATCGTACGAATGAACTAGAATGGATCGTACGAATGAACTAGAATGGATACATTCGTGCGAATGAATTAGAATGGATCATACGAATGAATTAGAATGGATCGTACGATTCATTCTAATTCATTCGTACGATCCATTCTAATACATTCGTACGATTCATGCTAATTCATTCGCACGATCCATTCTAATTCATTCGTACGATCCATTCTTATTCATTCATACGATCCATTCTAATTCATTCGCACAATCCATTCTAATTCATTCGTACAATCCATTCTAATTCATTCGTATGATCCATTCTTACTCATTCGGTGGATCCATTCTAATTCATTCGTACGATCCATTCTAATTCATTCCCACGATCCATTCTAATTTATTCATACGATCCATTCTAATTCATTCGTACGATCTATTCTAATTCATTCGAACGAATGTAACCATTCTAATTCATTCATACGATTCATTCTAATTCATTCGTATGAGCTATTCTAATTCATTCGTACGATCCATTCTAATTCATTCGTACGATCCATTGTAATTCATTCATACAATCCATTTAGATTCATTCGCACAAATGTATCCATTCAAATTCATTAGTACAATCCAGTCTAATTCATTCCTACGATCCATTCTAATTCATTCGCACGAATATATCTATTCTAATTCTTTCGTACGATGCATTCTAATTCATTCGTACGATCCATTCTAATTCATTTATTTGATCCATTCTAATTCATTCGTACGATCCATTCTAATTCATTCGTCCGATTCATTCTAATTCATTCGCACGAATGTATCCATTCTAATTCATTCGTACGATCCATTCTAATTCATTCGTACGATCCATTCTAATTCATTCATAAGATCCATTCTAATTCATTCGTACGATCCATTCTAATTCATTCGTACGATCCATTCTAATTCATTCGCACGAATGTATCCATTCTAGTTCATTCGTACGATCCATTCTAATTCATTCGTACGATCCATTCTAATTCATTCGCACGATCCATTCTAATTCATTCGTACGATCAATTGTAATTCATTCGCACGAATGTATCCATTCTAATTCATTCGTACGATCCTGAATTAGAATGGATCGTACGAATGAATGGATCGTGCGAATGAATTAGAATAGAATATACGAATGAATTAGAATGGATCATACGAATTAATTAGAATGGATCGTACGAATGAATTAGAATGGATCGTACGAATGAATTAGAATGGATCGTACGAAAGAATTAGAATGGATCGTGCAAATGAATTAGAATGGATCGTACGAATGAATTAGAATGGATACATTTGTGCGAATGAATTAGAATGGATCGTACAAATGAATTAGAATGGATCGTATGAATGAATTAGAATGGATCGTATGAATGAATTAGAATGGATCGTGCGAATGAATTAGAATGGATCGTACGAATGAATTAGAATAGATCGTGTGAAAGAATTAGAATGGATCGTACGAATGAATTAGAATGGATCGTGCGAATGAATTAGAATGGATCATACGAATGAATTAGAATGGATACATTCGTGTGAATGAATTAGAATGGATCGGACGAATGAATTAGAATGGATCATACGAATGAGTAAGAATGGATCGTACGAATGAAATAGAATAGATCGTACGAATGAATTAGAATGGATCGTACAAAGGAATTAGAATGGATCGTACGAATGAATTAGAATGGATATTTTCGTGCAAATGAATTAGAATGGATTGTATGAATGTATTAGAATGGATCGTATGAGTGAATTAGAATGGATCGTATGAATGAATTAGAATGGATCATATGAATGAATTAGAATGGATACATTCGTGTGAATGGATTAGAATGGATCGTATGAATGAATTAGAATAGATTTTGTGAATGAATTAGAACTGATCGTACGAATGAATTAGAATGGATACATTCGTGCGAATGAATTAGAATGGATTGTATGAATGAATTAGAATGGATCCTATGAATGAATTAGAATGGATCGTACGAATGAATTAGAATGGATACATTCGTGCGAATGAATTAGAATTGATCGTACGAATGAATTAAAATGGATTGTGCGAATGAATTAGAATGGATCGTACGAATGAATTAGAATGGATGCATTCGTGCGAATGAATTAGAATGGATACATTCGTGCGAAAGAATTAGAATAGATCGTATGAATGAATTAGAATGGATTGTATGAATGAATTTGAATGGATCGTATAAATGAATTAGAATGGATCGTGCGAATGAATTCGAATGGATCGTACGAATTCATTCTAATTCATTTATACAATCCATTCTAATTCTTTCACACGATCCATTCTAATTCATTCGTACGTTCCATTCTAATTCATTAGCACGATCCATGCTAATTCATTCGTTCGATCAATTCTAATTCATTAGCACGATCCATTCTAATTCATTCGTACGATCCATTCTAATTCATTTGTACGATCCATTCTAATTCATATGCACAAAGGTATCCATTCTAATCCATTCGTAGGATCCATTCTAATCCATTCATACGATCCATTCTAATTCATTAGTACGATCCATTCTAATTCATTCGCTCGAATGTATCCATTCTAATCCATTCGTACGATCCATTCTAATCCATTCGTACGATCCATTCTAATTCATTCGCATGAATGTAACCATTCTAATTCATTCATTTGATCCATTCTAATTCATTCGTACGATCCATTCTAATTCATTCGTCCGATCCATTCTAATTCATTCGCACGATTGTATCCATTCTAATTCATTCGTACGATCCATTCTAATTCATTCGTAAGATCCATTCTAATTCATTCGTACGATCCATTCTAATTCATTCGTACGATCCATTCTAATTCATTCGCACGAATGTATCCATTCTAATTCATTCATACGATCCATTCTACTTCATTCGTACTATCCGTTCTAATTCACTCATACGATCCATTCTAATTCATTCATACGATCCATTCTAATTCATTTGCACGAATATATCCATTCTAATTCATTCGTACGATCCATTCTAATTCCTTCGTACGATCCATTCTAATTCTTTCGTACGATCCATTCTAATTCCTTCGTACGATCCATTCTATTTCATTCGTATGATCCATTCTAATTCCTTCGTACGATCCATTCTAATTCCTTCGTATCCATTCTAATTCACTCATACGATCCATTCTAATTCATTCGTACGATCCGTTCTAATTCATTCATACAATCCATTCTAATTCATTCGGACGAATGTATCCATTCTAATTCATTCGTACGATCAGTTCTAATTCATTCACAAAATCTATTCTAATTCATTCATACGATCCATTCTAATTCATTCACACGAATGTACCCATTCTAATTCATTCATACGATCCATTCTAATTCATTCGTACGATCCATTCTAATTCACTCCTACGATCCATTCTAATACATTCATACGATCCATTCTAATTCATTTGCACGAATATATCCATTCTAATTCATTCGTACGATCCATTCTAATTCCATCGTACGATCCATTCTAATTCATTCGTACGATCTATTCTAATTCATTCGTCCGATCCATTCTAATTCATTCGCACGAATGTATCCATTCTAATTCATTCGTACGATCCATTCTAATTCATTCGTACGATCCATTCTAATTCATTCGTACGATCCATTCTAATTCATTCGCACGAATGTATCCATTCTAGTTCATTCGTACGACCCATTCTAATTCATTCGTACGATCCATTCTAATTCATTCGCACGATCCATTCTAATTCATTCGTACGATCAATTCTAATTCATTCGCACGAATGTATCCATTCTAATTCATTCGTACGATCCTGGATTAGAATGGATCGTACGAATGAATTAGAATGGATACCTTTGTGCATATGAATTAGAATGGATCGTACGAATGAATTAGAATGGATCATATTAATGAATTAGAATGGATCGTACGAATGAATTAGAATGGATACATTCGTGCGAATGAATTAGAATGGATCGTGCGAATCAATTAGACTGGATCGTGCGAAAGAATAAGAATAGATCATACGAATGAATTAGAATGGATCGTAAGAATTAATTAGAATGGATACATTCGTGCGAATAAATTAGAATGGATTATATGAATGAATTAGAATGGATCGTACGAATCAATTAGAATGGATCATACGAATTAATTAGAATGGATCGTATGAATTAATTAGAATGGATCGTACGAATGAATTAGAATGGATACATTCGTGCGAATGAATTAGAATGGATCGGACGAATAAATTAGAATAGATCGTACGAATGAATTAGAATGGATCGTACGAAGGAATTAGAATGGATCGTACGAATGAATTAGAATGGATATATTCGTGCAAATGAATTAGAATGAAATAGAATGGATCGTGCGAATGAATTAGAATGGATCGTACGAATGAATTAGAGTGGATCGTGCAAATGAATTAGAATTGATCGAACGAATGAATAAGCATGGATCGTGCTAATGAATTAGAATGGAACGTACGAATGAATTAAAATGGATCGTACGAATTAATTAGAATGGATCGTACGAATGAATTAGAATGGATCGTACGAAGGAATTAGAATTGATCGTACGAATGAACTAGAATGGATTAGAATGGATCGTACGAATGAATTAGAATGGATCGTACGAATGAATTAGAATGGATCGTACGAATGAATTAGAATGGATCATACAAATTAATTAGAATGGATCATACGAATGAATTAGAATGGATCGTACGAATGAATTAGAATGGATCGTACGAATGAATTAGAATGGATACATTCGTGCAAATGAATTAGAATGGATTGTGCGAATGAATAAGAACAGATCGTGCGAATGAATTAGAATGGATCGGACGAATGAATTAGAATGGATTGTACGAATGAATTAGAAATGATCAAATGAATGAATTAGAATGGTTACATTCATGCGAATGAATTAGAATGGATCGTACCAATGAGTAAGAATGGATCCTACGAATGAATAGAATGGATCGTATGAATGAATTAGAATGGATACATTCGTGTGAGTGAATTCGAATGGATCGTATGAATGAATTAAATAGATTTTGTGAAAGAATTAGAATGGATTAGAATGGATTGTATGAATGAATTAGAATGGATACATTCGTGCGAATGAATTAGAATGGATCATACGAATGAGTTAGAATGGATTAGAATGGATTGTATGAATGAACTAGAATGGATACATTCGTGCGAATGAATTAGAATGGATCGTATGAAGGAATTTGAATGGATCGTACGAATGAATTAGAATGGATCGTACGAATGAATTAGAATAGATCGTACGAATGAATTAGAATGGATCGTACGAAGGAATTAGAATGGATCGTACGAATGAATTAGAATGGATATATTCGTGCAAATGAATTAGAATGGATCGTATGAATGAATTAAAATGGATACATTCGTGCGAATGAATTAGAATGGATCGGACGAATGAATTAGAATGGATCGTACGAATGAATTAAAATGGATCGTACGAATGAATTAGAATGGATCGTACGAATAAAGTAGAATGGATACATTCGTCCGAATGAATTAGAATGGATCATACGAATGAGTAAGAATGGATCGTACGAATGAAATAGAATAGATTGTACGAATGAATTAGAATGGATTCGTACGAATGAATTAGAATGGATACATTCGTGCGAATGAATTAGAATGGATCGTACCAATGAGTAAGAATGGATCGTACGAATGAAATAGAATGGATTGTGCGAATGAATTAGAATGGATCGTACGAATGAATTAGAATGAATCGTGTGAAAGAATTAGAATGGATTGTATGAATGAATTAGAATAGATCGTATGAATGAATTAGAATAGATCGTACGAATGAATTAGAATAGATCGTACGAATGAACTAGAATGGATACATTCGTGCGAATGAATTAGAATGGATCGTACGAATGAATTAGAATCGATCATACGAATGAATTAGAATGGATCGTACAAATGAATTAAAATGGATCGTGCGAATGAATTAGAATGGATCGTACGAATGAATTAGAATGGATCGTGTGAAAGAATTAGAATGGATCGTACAAATGAATTAGAATGGATCGTGCGAATGAATTAGAATGGATCGTACGAATGAATTAGAATGGATACATTTGTGCGAATGAATTAGAATGGATCGTACGAATGAATTAGAATGGATCCATTCTAATTCATTCGTACGATCCATTCTAATTCTTTCACACGATCCATTCTAATTCATTCGTACGATCCATTCTAATTCATTCGTACGATCTATTCTAATTCATTCATACGATCCATTCTAATTCATTCGTACGATCCATTCTAATTCCTTCGAACGATCCATTCTAATTCATTCATACAATCCATTCTAATTCTTTCACACGATCCATTCTAATTCATACGTACGATCCATTCTAGTTCATTCGTGCAATCCATTCTATTTCATTCGTACGATCCATTCTTACTCATTCGTACGATCCATTCTAAGTTATTCACACGAATGTATCCATTCGTACAAATGAATTAGAATAGATTGTATGAATGAATTAGAATGGATCTTACGAATGAATTAGAATAGATCGTATGAATGAATTAGAATGAATCGTACGAATGAATTAGAATGGATCGTGCGAATGAATTAGAATGGATCGTACGAATGAATTAGAATGGATCGTACGAATGAACTAGAATGGATACATTCGTGCGAATGAATTAGAATCGATCGTACGAATGAATTAGAATAGATCCTACGAATGAATCGTACGAATGAATTAGAATGGATCATGTGAAAGAATTAGAATGGATTGTATGAATGAATTAGAATAGATCGTAAGAATGAATTAGAATGGATCGTACGAATGAATTAGAATGGATCGTACGAATGAACTAGAATGGATACATTCGTGCGAATGAATTAGAATGGATCGTACGAATGAATTAGAATGGATCGTACGAATGAATTAGAATGGATCTTACGAATGAATTAGAATGGATCGTACGAATGCACGATCCATGAGAATGAATTAGAATAGATCGTACGAATGAACTAGAATGGATACATTCGTGCGAATGAATTAGAATGGATCGTACGAATGAATTAGAATGGATCGTACGAATGAATTAGAATGGATCGTGCGAATGAATTAGAATAGATTGCGCGAATGAATTAGAATGGATCGTGCGAATGAATTAGAATGGATCGTACGAATGAATTAGAATGGATCGTACGAATGAATTAGAATAGATTGCGCGAATGAATTAGAATGGATCGTACGAATGAATTAGAATGGATCGTACGAAGGAATTAGAATGGATCGTACGAATGAATTAGAATGGATCGTACGAATGAATTAGAATGGATCGTACGAATGAATTAGAATGGATCGTACGAATGAATTCGAATGGATACATTCGTGCGAATGAATTAGAATGGATCTGACGAATGAATTAGAATGGATCGTACGAATGAATTAGAATGGATCGTACGAATAAATTAGAATGGATACATTTGTCCGAATGAATTAGAATAGATCGTACGAATGAATTAGAATATATCGTATGAATGAATTAGAATAGATCGTACGAATGAATTAGAATGGATCGTACGAATGAATTAGAATGGATCGTACGAATGAATTAGAATGGATACATTCGTGCGAATGAATTAGAATGGATACATTCGTGCGAAAGAATTAGAATAGATCGTATAAATGAATTAGAATGGATCCTATGAATGAATTATAATGGATCGTGCGAATGAATTAGAATGGATCGTACGAATGAATTAGAATGGATCGTACGAATAAATTAGAATGGTTCGTGCTAATGAATTAGAATTGATCGAACGAATGAATTAGCATGGATCGTGCTAATGAATTAGAATGGAACGTACGAATGAATTAGAATGGATCGTGTGAAAGAATTAGAATGGATTAGAATGGATTAGAATGGATCGTGTGAAAGAATTAGAATGAAATAGAATGGATCGTACGAATGAATTAGAATGGATTGTGCGAATGAATTAGAATGGACCGTACGAATGAATTAGAATGGATCGTATGAATGAATTAGAATGGATACATTCGTGCGAATGAATTAGAATGGATCGGACGAATGAATTAGAATGGATCGTACGAATGAATTAGAATGGATCAAATGAATGAATTAGAATGGATCGCACGATCCATTCTAATTCATTCGTACGATCCATTCTAATTCATTCGCACGATCCATTCTAATTCATTCATTTGATCCATTCTAATTCATTCATACGATCTATTCTAATTCTTTCGCACGAATGTATCCATTCTAATTCATTCGCACGAATGTATCCATTCTAATTCATTCGTACGATCCATTCTAATTCATTCGTACGATCCATTCTAATTCATTCATTAGATCTATTCTAATTCATTCATACAATCCATTCTAATTCTTTCACACGATCCATTCTAATTCATTCGTACGATCCATTCTAATTCCTTCGTACGATCCATTCTAATTCATTCGTACGATCTATTCTAATTCATTCGTATGATCCATTCTAATTCATTCGTACGATTCATTCTAATTCCTTCGTATGATCCATTCTAATTCATTCGTACGATCCATTCTAATTCATTCGTACAATCTATTCTAATTCATTCGTACGAATGGATACATTCGTGTGAATGAATTAGAATGGATCGTACGAATGAGTAAGAATGGATCGTACGAATGAAATAGAATGGATTGCACGAATGAATTAGAATGGATCATACGAATGAATTAGAATCGATAGTGTGAAAGAATTAGAATGGATCGTACTAGGATCCATTCTAATTCATTCGTACAATCTATTCTATTTCATTCGTACGATCCATTCTTACTCATTCGTATGATCCATTCTAATTCATTCGGACGAATGTATCCATTCTAATTTATTCGTACGATCCATTCTAATTCATTCGTACGATCGATTCTACGAATGAAATAGAATAGATTGTACGAATGAATTAGAATGGATCCTACGAATGAATTAGAATAGATCGTGTGAAAGAATTAGAATGGATTGTATGAATGAATTAGAATAAATTCGTACGTTCCATTCGAATTCATTCGCACGATCCATTCTAATTCATTCATACGATCCATTCTAATTCATTCATACAATCCATTCTAATTCTTTCACACGATCCATTCTAATTCATTCGTAGGATCCATTCTAATTCATTCGTACAATCTATTCTATTTCATTCGTACGATCCATTCTTACTCATTCGTATGATCCATTCTAATTCATTCGTACGATCCATTCTAATTCATTCGTACGATCGATTCTAATTCATTCGCACTATCCATTCTAATTCATTAGTACGATCCATTCTAATTCATTCGTATGATCCATTCTAATTTATTCGTGCAAATATATCCATTCTAATTCATTCGTACGATCCATTCTAATTCATTCGCACGATCCATTCTAATTCATTCGCACGAAGGTATCCATTCTAATTCATTTGCACGATCCGTTCTAATTCATTCCTATGATCTATTCTAATTCATTCGTACGATCCATTCTAATTCATTCGTACGATCCATTCTACGATCCATTCTAATTCATTCGTATATTCCATTCTAATTCATTAGCACGATCCATGCTAATGAATTAGAATGGTTCTTACGATCCAATCTAATTCATTCATACGATCCATTCTTACTCATTCGTATGATCCATTCTAATTCAATCGTACGATCCATTCTAATTCATTCGTACGATCCATTCTAATTCCTTCGTACGATCCATTCTATTTCATTCGTACGATCCATTCTAATTCATTCGTACGATCCATTCTAATTCCTTCGTACAATCCATTCTAATTCCTTCGTACGATCCATTCTAATTCATTCGCACAATCTATTCTAATTCATTCGTACGATCCATTCTAATTCATTCGTACGATCCATTCTAATTCATTGATATAATCCATTCTAATTTATTCGAACGAATGTATCCATTCTAATTCATTCGTACGATCCATTCTAATTCATTCGCACAATCTATTCTAATTCATTCATACGATCCATTCTAATTCATTCGCACGAATGTATCCATTCCAATTCATTCATACGATCCATTCTACTTCATTCGTACTATCCATTCTAATTCACTCATACGATCCATTCTAATTCATTCTTACGATCCATTCTAATTCATTTGCACGAATATATCCATTCTAATTCCTTCGTATGATCCATTCTAATTCCTTCGTACGATCCATTCTAATTCCTTCGTACGATCCATTCTAATTCCTTCGTACGATCCATTCTAATTCCGTCGTATCCATTCTAATTCACCCATACGATCCATTCTAATTCATTCGTACGATCCATTCTAATTCATTCATACAATCCATTCTAATTCATTCGCACGAATGTATCCATTCTAATTCATTCGTACGATCTGTTCTAATTCATTCACAAAATCTATTCTAATTCATTCATACGATCCATTGTAATTCATTCACACGAATGTATCCATTCTAATTCATTCATACGATCCATTCTAATTCGTTCGTACGATCCATTCTAATTAACTCATACGATCCATTCTAATACATTCATACGATCCATTCTAATTCATTTGCACGAATATATCCATTCTAATTCATTCATACGATCCATTCTAATTCCTTCGTACGATCCATTCTAATTCATTCATACGATCTATTCTAATTCATTCGTACAATCCATTCTAATTCATTCGTACGATCCATTCTATTTCATTCTAATTCATTCATTTAATCCATTCTAATTCATTCGTACGATCCATTCTAATTCATTCGTCCGATCCATTCTTATTCATTCGTATGATCCATTCAAATTCATTCGCACGATCCATTCTAATTCATTCGTATGATCCATTCTAATTCATTCGTACGATCCATTCTAATTCATTCGTCGGATCCATTCTAATTCATTCGCACGATCCATTCTAATTCATTCATACGATCCATTCTAATTCATTTATACGATCCATTCTAATTCATTCGCCCGATCCATTCTAATTCATTCATACGATCCATTCTATTCAAAGGAATCATGCGATCCATTCGAATTCATTCGCACGATCCATTCTAATTCATTCATAATGGATACATTCGTGCGAATGAATTAGAATGGATCGTATGAATGAATTAGAATGGATCGTACGAATGAATTAGAATGGATCGTGCGAATGAATTAGAATGGATCGTACGAATGAACTAGAATGGATACATTCGTGCGAATGAATTAGAATGGACCGTACGAATGAATTAGAATGGATCGTACGAATGAATCAGAATGGATCATACGAATGAATTAGAATGGATCGTACGAATGAATTAGAATGGATACATTCGTGCGAATGAATTAGAATGGATCGGACGAATGAATTAGAATGGATCGTACGAATGAATTAGAATGGATCGTACGAATGAATTAGAATGGATCATACGAATAAATTAGAATGGATACATTCGTCCGAATGAATTAGAATGGATCATACGAATGAGTAAGAATGGATCGTACGAATGAAATAGAATAGATTGTACGAATGAATTAGAATGGATCCTACGAATGAATTAGAATGGATCGTGTGAAAGAATTAGAATGGATTGTATGAATGAATTAGAATTGATCGTATGAATGAATTAGAATGGATCGTATGAGTGAATTAGAATGGATACGAAGGAATTAGAATGGATCGTACGAAGGAATTAGAATGGATCATACGAATGAAATAGAATGGATCGTACGAAGGAATTAGAATGGATCGTACGATGGAATTAGATTGGATCGTACGAAGGAATTAGAATGGATATATTCGTGCAAATGAATTAGAATGGATCGTATGAATGAATTAGAATGGATCGTATGAGTGAATTAGAACGGATAGTTCGAATGAAGTAGAATGGATCGTATGAATGAATTAGAATGGATACATTCGTGCGAATGAATTAGAATGGATCGTATGAATGACGATCCATTCTAATTCATTCGTACGATCCATTCTAATTCATTCGCACAAATGTATCCATTCTAATTCATTCGTACGATCCATTCTAATTCATTCGTACGATCCATTCTAATTCATTCGTAAGATCCATTCTAATTCATTCGTACGATCCATTCTAATTTATTCGTACGATCCATTCTAATTCATTCGCGAATGTATCCATTCAAATTCATTCGTACGATCCATTCTAATTCATTCGTACGATCCATTCTAATTCATTCGTACGATCCATTCTAATTCATTCATATGATCTATTCTAATTCATTCATACAATCCATTCTAATTCTTTCAGACGATCCATTCAAATTCATTCGTACGATCCATTTTAATTCATTCGCACAATCCATTCTATTTCATTCGTACGATCCATTCTTACTCATTCGTATGATCCATTCTAATTCATTCGCACGAATGTATCCATAATGGATCATACGAATGAGTAAGAATGGATCGTACGAATGAAATAGAATGGATTGTGCGAATGAATTAGAATGGACCGTACGAATGAATTAGACGTACGAATGAATTAGAATGGATACATTCGTGCGAATAAATTGGAATGGATCATACGAATGAGTAAGAATGGATCGTCATTCTAATTCATTCGTATGATCCATTCTAATTCATTTGTATCCATTCTATTTCATTCGCACGATCCATTCTAATTCATTCGCGCAATCTATTCTAATTCATTCGTACGATCCATTCTAATTCATTCGTACGATCCATTCTAATTCATTCATACAATCCATTCTAATTTATTCACACGAATGTATCCATTCTAATTCATTCGTACGATCCATTCTAATTCATTCGCACAATCTATTCTAATTCATTCATACGATCTATTCTAATTCATTCGCACGAATGTATCCATTCTAATTCATTCATACGATCCATTCTACTTCATTCGTACGATCCATTCTAATTCATTCGCATGAATGTAACCATTCTAATTCATTCATTTGATCCATTCTAATTCATTCGTACGATCCATTCTAATTCATTCGTCCGATCCATTCTTACTCATTCGTATGATCAATTCTAATTCATTCGCACGAATGTATCCATTCTAATTCATTCGTACGATCCTGAATTATAATGGATCGTACGAATGAATTAGAATAGATACCTTTGTGCATATGAATTAGAATGGATCGTACGAATGAAATAGAATGAATTCGTACGATCCATTCGAATTCATTCGCACGATCTATTCTAATTCATTCATACGATCCATTCTATTTCATTCATACAATCCATTCTAATTCTTTCACACGATCCATTCTAATTCATTCGTAGGATCCATTCTAATTCATTCGTACAATCTATTCTATTTCATTCGTACGATCCATTCTTACTCATTCGTATGATCCATTCTAATTCATTCGGACGAATGTATCCATTCTAATTTATTCGTACGATCCATTCTAATTCATTCGTACGATCCATTCTAATTCATTCGTATGATCCATTCTAATTCATTCGTCCGATCCATTCTAATTCATTCACACGAATGTATCCATTCTAATTCATTCGTACGATCCATTCTAATTCATTCGTACGATCTATTCTAATTCATTCGTAAGATCCATTCTAATTCATTCGTATGATCCATTCTAATTCATTCGTACGATCCATTCTAATTCATTCGCACTAATGTATCCATTCTAGTTCATTCGTACGATCCATTCTAATTCATTCGTACGATCCATTCTAATTCATTCGCACGATCCATTCTAATTCATTCGTACGATCCATTCTAATTCATTCATACGATCCATTCTAATTCATTCGCACAAATGTATCCATTCTAATTCATTCGTACGATCTATTCTAATTCATTTGTACGATCTATTCTAATTCATTCGCACGAATGTATCCATTCTAATTCATTCGTACGATCCATTCTAATTCATTCGTACGATCCATTCTAATTAATTCGTATGATCCATTCTAATTCATTCGTATGATCCATTCTAATTCATTCGTACGATCCATTCTTACTCATTCGTACGATCCATTCTAATTCCTTCGTACGATCCATTCTAATTCCTTCGTACGATCCATTCTAATTCATTTGCACGATCCATTCTAATTCTTTCATACAATCCATTCTAATTCTTTCGTGCGAATGAATTAGAATGGATACCTTTGTGCATATGAATTAGAATGGATCGTACGAATGAATTAGAATGGATCATATTAATGAATTAGAATGGATCGTACGAATGAATTAGAATGGATACATTCGTGCGAATGAATTAGAATGGATCATACGAATCAATTAGACTGGATCGTGCGAATGAATAAGAATAGATCATACGAATGAATTAGAATGGATCGTACGAATTAATTAGAATGGATACATTCGTGCGAATGAATTAGAATGGATTGTATGAATGAATTAGAATGGATCGTACGAATGAATTAGAATGGATCATACGAATTAATTAGAATGGATCATACGAATGAATTAGAATGGATCGTACGAATGAATTAGAATGGATCGTACGAATGAATTAGAATGGATCGTGCGAATGAATTAGAATGGATCGTACGAATGAATTAGAATGAGTACATTTGTGCGAATGAATTAGAATGGATCGTACGAATGAATTAGAATGGATCGTATGAATGAATTAGAATGGATCGTACGAATGAATTAGAATGGATCGTGCGAATGAATTAGAATGGATCGTACGAATGAATTAGAATGGATCGTGTGAAAGAATTAGAATGGATCGTACGAATGAATTAGAATGGATCGTGCGAATGAATTAGAATGGATCGTACGAATGAATTAGAATGGATACATTTGTGCGAATAAATTAGAATGGATCGTACGAATGAATTAGAATGGATCGTATGAATGAATTAGAATGGATCGTACGAATGAATTAGAATGGATCGTGCGAATGAATTAGAATGGATCGTACGAATGAATTAGAATGGATCGTATGAATGAACTAGAATGGATACATTCGTGCGAATGAATTAGAATGGATCGTACGAATGAATTAGAATGGATCGTACGAATGAATTAGAATGGATCGTACGAATGAATTAGAATAGATCGTACAAATGAATTAGAATGGATACATTCGTGCGAATGAATTAGAATGGATCGGACGAATGAATTAGAATGGATCGTACGAATGAATTAGAATGGATCGTACGAACAAATTAGAATGGATACATTCGTCCGAATGAATTAGAATGGATCATACGAATGAGTAAGAATGGATCGTACGAATGAAATAGAATAGATTATACGAATGAATTAGAATGGATTCGTACGAATGAATTAGAATGGATACATTCGTGCGAATGAATTAGAATGGATCGTACCAATGAGTAAGAATGGATCGTACGAATGAAATAGAATGGATTGTGCGAATGAATTAGAATGGATCGTACGAATAAATTAGATTGGATCGTGTGAAAGAATTAGAATGGATTGTATGAATGAATTAGAATGGATCGTACGAATGAATTAGAATGGATCGTACGAATGAATTAGAATGGATACATTCGTGCGAATGAATTAGAATGGATACATTCGTGCGAAAGAATTAGAATAGATCGTATGAATAAATTAGAATGGATCCTATGAATGAATTAGAATGGATCGTGCGAATGAATTAGAATGGATCGTACGAATGAATTAGAATGGATCGTGCTAATGAATTAGAATTGATCGAACGAATGAATTAGCATGGATAGTGCTAATAAATTAGAATGGAACGTACGAATGAATTAGAATGGATCGTGTGAAAGAATTAGAATGGATTGTATGAATGAATTAGAATGAATTCGTACGATCCATTCGAATTTATTCGCATGATCCATTCTAATTCATTCATACGATCCATTCTAATTCATTCGTACGATCCATTCTAATTCATTCGCACAAATGTATCCATTCTAATTCATTCGTACGATCCATTCTAATTCATTCGCACGATCCAATCTAATTCATTCGTACGATCCATTCTAATTCAATAGCACGATCCATGCTAATTCATTCGTTCGATCAATTCTAATTCATTAGCACGATCCATTCTAATTCATTTGTACGATGAATTCTAATTCATTCGCACGATCCATTCTAATCATTCGTACGATCCATTCTAATTCTTTCACACGATCCATTCTAATTCATTCGTACGATCCATTCTAATTCATTCGCATGATCCATTCTAATTCATTCGTATGATCCATTCTAATTCATTCATACGATCCATTCTAATTCATTCATACGATCTATTCTAATTCATTCGCACAAATGTATACATTCTAATTCATTCGTATGATCCATTCTAATTCATTCGCATGATCCATTCTAATTCATTCGTACGATCCATTCTAATTCATTCGCACGATCTGTTCTTATTCATTCGCACAATCCATTCTAATTCATTCGGACGAATGTATCCATTCTAATTCATTCGTACGATCCATTCTAATTCATTCGTATGATCCATTCTAATTAATTCGTATGATCCATTCTAATTCATTCGTACGATCCATTCTAATTCATTCATACAATCCATTCTAATTCATTCGTACGATCCATTCTAATTCACTCATACGATCCATTCTAATACATTCATACGATCCATTCAAATTCATTTGCACGAATATATCCATTCTAATTCATTCGTACGATCCATTCTAATTCATTCGTACGATCTATTCTAATTCATTCGTACGATCCATTATAATTCATTCGCACGATCCATTCTAATTCATTCATAGGATCCATTCTAATTCATTCATACGATCTATTCTAATTCTTTCGCACGAATGTATCCATTCTAATTCATTCGCACGAATGTATCCATTCTAATTCATTCGTACGATCCATTCTAATTCATTCGTACGATCTATTCTAATTCATTCGTACGATCCATTCTAATTCATTCATACAATCTATTCTAATTCATTCATACAATCCATTCTAATTCTTTCACACGATCCATTCTAATTCATTCGTACGATCCATTCTAATTCATTCGCACAATCCATTCTATTTCATTCGTACGATCCATTCTTACTCATTGGTACGATCCATTCTAATTCATTCGCACGAATGTATCCATTCTAATTTATTCGTACGAATCCATTCTAATTCATTCGTACAATCTATTCTATTTCATTCATACGATCCATTCTTACTCATTCGTATGATCCATTCTAATTCATTCGGACGAATGTATCCATTCTAATTTATTCGTACGATCCATTCTAATTCATTCGTACGATCCATTCTAATTCATTTGTACGATCCATTCTAATTCATTCGTCCGATCCATTCTAATTCATTCGCACGAATGTATCCATTCTAATTCATTCGTACGATCCATTCTAATTCATTCGTAAGATCCATTCTAATTCATTCGTACGATCCATTCTAATTCATTCGTACGATCCATTCTAATTCATTCGTAAGATCCATTCTAATTCATTCGTACGATCCATTCTAATTCATTCGTACGATCCATTCTAATTCATTCGCACGAATGTATCCATTCTAGTTCATTCATACGATCCATTCTAATTCATTCGTACGATCCATTCTAATTTATTCGCACGATCCATTCTAATTCATTCGTACGATCCATTCTAATTCATTCATACGATCCATTCTAATTCATTCGTACGATCCATTCTAATTCATTCGCACAAATGTATCCATTCTAATTCATTCGTACGATCCATTCTAATTCATTCGCACGATCCATTCTAATTCATTCGTACGATCCATTCTAATTCTTTCACACGAACCATTCTAATTCATTCGTACGATCCATTCTAATTCATTCGCACAATCTGTTCTTATTCATTCGCACAATCCATTCTAATTCATTCGCACGAATGTATCCATTCTAATTCATTCATACGATCCATTCTAATTCATTCGTACGATCCATTCTAATTCATTCGTACGATCCATTCTAATTCATTCGTACGATCAATTCTAATTCATTCGCACGAATGTATCCATTCTAATTCATTCGTACGATCCTGAAATAGAATGGATCGAACGAAAGAATTAGAAAGGATACCTTTGTGCATATGAATTAGAATGGATCGTACGAATGAATTAGAATGGATCATATTAATGAATTAGAATGGATCGTACGAATGAATTAGAATGGATACATTCGTGCGAATGAATTAGAATGGATCGTGCACGAATGCATCCATTCTAATTCATTCGTACGATCCATTCTAATGAATTAATATGATCCATTCTAATTCATTCGTATGATCCATTCTAATTCATATGCACAAAGGTATCCATTCTAATCCATTCGTAGGATCCATTCTAATCCATTCGTATGATCCATTCTAATTCATTCGTACGATCCATTCTAATTCATTCGCACGAATGTATCCATTCTAATTCATTAATATGATCCATTCTAATTCATTCTTACGATCCATTCTAATTCATATGCACAAAGGTATCCATTCTAATCCATTCGTAATTTCCTTTCTAATCCATTCGTACGATCCATTCTAATTCATTCGTATGATCCATTCTAATTCATTCGCTCGAATGTATCCATTCTAATCCATTCGTACGATCCATTCTAATCCATTCGTACGATCCATTCTAATCCATTCGTACGATCCATTCTAATTCATTCGCATGAATGTAACCATTCTAATTCATTCATTTGATCCATTCTAATTCATTCGTACGATCCATTCTAATTCATTCGTCCGATCCATTCTAATTCATTCGCACGAATGTATCCATTCTAATTCATTCGTACGATCCATTCTAATTAATTCGTACGATCCATTCTAATTCATTCGTATGATCCATTCTAATTCATTCGTACGATCCATTGTAATTCATTCGTACGATCCATTCTAATTAGAATGGATCATACGAATTAATTAGAATGGATCATACGAATGAATTAGAATGGATCGTACGAATGAATTAGAATGGATCATACGAATGAATTAGAATGGATCGTACATACGAATGAATTAGAATGGAGCGTACGAATGAATTAGAATGGATACATTCGTGCGAATGAATTAGAATGGATTGTGCGAATGAATAAGAACAGATCGTGCGAATGAATTAGAATGGATCGTACGAATGAATTAGAATGGATCGTGCGAATGAATTAGAATGGATCGTACGAATGAATTAGAATGGATACATTTGTGCGAATGAATTAGAATGGATCGTACGAATGAATTAGAATGGATCGTATGAATGAATTAGAATGGATCGTACAAATGAATTAAAATGGATCGTGCGAATGAATTAGAATGGATCGTACGAATGAATTAGAATGGATCGTGTGAAAGAATTAGAATGGATCGTACAAATGAATTAGAATGGATCGTACGAATGAATTAGAATGGATGCATTTGTGCGAATGAATTAGAATGGATCGTACGAATGAATTAGAATGGATCGTATGAATGAATTAGAATGGATCGTATGAATGAATTAGAATGGATCGTGCGAATGAATTAGAATGGATCGTATGAATGAACTAGAATGGATACATTCGTGCGAATGAATTAGAATGGATCCTACAAATGAATTAGAATGGATCGTACGAATGAATTAGAATGGATCTTACGAATGAATTAGAATAGATCGTACGAATGAATTAGAATGGATCGTACGAATGAATTAGAATGGATGCATTCGTGCGAATGAATTAGAATGGATCGTACGAATAAATTAGAATGGATCGTATGAATGGTTTAGAATGGATACATTCGTGCGAATGAATTAGAATGGATCGGACGAATGAATTAGAATGGATCGTACGAATGAATTAGAATGGATCAAATGAATGAATTAGAATGGATCGTACGAATGGATTAGAATGGATACATTCGTGCGAATGAATTTGAATGGATCATACGAATGAGTAAGAATGGATCGTACGAATGAAATAGAATGGATTGTACGAATGAATTAGAATGGATCGTGCGAATGAATTTGAATGGATCGTACGACTGAATTTGAATGGATCGTGCTAATGAATTAGAATGGATCGTACGAATGAAATAGAATGGATTGTATGAATGATTTAGAATGGATCGTACGAATGAATTAGAATGGATCGTACGAATGATTTAGAATGGATACATTCGTGCGAATGAATTAGAATGGATCATACGAATGAGTAAGAATGGATCGTACGAATAAAATAGAATGGATCATATTAATGAATTAGAATGGATCGTACGAATGAATTAGAATAGATACATTCGTGCGAATGAATTAGAATGGATCGTGCATGAATGTATCCATTCTAATTCATTCGTACGATCCATTCTAATTCATTAATATGATCCATTCTAATTCATTCGTACGATCCATTCTAATTCATATGCACAAAGGTATCCATTCTATTACATTCGTAGGATCCATTCTAATCCATTCGTACGATCCATTCTAATTCATTCATACGATCCATTCTAATTCATTCGCTCGAATGTATCCATTCTAATCCATTCGTGCGATCCATTCTAATCCATTCGTACGATCCATTCTAATTCATTCGCATGAATGTAACCATTCTAATTCATTCATTTGATCCATTCTAATTCATTTGTACGATCCATTCTAATTCATTCGTCCGATCCATTCTAATTCATTCGCACGAATGTATCCATTCTAATTCATTCGTACGATCCATTCTAATTCATTCGTCCGATCCATTCTAATTCATTCGCACGAATGTATCCATTCTAATTCATTCGTACGATCTATTCTAATTCATTCGTACGATCCATTCTAATTCATTCGTAAGATCCATTCTAATTCATTCGTACGATCCATTCTAATTCATTCGTACGATCCATTCTAATTCATTCGCACGATCCATTCTAATCCATTCGTACGATCCATTCTAATTCATTCGCATGAATGTAACCATTCTAATTCATTCATTTGATCCATTCTAATTCATTCGTAAGATTTATTCTAATTCATTCGTACGTTCCATTCTAATTCATTCGTACGATCCATTCTAATTCATTCGTAAGATCCATTCTAATTCATTCGTACGATCCATTCTAATTCATTCGTACGATACATTCTAATTCATTAGCATGGATCGTGCGAATGAATTAGAATGGATCGTACGAATGAATTAGAATGGATCGTACGAATGAATTAGAATGGATACATTCGTGCGAATGAATTAGAATGGATCGGACGAATGAATTAGAATGGATCATACGAATGAATTAGAATGGATACATTCGTGCGAATGAATTAGAATGGATCGGACGAATGAATTAGAATGGATCGTACAAATGAATTAGAATGGATCGTACGAATAAATTAGAATGGATCGTACGAATAAATTAGAATGGATCATACGAATGAGTAAGAATGGATCGTACGAATGAAATAGAATGGATCATACGAATGAATTAGAATGGATACATTCGTGGGAATGAATTAGAATGGATCGTACCAATGAGTAAGAATGGATCGTAGGATCCATTCTAATTCATTCATACGATCCATTCAAATTCATTCGTACGATCCATTCTAATTCACTCATACGATCCATTCTAATACATTCATACGATCCATTCTAATTCATTTGCACGAATATATCCATTCTAATTTATTCATACGATCCATTCTAATTCCTTCGTACGATCAATTCTAATTCATTCGTACGATCTATTCTAATTCATTCGTACGATCCATTCTAATTCATTCGTACGATCCATTCTAATTCCTTCGTACGATCCATTCTAATTCATTCGAACGATCCATTCTAATTCATTCGTACAATCTATTCTAATTCATTCGTACGAATGGATACATTCGTGTGAATGAATTAGAATGGATCGTACGAATGAGTAAGAATGGATCATACGAATGAAATAGAATGGATTGCACGAATGAATTAGAATGGATCGTACGAAGGAATTAGAATGGATCGTGTGAAAGAATTAGAATGGATTGAATGAATGAATTAGAATGGATCGTACGAATGAATTAGAATGGATCGTACGAAGGAATTAGAATGGATCGTACGAATGAATTAGAATGGATCGTACGAATGAATTAGAATAGATCGTACGAATGAATTAGAATGGATCGTACGAAGGAATTAGAATGGATCGTACGAATGAATTAGAATGGATATATTCGTGCAAATGAATTAGAATGGATCGTATGAATGTATTAGAATGGATCGTATGAGTGAATTAGAATGGATCGTACGAATGAATTAGAATGGATCGTATGAATGAATTAGAATGGATACATTCGTGTGAATGAATTAGAATGGATCGTATGAATGAATTAGAATAGATTTTGTGAATGAATTAGAACTGATCGTACGAATGAATTAGAATGGATACATTCGTGCGAATGAATTAGAATGGATTGTATCAATGAATTAGAATGGATCGTACGAATGAATTAGAATGGATCGTATGAGTGAATTAGAATGGATACGAAGGAATTAGAATGGATCGTACGAAGGAATTAGAATGGATCATTCGAATGAAATAGAATGGATCGTACGAAGGAATTAGAATGGATAATACGAAGGAATTAGAATGGATCGTACGAATGAATTAGAATGGATATATTCGTGCAAATGAATTAGAATGGATCGTATGAATGAATTAGAATGGATCGTGCGAATGAATTTGAATGGATCGTACGACTGAATTTGAATGGATCGTGCTAATGAATTAGAATGGATCGTACGAATGAAATAGAATGGATTGTACGAATGATTTAGAATGGATCGTACGAATGAATTAGAATGGATCGTACGAATGATTTAGAATGGATACATTCGTGCGAATGAATTAGAATGGATCATACGAATGAGTAAGAATGGATCGTACGAATAAAATAGAATGGATCATATTAATGAATTAGAATGGATCGTACGAATGAATTAGAATGGATACATTCGGGCGAATGAATTAGAATGGATCGTGCATGAATGTATCCATTCTAATTCATTCGTACGATCCATTCTAATTCATTAATATGATCCATTCTAATTCATTCGTACGATCCATTCTAATTCATATACAAAAAGGTATCCATTCTATTCCATTCGTAGGATCCATTCTAATCCATTCGTACGATCCATTCTAATTCGTTCATACGATCCATTCTAATTCATTCGCTCGAATGTATCCATTCTAATCCATTCGTACGATCCATTCTAATCCATTCGTACGATCCATTCTAATTCATTCGCATGAATGTAACCATTCTAATTCATTCATTTGATCCATTCTAATTCATTTGTACGATCCATTCTAATTCATTCGTCCGATCCATTCTAATTCATTCGCACGAATGTATCCATTCTAATTCATTCGTACGATCCATTCTAATTCATTCGTCCGATCCATTCTAATTCATTCGCACGAATTTATCCATTCTAATTCATTCGTACGATCCATTCTAATTCATTCGTACGATCCATTCTAATTCATTCGGAAGATCCATTCTAATTCATTCGTACGATCCATTCTAATTCATTCGTACGATCCATTCTAATTCATTCGTACGATCCATTCTAATCCATTCGTACGATCCATTCTAATTCATTCGCATGAATGTAACCATTCTAATTCATTCATTTGATCCATTCTAATTCATTCGTAAGATCCATTCTAATTCATTCGTACGTTCCATTCTAATTCATTCGTACGATCCTTTCTAATTCATTTGTAAGATCCATTCTAATTCATTCGTACGATCCATTCTAATTCATTCGTACGATACATTCTAATTCATTAGCATGGATCGTGCGAATGAATTAGAATGGATCGTACGAATGAATTAGAATGGATCGTACGAATGAATTAGAATGGATCTTACGAATGAATTAGAATGGATCGTACGAATGAATTAAAATGGATCATACGAATGAATTAGAATGGATACATTAGTGCGAATGAATTAGAATGGATCGGACGAATGAATTAGAATGGATCGTATGAATGAATTTGAATGGATACATTCGTGCGAATGAATTAGAATGGATCGGACGAATGAATTAGAATGGATCGTACGAATGAATTAGAATGGATCGTACGAATAAATTAGAATGGATACATTCGTCCGAATGAATTAGAATGGATCATACGAATGAGTACGAATGGATCGTACGAATGAAATAGAATGGATCGTACGAATGAATTAGAATGGATACATTCGTGGGAATGAATTAGAATGGATCGTACCAATGAGTAGGAATGGATCGTAGGATCCATTCTAATTCATTCATACGATCCATTCTAATTCATTCGTACGATCCATTCTAATTCACTCATACGATCCATTCTAATACATTCATACGATCCATTCTAATTCATTTGCACGAATATATCCATTCTAATTTATTCGTACGATCCATTCTAATTTCTTCGTACGATCAATTCTAATTCATTCGTACGATCTATTCTAATTCATTCGTACGATCCATTCTAATTCATTCGTACGATCCATTCTAATTCCTTCGTACGATCCATTCTAATTCATTCGTACGATCCATTCTAATTCATTCGTACAATCTATTCTAATTCATTTGTACGAATGGATACATTCGTGTGAATGAATTAGAATGGATCGTACGAATGAGTAAGAATGGATCGTACGAATGAAATAGAATAGATTGCACGATTGAATTAGAATGGATCGTACGAATGAATTAGAATGGATCGTGTGAAAGAATTAGAATGGATTGTATGAATAAATTAGAATGGATCGTACGAATGAATTAGAATGGATCGTACGAAGGAATTAGAATGGATCGTACGAATGAATTAGAATGGATCGTACGAATGAATTAGAATAGATCGTACGAATGAATTAGAATGGATCGTATGAAGGAATTAGAATGGATCGTACGAATGAATTAGAATGGATATATTCGTGCAAATGAATTAGAATGGATCGTATGAATGTATTAGAATGGATCGTATGAGTGAATTAGAATGGATCGTACGAATGAATTAGAATGGATCGTATGAATGAATTAGAATGGATACATTCGTGTGAATGAATTAGAATGGATCGTATGAATGAATTAGAATAGATTTTGTGAATGAATTAGAACTGATCGTACGAATGAATTAGAATGGATACATTCGTGCGAATGAATTAGAATGGATTGTATCAATGAATTAGAATGGATCGTATGAATGAATTAGAATGGATTGTATGAGTGAATTAGAATGGATACGAAGGAATTAGAATGGATCGTACGAAGGAATTAGAATGGATCATTCGAATGAAATAGAATGGATCGTACGAAGGAATTAGAATGGATCATACAAAGGAATTAGAATGGATCGTACAAATGAATTAGAATGGATATATTTGTGCAAATGAATTAGAATGGATCGTATGAATGAATTAGAATGGATCGCATGAGTGAATTAGAACGGATAGTACGAATGAAGTAGGATGGGTCGTATGAATGAATTAGAATGGATACATTCGTGCGAATGAATTAGAATGGATCGTATGAATGAATTAGAATAGATTGTCCGAATGAATTAGAATGGATCGTACGAATGAATTAGAATGGATACATTCGTGCGAATAAATTAGAATGGATTGTATGAAAGAATTAGAATGGATCGTACGAATGAATTAGAATGGATCGTACGAATGAATTAGAGTAGATTGCGCGAATGAATTAGAATGGATCGTACGAATGAATTAGAATGGATCATACGAAGGAATTAGAATGGATCGTACGAATGAATTAGAATGGATCGTACGAAGGAATTAGAATGGATCGTACGAATGAATTAGAATGGATCGTACGATTGAATTAGAATGGATCATACGAATGAGTAAGAATGGATCGTATAAATGAATTAGATTGGATCGTACGATCCATTCTAATTCATTAGCATGGATCGTGCTAATGAATTAGAATGGAATATACGAATGAATTAGAATGGATCGTAGAATGGATCGTACGAATAAATTAGAATGAATTAGAATGGATCGTATAAATGAATTAGAATAGATCATAGGAATGAATTAGAATGGATCGTGCAAATGAATTAGAATGGATACATTTGTGAGAATGAATTAGAATAGATCGTAGGAATGAATTAGAATGGATCGTACGAATGAATTAGAATGGATACATTTGTGAGAATGAATTAGAATGGATCGTACGAATGAATTAGAATGTATCGTACGAAAGAATTAGAATGGATATATTCATGCGAATGAATTAGAATGGATCGTACGAATGAATTAGACTGGATCGTACGAATGAATTTGAATGGATACATTTGTGCGAATGAATCTAAATGGATTGTATGAATGAATTACAATGGATCGTACGAATGAATTAGAATGGATCGTATGAATGAATTAGAATAGCTCATACGAATGAATTAGACTAAATCGTATCAATGAATTGGAATGGTTACATTCGTGCGAATGAATTAGAATAGATTATATGAATGAATTAGAATGGATCGTACGAATAAATTAGAATGGATCGTGGGAATGAATTAGAATGGATCTTACGAATGAATTAGAATGGATCGTACGAATGAATTAGAATGGATCGTACGAATGAATTAGAATGGATACATTCGTGCGAATGAATTAGAATGGATCGGACGAATGAATTAGAATGGATCGTACGAATGAATTAGAATGGATCAAATGAATGAATTAGAATGGTTATATTCATGCGAATGAATTAGAATGGATCGTACGAATGGATTAGAATGGATCGTACGAATGGATTAGAATGGATACATTCGTGCGAATGAATTAGAATGGATTGTATGAATGAATTAGAATGATCGTACGATCCATTCGAATTCATTCGCACGATCCATTCTAATTCATTCATACGATCCATTCAAATTCATTCATACAATCCATTCTAATTCTTTCACACGATCCATTCTAATTCATTCGTAGGATCTATTCTAATTCATTCGTACAATCTACTCTATTTCATTCGTACGATCCATTCTTACTCATTCGTATGATCCATTCTAATTCATTCGGACGAATGTATCCATTCTAATTTATTCGTACGATCCATTCTAATTCATTCGCACGATCTATTCTAATCCATTCTTACTCATTCGTATGATCCATTCTAATTCAATCGTACGATCCATTCTAATTCATTCGTATGATCCATTCTAATTCCTTCGTACGATCCATTCTAATTCATTCGTACGATCCATTCTAATTCATTCGAACGATCCATTCTAATTCCTTCGTACGATCCATTCTAATTCATTCGTACGATCCATTCTAATTCATTCGCGCAATCTATTCTAATTCTTTCGTACAATCCATTCTAATTCATTCGTACGGTCTATTCTAATTCATTCATACAATCCATTCTAATTTATTCGCAGGAATGTATCCATTCTAATTCATTCGTACGATCCATTCTAATTCATTCGCACAATCTATTCTAATTCATTCATACGATCCATTCTAATTCATTCGCACGAATGTATCCATTCTAATTCATTCATACGATCCATTCTACTTCATTCGTACTATCCGTTCTAATTCACTCATACGATCCATTCTAATTCATTCATACGATCCATTCTAATTCATTTGCACGAATATATCCATTCTAATTCCTTCGTACGATCCATTCTAATTCCTTCGTACGATCCATTATAATTCCTTCGTACGATCCATTCTATTTCATTCGTATGATCCATTCTAATTCCTTTGTACGATCCATTCTAATTCCTTCGTATCCATTCTAATTCACTCATACGATCCATTCTAATTCATTCGTACGATCCATTCTAATTCATTCATACAATCCATTCTAATTCTTTCACACGATCCATTCTAATTCATTCGTACGATCCATTCTAATTCATTCGCACAATCCATTCTATTTTATTCGTACGATCCATTCTTACTCATTCGTATGATCCATTCTAATTCATTCGCACGAATGTATCCATAATGGATCATACGAATGAGTAAGAATGGATCGTACGAATGAAATAGAATGGATTGTGCGAATGAATTAGAATGGACCGTATGAATGAATTAGAATGGATACATTCGTGCGAATGAATCAGAATGGATCGGACGAATGAATTAGAATGGATCGTACGAATGAATTAGAATGGATCGTACGAATGAATTAGAATGGATCGTACGAATGAATTAGAATGGATCATACGAATAAATTAGAATGGTTACATTCGTCCGAATGAATTAGAATGGATCATACGAATGATTAAGAATGGATCATACGAATGAAATAGAATAGATTGTACGAATGAATTAGAATGGATTCGTACGAATGAGTTAGAATGGATACATTCGTGCGAATGAATTAGAATGGATCATACCAATGAGTAAGAATGGATCGTACGAATGAAATAGAATGGATTGTGCGAATGAATTAGAATGGATCGTACGAATGAATTAGAATGGATCGTGTGAAAGAATTAGAATGGATTGTATGAATGAATTAGAATAGATCGTATGAATGAATTAGAATGGATCATACGAATGAATTAGAATGGATCGTACGAATGAATTAGAATGGATACATTCGTGCGAATGAATTAGAATGGATACATTCGTGCGAAAGAATTAGAATAGATCGTATGAATGAATTAGAATGGATCCTATGAATGAATTAGAATGGATCATGCGAATGAATTAGAATGGATCGTACGAATGAATTAGAATGGATCGTGCTAATGAATTAAAATTGATCGAACGAATGAATTAGCCTGGATCGTGCTAATGAATTAGAATGGAACGTACGAATGAATTAGAATGGATCGTGTGAAAGAATTAGAATGGATTGTATGAATAAATTAGAATGAATTCGTACGATCCATTCGAATTCATTCGCACGATCCATTCTAATTCATTCATATGATCCATTCTAATTCATTCGTAAGATCCATTCTAATTCATATGCACAAAGGTATCCATTCTAATCCATTCGTAGGATCCATTCAAATCCATTCGTACGATCCATTCTAATTCATTCGTACGATCCATTCTAATTCATTCGCACGATCCATTCTAATTCATTCGTACTATCCATTCTAATTCATTCGCACGAATGTATCCATTCTAATTCATTCGTACATACGATTCATTCTAATTCATTCGCACGAATGTATCCATTACGATCTATTCTAATTCATTCATACAATCCATTCTAATTCTTTCACACGATCCATTCTAATTCATTCGTATGATCCATTCTAATTCATTCGCACAATCCATTCTATTTAATTCGTACGATCCATTCTTACTCATTGGTACGATCCATTCTAATTCATTCGCACGAATGTATCCATTCTAATTCATTCGTACAATCTATTCTATTTCATTCGTACGATCCATTCTTACTCATTCGTGTGATCCATTCTAATTCATTCGGATGAATGTATCCATTCTAATTTATTCGTACGATCCATTCTAATTCATTCGTACGATCCATTCTAATTCATTCGTCCGATCCATTCTAATTCGTTCGCACGAATGTATCCATTCTAATTCATTTGTACGATCCATTCTAATTCATTCGTACGATCCATTCTAATTCATTCGTAAGATCCATTCTAATTCATTCGTACGATCCATTCTAATTCATTTGTACGATCCATTCTAATTCATTCGCACGAATGTATCCATTCTAGTTCATTCGTACGATCCATTCTAATTCATTCGTACGATCCATTCTAATTCATTCGCACGATCCATTCTAATTCATTCGTACGATCCATTCTAATTCATTCATACGATCCATTCAAATTCATTCGCACAAATGTATCCATTCTAATTCATTCGTACGATCCATTTTAATTCATTCGCATGATCCATTCTAATTCATTCGTACGATCCATTCTAATTCATTCATAGGATCCATTCTAATTCATTCATACAATCCATTCTAATTCATTCGCACGAATGTATCCATTCTAATTCATTCGTACGATCAGTTCTAATTCATTCACAAAATCTATTCTAATTCATTCATACGATCCATTCTAATTCATTCACACGAATGTATCCATTCTAATTCATTCATATGATCCATTCTAATTCATTCGTACGATCCATTCTAATTCACTCATACGATCCATTCAAATTTATTCGTACGATCCATTCTAATTCATTCGTACGATCTATTCTAATTCATTCGCACGAATGTAACCATTCTAATTCATTCATACGATTCATTCTAATTCATTCGTATGAGCTATTCTAACTCATTCGTACGATCCATTCTAATTCATTCGTACGATCCATTGTAATTCATTCATACAATCCATTTAGATTCATTCGCACAAATGTATCCATTCAAATTCATTCGTACGATCCAGTCTAATTCATTCGTACGATCCATTCTAATTCATTCGCACGAATATATCCATTCTAATTCTTTCGTACGATGCATTCTAATTCATTCGTACGATCCATTCTAATTTAGTCATTTGATCCATTCTAATTCATTCGTATGATCCATTCTAATTCATTCGTCCGATCCATTCTAATTCATTCGCACGAATGTATCCATTCTAATTCATTCGTACGATCCATTCTAATTCATTCGTACGATCCATTCTAATTCATTCACACGAATGTATCCATTCTAGTTCATTCGTACGATCCATTCTAATTCATTCGTACAATCCATTCTAATTCATTCTCACGATCCATTCTAATTCATTCGTACGATCAATTCTAATTCATTCGCACGAATGTATCTATTCTAATTCATTCGTACGATCCTGAATTAGAATAGAATGTACGAATGAATGGATCGTGCTAATGAATTAGAATGGAATATACGAATGAATTAGAATGGATCCTACGAATTAATTAGAATGGATCATACGAATGAATTAGAATGGATCATACGAATGAATTAGAATGGATCGTACGAATGAATTAGAATGGATCGTACGAATGAATTAGAATGGATCGTACGAATGAATTAGAATGGATACATTTGTGCGAATGAATTAGAATGGATCGTACGAATGAATTAGAATGGATCGTATGAATGAATTAAAATGGATCGTACGAATGAATTAGAATGGATCGTGCGAATGAATTAGAATGGATCGTACGAATGAATTAGAATGGATCGTGCGAAAGAATTAGAATGGATCGTACGAATGAATTAGAATGGATCGTGCGAATGAATTAGAATGGATCGTACGAGTGAATTAGAATGGATACATTCGTGCGAATGAATTAGAATGGATCGGACGAATGAATTAGAATGGATCGTACGAATGAGTAAGAATGGATCGTATGAATGAAATAGATTAGATCGTACGAATGAATTAGAATGGATCGTACGAAGGAATTAGAATGGATCGTACGAATGAATTAGAATGGATATATTCGTGCAAATAAATTAGAATGGATCGTATGAATGTATTAGAATGGATCGTATGAGTGAATTAGAATGGATCGTACGAATGAATTAGAATGGATCGTATGAATGAATTAGAATGGATACATTCGTGTGAATGAATTAGAATGGATCGTATGAACGAATTAGAATGGATACATTCTAATTCATTCATACGATCCATTCTAATTCATTCGTACGATCCATTCTAATTCATTCGCATGAATGTATCCATTCTAATCCATTCGTACGATCCATTCTAATCAATTCGTACGATCCATTCTAATTCATTCGCATGAATGTAACCATTCTAATTCATTCATTTGATCCATTCTAATTCATTCGTACGATCCATTCTAATTCATTAGCACGATCCATGCTAATTCATTCGTTCGATCAATTCTAATTCATTAGCAAGATCCATTCTAATTCATACGTACGATCCATTCTAATTCATTCGTACGATCCATTCTAATTCATTCGTATGATCCATTCTAATTAATTCGTATGATCTATTCTAATTCATTCGTACGATCCATTCTAATTCCTTCGTACGATCCATTCTAATTCATTCGTACGATCTATTCTAATTCATTCCTCCGATCCATTCTAATTCATTCGTACGAATGAATTAGAATGGATACATTCGTGCGAATGAATTAGAATGGATACATTCATGCAAAAGATTTAGAATAGATCGTATGAATGAATTAGAATGGATCCTATGAATGAATTAGAATGGATCGTGCGAATGAATTAGAATGGATCGTACGAATGAATTAGAATGGATCGTGCTAATGAATTAGAATTGATCGAACGAATGAATTAGCATGGATCGTGCTAATGAATTAGAATGGATCGTACGAATGAATTAGAATGGATCAAATGAATGAATTAGAATGGTTACATTCATGCGAATGAATTAGAATGGATCGTACGAATGGATTAGAATGGATCGTACGAATGGATTAGAATGGATACATTCGAGCGAATGAATTAGAATGGATCGTACGAATGAATTAGAATGGATCGTACGAATAAATTAGAATGGATACATTCGTCCGAATGAATTAGAATGGATCATACGAATGAGTAAGAATGGATCGTACGAATGAAATAGAATAGATTGTACGAATGAATTAGAATGGATTCGTACGAATGAATTAGAATGGATCGTACGAATGAATTAGAATGGATCGTACGAATGAATTAGAATGGATCGTACGAATGAATTAGAATGGATACATTCGTGCGAATGAATTAGAATGGATCGGACGAATGAATTAGAATAGATCGTACGAATGAATTAGAATGGATCGTACGAATGGATTAGAATGGATACATTCGTGCGAATGAATTAGAATGGATTGTATGAATGAATTACAATGGATCGTACGAATGAATTAGAATGGATCGTACGAATGAATTAGAATGGATCGTACGAATGGATTAGAATGGATTGTACGAATGAATTAGAATGGATCCTATGAATGAATTAGAATGGATCGTGTGAAAGAATTAGAATGGATTGTATGAATGAATTAGAATGGATCGTATGAATGAATTAGAATGGATCTTGCGAATGAATTAGAATTGATCGAACGAATGAATTAGCATGGATCGTGCTAATGAATTAGAATGGAACGTACGAATGAATTAGAATGGATCGTGTGAAAGAATTAGAATGGATTGTATGAATGAATTAGAATGAATTCATATGATCCATTCGAATTCATTCGCACGATCCATTCTAATTCATTCATACGATCCATTCTAATTCATTCATACAATCCATTCTAATTCTTTCACACGATCCATTCTAATTCATTCGTAGGATCCATTCTAATTCATTCGTACGATCCATTCTAATTCATTCGTATGATCCATTCTAATTCATTCATACAATCCATTCTAATTCATTCGCACGAATGTATCCATTCTAATCCATTCGTCCGATCCATTCTAATTCATTCGTAAGATCCATTCTAATTCATTCGTACGATCCATTCTAATTCATTCGTACGATCCATTCTAGTTCATTCGCACGAATGTATCCATTCTAATTCATTCGTACAATCTATTCTATTTCATTCGTACGACCCATTCTTACTCATTCGTATGATCCATTCTAATTCATTCGTACGATCCATTCTAATTCATTCGTACGATCCATTCTAATTCATTCACACGATCCATTCTAATTCATTCATACGATCCATTCTAATTCATTCATACGATCCATTCTAATTCATTCCTACAATCCATTCTAATTCATTCGCCCGATCCATTCTAATTCATTCATACGATCCATTCTATTCGAATAGATCATGCGATCCATTCGAATTCATTCGCACGATCCATTCTAATTCATTCATACGATCCATTCTAATTTATTCATACAATGCATTCTAATTCTTTCACACGATCCATTCTAATTTATTCGTACGATCCATTCTAATTCACTCGTACAATCCATTCTATTTTATTTGTACGATCCATTCTTACTCATTCGTATGATCCATTCTAATTCATTCGTACGATCCATTCTAATTCATTTGTACGATCCATTCTAATTCTTTCACACGATCCATTCTAATTCATTCGTAGGATCCATTCTAATTCATTCGTACAATCTATTCTAATTCATTCGTACGATCCATTCTAATTCATTCGTACGATCGTACGAATGAATTAGAATGGATCGTACGGAATGAATTAGAATGGATTGTATGAATGAATTAGAATGGATACATTCGTGCGAATGAATTAGAATGGATCATACGAATGAGTAAGAATGGATCGTACGAATGAAATAGAATGGATTGTACGAATGAATTAGAATGGATCGTACAAATGAATTAGAATGGATCGTACGAATGAATTAGAATGGATCATACGAACGAATTAGAATGGATCGTGTAAAAGAATTAGAATGGATTGTATGAATGAATTAGAATAGATCGTATGAATTAATTAGAATGGATCGTACGAATGAATTAGAATGGATCGTACGAATGAACTAGAATGGATACATTCGTGCGAATGAATTAGAATGGATCGTACGAAGGAATTAGAATGGATCGTACGAATGAATTAGAATGGATCGTACGAATGAATTAGAATAGATCGTACGAATGAATTAGAATGGATCGTACGAAGGAATTAGAATGGATCGTACGAATGAATTAGAATGGATATATTCGTGCAAATGAATTAGAATGGATCGTATGAATGTATTAGAATGGATCGTACGAATGAATTAGAATGGATTCATACGAATGAATTAGAATGGATACATTCGTGCGAATGAATTAGAATGGATCGTACCAATGAGTAAGAATGGATCGTACGAATGAATAGAATGGATCGTATGAATGAATTAGAATGGATACATTCGTGCGAATGAATTAGAATGGATCGGACGAATGAATTAGAATAGATCGTACGAATGAATTAGAATGGATCGTACGAATGGATTAGAATGGATACATTCGTGCGAATGAATTAGAATGGATTGTATGAATGAATTTGAATGGATCGTACGAATGAATTAGAATGGATCGTACGAATGAATTAGAATGGATCGTACGAATGGATTAGAATGGATTGTACGAATGAATTAGAATGGATCCTACGAATGAATTAGAATGGATCGTGTGAAAGAATTAGAATGGATTGTATGAATGAATTAGAATGGACCGTATGAATGAATTTGAATGGATCTTGCGAATGAATTAGAATTGATCTTACGAATGAATTAGCATGGATCGTGCTAATGAATTAGAATGGAACGTACGAATGAATTAGAATGGATCGTGTGAAAGAATTAGAATGGATTGTATGAATGAATTAGAATGAATTCATATGATCCATTCGAATTCATTCGCACGATCCATTCTAATTCATTCATACGATCCATTCTAATTCATTCATACAATCCATTCTAATTCTTTCACACGATCCATTCTAATTCATTCGTAGGATCCATTCTAATTCTTTCACACGATCCATTCTAATTCATTCTAATTCATTCGTACGATCCATTCTAATTCATTCGTACGATCCATTCTAATTCATTCATACAATCCATTCTAATTCATTCGCACGAATGTATCCATTCTAATCCATTCGTCCGATCCATTCTAATTCATTTGTAAGATCCATTCTAATTCATTCGTAAGATCCATTCTAATTCATTCGTACGATCCATTCTAGTTCATTCGCACGAATGTATCCATTCTAATTCATTCGTACAATCCATTCTATTTCATTCGTACGACCCATTCTTACTCATTCGTATGATCCATTCTAATTCATTCGTATGATCCATTTTAATTCATTCGTACGATCCATTCTAATTCATTCATACGATCCATTCTAATTCATTCGCACGATCCATTCTAATTCATTCATACGATCCATTCTAATTCATTCATACGATCCATTCTAATTCATTTCTACAATCCATTCTAATTCATTTGCCCGATCCATTCTAATTCATTCATACGATCCATTCTATTCGAATGGATCATGCGATCCATTCGAATTCATTCGCACGATCCATTGTAATTCATTCATACGATCCATTCTAATTCATTCATACAATGCATTCTAATTCTTTCACACAATCCATTCTAATTTATTCGTACGATCCATTCTAATTCATTCGTACAATCCATTCTATTTTATTTGTACGATCCATTCTTACTCATTCGTATGATCCATTCTAATTCATTCGTACGATCCATTCTAATTCATTTGTACGATCCATTCTAATTCTCTCACACGATCCATTCTAATTCATTCGTAGGATCCATTCTAATTCATTCGTACAATCTATTCTAATTCATTTGTACGATCCATTCTAATTCATTCGTACGATCGTACGAATGAATTAGAATGGATCGTACGGAATGAATTAGAATGGATTGTATGAATGAATTAGAATGGATACATTCGTGCGAATGAATTAGAATGGATCATACGAATGAGTAAGAATGGATCGTACGAATGAAATAGAATGGATTGTACGAATGAATTAGAATGGATCGTACAAATGAATTAGAATGGATCGTACGAATGAATTAGAATGGATCATACGAACGAATTAGAATGGATCGTGTGAAAGAATTAGAATGGATTGTATGAATGAATTAGAATAGATCGTATGAATGAATTAGAATGGATCGTACGAATGAATTAGAATGGATCGTACGAATGAACTAGAATGGATACATTCGTGCGAATGAATTAGAATGGATCGTACGAATGAATTAGAATGGATCGTACTAATGAATTAGAATAGATCGTACGAATGAATTAGAATGGATCGTACGAAGGAATTAGAATGGATCGTACGAATGAATTAGAATGGATATATTCGTGCAAATGAATTAGAATGGATCGTATGAATGTATTAGAATGGATCGTACGAATGAATTAGAATGGATTCATACGAATGAATTAGAATGGATACATTCGTGCGAATGAATTAGAATGGATCGTACCAATGAGTAAGAATGGATCGTACGAATGAATAGAATGGATCGTATGAATGAATTAGAATGGATACATTCGTGTGAATGAATTAGAATGGATCGTATGAATGAATTAGAATAGATTTTGTGAATGACTTAGAACTGATCGTACGAATAAATTAGAATGGATACATTCGTGCGAATGAATTAGAATGGATTGTATGAATGAATTAGAATGGATCCGATGAATGAATTAGAATGAATCGTACGAATGAATTAGAATGGATCATACGAATGAATTAGAATGGATCTTACGAATGAAATAGAATAGATTGTACGAATGAATTAGAATGGATTCGTACGAATGAATTAGAATGGATACATTCGTGAGAATGAATTAGAATGGATCGTACCAATAAGTAAGAATGGATCGTACGAATGAAATAGAATGGATTGTGCGAATGAATTAGAATGGATCGCACGAATGTATTCATTCTAATTCATTCGTACGATCCATTCTAATTCATTTGTACGATCCATTCTAATTCATTCGTATGATCCATTCTAATTAATTCGTATGATCCATTCTAATTCATTTGTACGATCCATTCTAATTCATTCATACAATCCATTCTAATTCATTCGTACGATCTATTGTAATTCACTCATACGATCCATTCTAATACATTCATACGATCCATTCTAATCCATTTGCACGAATATATCCATTCTAATTCATTCGTACGATCCATTCTAATTCCTTCGTACGATCCATTCTAATTCATTCGTACGATCTATTCTAATTCATTCGTACGATCCATTCTAATTCATTCGTACGATCCATTCTAATTCCTTCGTACGATCCATTCTAATTCATTCGTACGATCCATTCTAATTCATTCGTACAATCTATTCTAATTCATTCGTACGAATGGATACATTCTTGTGAATGAATTAGAATGGATCGTACGAATGAGTAAGAATGGATCGTACAAATGAAATAGAATGGATTGCACGAATGAATTAGAATGGATCGTACGAAGGAATTAGAATGGATCGTACGAATGAATTAGAATGGATCGTACGAATGAATTAGAATAGATCGTACGAATGAATTAGAATGGATCGTACGAAGGAATTAGAATGGATCGTACGAATGAATTAGAATGGATCGTGCTAATGAATTAGAATTGATCGAACGAATGAATTAGCATGGATCGTGCTAATGAATTAGAATGGAACGTACGAATGAATTAGAATGGATCGTGTGAAAGAATTAGAATGGATTGTATGAATGAATTAGAATGAATTCGTACGATCCATTCGAATTCATTCGCACGATCCATTCTAATTCATTCATACGATCCATTCTAATTCATTCATACAATCCATTCTAATTCTTTCACACGATCCATTCTAATTCATTCGTAGGATCCATTCTAATTCATTTGTACAATCTATTCTATTTTATTCGTACGATCCTTTCTTACTCATTCGTATGATCCATTCTAATTCATTCGGACGAATGTATCCATTCTAATTTATTCGTATGATCCATTCTAATTCATTCGTACGATCCATTCTAATTCATTCATACGATCTATTCTAATTCATTCGTACGATCCATTCTAATTTCTTTCGTACGATCCATTCTAATTCATTCGCTCGAATGTATCCATTCTAATCCATTCGTACGATCCATTCTAATCCATTCGTACGATCCATTCTAATTCATTCGCATGAATGTAACCATTCTAATTCATTCATTTGATCCATTCTAATTCATTCGTACGATCCATTCTAATTCATTCGTCCGATCCATTCTAATTCATTCGCACGAATGTATCCATTCGAATTCATTCGTACGATCCATTCTAATTCATTCGTAAGATCCATTCTAATTCATTCGTACGATCCATTCTAATTCATTCGTACGATCCATTTTAATTCATTCGCACGAATGTATCCATTCTAGTTCATTCGTACGATCCATTCTAATTCATTCGTACGATCCATTCTAAATCATTCTCACGATCCATTCTAATTCATTCGTACGATCAATTCTAATTCATTCGCACGAATGTATCCATTCTAATTCATTCGTACGATCCTGAATTAGAATGGATCATACGAATGAATTAGAATGGACACCTTTGTGCATATGAATTAGAATGGATCGTACGAATAAATTAGAATGGATCATATTAATGAATTTGAATGGATCGTACGAATGAATTAGAATGGATCGTACGAATGAATTAGAATGGATCTTACGAATGGATTAGAATCGATACATTCGTGCGAATAAATTAGAATGGATCGGACGAATGAATTAGAATAGATCGTACGAATGAATTAGAATGGATCAAATGAATGAATTAGAATGGTTACATTCATGCGAATGAATTAGAATGGATCGTACGAATGGATTAGAATGGATTGTACGAATGGATTAGAATGGATACATTCGAGCGAATGAATTAGAATGGATCGTACGAATGAAATTAGAATGGATCGTACGAATGAATTAGAATAGATCGTACGAATGAATTAGAATGGATCGTGGGAAAGAATTAGAATGGATCGTACGAATGAATTAGAATGGATCGTGCGAATGAATTAGAATGGATCGTACGAATGAATTAGAATGGATCGTGCTAATGAATTAGAATTGATCGAACGAATGAATTAGCATGGATTGTGCATTCGTACGATCCATTCTAATTCATTCGTAAGATCCATTCTAATTCATTCGTACGACCCATTCTAATTCATTCGTACGATCCATTCTAATTCATTCGCACGAATGTATCCATTCTAGTTCATTCGTACGATCCATTCTAATTCATTCGTACGATCCATTCTAATTCATTCATACGATCTATTCTAATTCATTCATACAATCCATTCTAATTCTTTCACACGATCTATTCTAATTCATTCATACGATCGATTCTAATTCATTCGCACAATCCATTCTATTTCATTCATACGATCCATTCTTACTCATTCGTATGGTCCATTCTAATTCATTCGCACGAATGTATCCATAATGGATCATACGAATGAGTAAGAATGGATCGTACGAATGAAATAGAATGGATTATGCGAATGAATTAGAATGGACCGTACGAATGAATTAGAATGGATACATTCGTGCGAATGAATTAGAATGGATCGGACGAATGAATTAGAATGGATCGTACGAATGAATTAGAATGGATCGTACGAATGAATTAGAATGGATCGTACGAATAAATTAGAATGGATACATTCGTCCGAATGAATTAGAATGGATCATACGAATGAGTAAGAATGGATCGTACGAATAAAATAGAATAGACTGTACAAATGAATTAGAATGGATCGTGCGAATGAATTAGAATGGATCGTACGAATGAATTAGAATGGATCGTACGAATGAATTAGAATGGATCGTGCAAATGAATTAGAATGGATCATATTAATGAATTAGAATGGATCGTACGAATGAATTAGAATGGATACATTCGTGCGAATGAATTAGAATGGATCGTGCGAATCCATTAGACTGGATCGTGCGAATGAATAAGAATGGATCATACGAATGAATTAGAATAGATCGTACGAATTAATTAGAATGGATACATTCGTGCGAATGAATTAGAATGGATTGTATGTATGAATTAGAATGGATCGTACGAATGAATTAGAATGGATCATACGAATTAATTAGAATGGATCATACGAATGAATTAGAATGGATCGTACGAATGAATTAGAATGGATCGTACGAATGAACTAGAATGGATCGTACGAATGAACTAGAATGGATACATTCGTGCGAATGAATTAGAATGGATCGTACGAATGAATTAGAATGGATCGTACGATTCATTCTAAATCATTCTTACGATCCATTCTAATACATTCGTACGATTCATGCTAATTCATTTGCACGATCCATTCTAATTCATTCGTACGATCCATTCTTATTCATTCATACGATCCATTCTAATTCATTCGCACAATCCATTCTAATTCATTCGTACAATCCATTCTAATTCATTCGTATGATCCATTCTAACTCATTCGGTGGATCCATTCTAATTCATTCATATGATCCATTCTAATTCATTCCCACGATCCATTCTAATTTATTCGTACGATCCATTCTAATTCATTCGTACGATCTATTCTAATTCATTCGCACGAATGTAACCATTCTAATTCATTCATACGATTCATTCTAATTCATTCGTATGAGCTATTCTAATTCATTCGTACGATCCATTCTAATTCATTCGTACGATCCATTGTAATTCATTCATACAATCCATTTAGATTCATTCGCACAAATGTATCCATTCAAATTCATTCGTACGATCCAGTCTAATTCATTCGTACGATCCATTCTAATTCATTCGTACGATCCATTCTAATTCATTTGTACGATCCATTCTAATTCATTCGTACGATCCATTCTAATTCATTCGTACGATCTATTCTAATTCATTCGCACAAATGTATCCATTCTAATTCATTCGTACGATCCATTCTAATTCATTCGTACGATCCATTCTAATTCATTCGCACAAATGTATCCATTCTAATTCATTCGTACGATTCATTCTTACTCATTCGTATGATCCATTCTAATTCATTCGTACGATCCATTCTAATCCATTCGTACGATCCATTCTAATTCATTCGCTTGAATGTAACCATTCTAATTCATTCATTTGATCCATTCTAATTCATTCGTACGGTCCATTCTAATTCATTCGTCCGATCCATTCAAATTCATTCGCACGAATGTATCCATTCTAATTCATTCATATGATCCATTCTAATTCATTTGTACGGTCCATTCTAATTCATTCGCACAATCCATTCTAATTCATTCGTACGATCCATTCTAATTCATTCTAATTCTTTCACACGATCCATTCTAATCCATTCTAATCCATTCTAATTCTTTCACACGATCCATTCTAATTCATTCGTACGTTCCATTCTAATTCATTTGCACGATCCATGCTAATTCATTCGTTCGATCAATTCTAATTCATTAGCATGATCCATTCTAATTCATTCGTATGATCCATTCTAATTCATTCGTACGATCCATTCTAATTCATTCGCACGATCCATTCAAATTCATTCGTACGATCCATTCTAATTCATTCGCACGAATGTATCCATTCTATTCCATTCGTACGATCCATTCTAATCCATTCGTACGATCCATTCTAATTCATTCACACAAATGTATCCATTCTAATTCATTCGTACGATCCATTCTAATTCATTCGTACGATCCATTTTAATTCATTCATAGGATCCATTCTAATACATTCGTATGATCCATTCTAATTCCTTCGTACAATCCATTCTAATTCATTCGTACGATCCATTCTAATTCATTCATACAATTCATTCTAATTCTTTCACACGATCCATTCTAATTCATTCTTACGATCCATTCTAAATCATTCATGCAATCCATTCTATTTCATTCGTACGATCAATTCTAATTCATTCATAGGATCCATTCTAATTCATTCATACGATCTATTCTAATTCTTTCACACGATCCATTCTATTTCATTCGTACGATCCATTCTTACTCATTGGTACGATCCATTCTAATTCATTCGTACGATCCATTGTAATTCATTCGTACGATCCATTCTAATTCATTCGTCCGATCCATTCTAATTCATTCGCATGAATGTATCCATTCTAATTCATTCGTACGATCCATTCTAATTCATTCGTACGATCGATTCTAATTCATTCGTAAGATCCATTCTAATTCATTCGTACGATCCATTCTAATTCTTTCGTACGATCCATTCTAATTCCTTCGTACGATCCATTCTATTTCATTCGTACGATCCATTCTAATTCCTTCGTACGATCTATTCTAATTCATTCGTACGATCCATTCTAATTCATTTGCGCAATCTATTCTAATTCATTCATACGATCCATTCTAATTCATTCGTACGATCCATTCTAGTTCATTCTCAAGATCCATTCTAATTCATTCGCGCAATCTATTCTAATTCATTCGCACGATCCATTCTAATTCATTCGTACGATCCATTCCAATTCTTTCACACGATCCATTCTAATTCATTCGTACGATCCATTCTAATTCATTCGTACGATCCATTCTAATTCTTTCGTACGATCCATTCTAATTCATTCATACAATCCATTTTAATTCTTTCACACGATCCATTCTAATTCATTCGTACGATCCATTCTAATTCATTCGTGCAATCCATTCTATTTCATTCGTACGATCCATTCTTACTCATTCGTACGATCCATTCTAATTCATTCACACGAATCTAACCATTCGTACGAATGAATTAGAATAGATTGTACGAATGAATTAGAATGGATCGTACGAATGAATTAGAATGGATCGTACGAAGGAATTACAATGGATCGTACGAATGAATTAGAATGGATCATACGAATGAATTAGAATAGATCGTATGAATGAATTAGAATGGATCGTACGAAGGAATTAGAATGGATCGTACGAATGAATTAGAATGGATATATTCGTGCAAATGAATTAGAATGGATCGTATGAATGAATTAGAATGGATTGTATGAGTGAATTAGAATGGATCTTACGAATGAATTAGAATGGATCGTATGAATGAATTAGAATGGATCGTACGAATGAATTAGAATGGATCTTGTGAATGAATTAGAATGGATCGGACGAATTAATTAGAATGGATCGTACGAATGAATTAGAATGGATCGTACGAATGAATTAGAATGGATCGTACGAATAAATTAGAATGGATACATTCGTCCGAATGAATTAGAATGGATCATACGAATGAGTAAGAATAGATCGTACGAATAAAATAGAATAGATTAAACGAATGAATTAGAATGGATCGTGCGAATGAATTAGAATGGATCGTACGAATGAATTAGAATGGATCGTACGAATGAATTAGAATGGATTGTGCGAATGAATTCGAATGGATCGTATGAATGAATTAGAATGGATACCTTTGTGCAAATGAATTAGAATGGATCGTATGAATGAATTAGAATGGATCGAATGAGTGAATTAGAACGAATAGTACGGATGAAGTAGAATGGATCGTATGAATGAATAAGAATGGATACATTCGTGCGAATGAATTAGAATGGATCGTATGAATGAATTAGAATAGATTGTGCGAATGAATTATAATGGATCGTACGAATGAATTAGAATGGATACATTCGTGCGAATAAATTAGAATGGATCGTACGAATGAATTAGAATATATCGTACGAATGGATTAGAATGGATCCTACGAATGGATTAGAATGGATACCTTTGTGCATATGAATTAGAATGGATCGTATGAATGAATTAGAATAGATCGTAGAATGGATCGTACGAATGAATTAGAATGAATTAGAATGGATCGTACAAATGAATTAGAATAGATCATAGGAATGAATTAGAATAGATCGTGCAAATGAATTAGAATGGATACATTCGTGTGAATGAATTAGAATGGATCGGACGAATGAATTAGAATGGATCGTACGAATGAGTAAAAATGGATCGTACGAATGAAATAGAATAGATCGTACGAATGAATTAGAATGGATCGTACGAAGAAATTAGAATGGATCGTATGAATGAATTAGAATGGATATATTCGTGCAAATGAATTAGAATGGATCGTATGAATGTATTAGAATGGATCGTATGAGTGAATTAGAATGGATCGTACGAATGAATTAGAATGGATCGTATGAATGAATTAGAATGGATACATTCGTGTGAATGAATTAGAATGGATCGTATGAATGAATTAGAATAGATTTTGTGAATGAATTAGAACTGATCGTAAGAATGAATTAGAATGGATACATTCGTGCGAATGAATTAGAATGAATTAGAATGGATCGGACGAATGAATTAGAATGGATCGGATGAATGAATTAGAATGGATCGTACGAATGAATTAGAATGGATCAAATGAATGAATTAGAATGGTTACATTCATGCGAATGAATTAGAATGGATCGTACGAATGGATTAGAATGGATCGTACGAATGGATTAGAATGGATACATTCTTGCGAATGAATTAGAATGGATCATACTAATGAGTAAGAATGGATCGTACGAATGAAATAGAATGGATTGTACGAATGAATTAGAATGGATCGTGCGAATGAATTTGAATGGATCGTACGAATGAATTAGAATGGATCGTGCTAATGAATTAGAATTGATCGTACGAATGAAATAGAATGGATTGTACGAATGATTTAGAATGGATCGTATGAATGAATTAGAATGGATCGTACGAATGATTTAGAATGGATACATTCGTGCGAATGAATTAGAATGGATCATACGAATGAGTAAGAATGGATCGTACGAATGAAATATAATGGATTGTACGAATGAATTAGAATGGATTCGTACGAATGAATTAGAATGGATACATTCGTGCGATCCATTCTAATTCATTCATATGATCTATTCTAATTCATTCATACAATCCATTCTAATTCTTTCACACGATCCATTCTAATTCATTCGTACGATCCATTCTAATTCATTCGCACAATCCATTCTATTTCATTCGTACGATCCATTCTTACTCATTGGTACGATCCATTCTAATTCATTCGCACAAATGTATCCATTCTAATTCATTCATACGAATCCATTCTAATTCATTCGTACAATATATTCTATTTCATTCGTACGATCCATTCTTACTCATTCGTATGATCCATTCTAATTCATTCGGACGAATGTATCCATTCTAATTTATTCATACGATCCATTCTAATTCATTCGTACGATCCATTCTAATTCATTCGTACGATCCATTCTAATTCATTCGTCCGATCCATTCTAATTCATTCGCACGAATGTATCCATTTTAATTCATTCGTACGATCTATTCTAATTCATTCGTACGATCCATTCTAATTCATTCGTAAGATCCATTCTAATTCATTCGTACGATCCATTCTAATTCCTTCGTACGATCCATTCTAATTCATTCGTACGATCCATTCTAATTCATTCGTACAATCCATTCTTATTCCTTCGTACGATCCATTCTAATTCATTCGTACGATCCATTCTAATTCATTCGCGCAATCTATTCTAATTCATTCGTACGATCCATTCTATTTCTTTCGTACGATCCATTCTAATTCATTCGCACGATCCATTCTAATTCATTCGCGCAATCTATTCTAATTCATTCGCACGATCCATTCTAATTCATTCGTACGATCCATTCTAATTCTTTCACACGATCCATTCTAATTCATTCGTACGATCCATTCTAATTCATTCGTACGATCTATTCTAATTCATTCGTACGATCTATTCTAATTCATTCGTACGATCCATTCTAATTCCTTCGTACGATCCATTTTAATTCATTCATACAATCCATTCTAATTCTTTCACACGATCCGTTCTAATTCATTCGTACGATCCATTCTAATTCATTCGTGCAATCCATTCTATTTCATTCGTCCGATCCATTCTTACTCATTCGTACGATCCATTCTAATTCATTCACACGAATGTATCCATTCGTACGAATGAATTAGAATAGACTGTAGGAATGAATTAGAATGGATCGTACGAATGAATTAGAATGGATCATACGAAGGAATTAGAACGGATCGTACGAATGAATTAGAATGGATCGTACGAATGAATTAGAATATATCGTACGAATGAATTAGAATGGATCGTACGAAGGAATTAGATTGGATCGTACGAATGAATTAGAATGGATATATTCGTGCAAATGAATTAGAATGGATCGTATGAATGTATTAGAATGGATCGTATGAGTGAATTAGAATGGATCGTACGAATGAATTAGAATGGATTGTATGAATGAATTAGAATGGATCGTACAAATGAATTAGAATGGATCGTGTGAATGAATTAGAATGGATCGTACGAATGAATTAGAATGGATCGTACGAATGAATTAGAATGGATCGTACGAATAAATTAGAATGGATACATTCGTCCGAATGAATTAGAATGGATCATACGAATAAGTAAGAATGGATCGTACGAATGAAATAGAATAGATTGTACGAATGAATTAGAATGGATCGTGCGAATGAATTAGAATGGATCGTACGAATGAATTAGAATGGATCGTACGAATGAATTAGAATGGGTCATGCGAATGAATTCGAATGGATCGTATGAATGAATTAGAATGGATACGTTTGTGCAAATGAATTAGAATGGATCATATGAATGAATTAGAATGGATCGTATGAGTGAATTAGAACGGATAGTACGAATGAACTAGAATGGATCGTATGAATGAATTAGAATGGATACATTCGTGCGAATGAATTAGAATGGATCGTATGAATGAATTAGAATAGATTGTGCGAATGAATTAGAATGGATCGTACGAATGAATTAGAATGGATACATTCGTGCGAATAAATTAGAATGGATCGTACGAATGAATTAGAATGTATCGTACCAATGGATTAGAATGGATCCTACGAATGGATTAGAATGGATACCTTTGTGCATATGAATTAGAATGGATCGTATGAATGAATTAGAATGGATCGTAGAATGGATCGTACGAATGAATTAGAATGGATCGTACGAATGAATTAGAATAGATCATAGGAATGAATTAGAATGGATCGTGCAAATGAATTAGAATGGATACATTCGTGCGAATGAATTAGAATGGATCGGACGAATGAATTAGAATGGATCGTACGAATGAGTAAGAATGGATCGTACGAATGAAATAGAATAGATCGTATGAATGAATTAGAATGGATCATACGAAGGAATTAAAATGGATCGTACGAATAAATTAGAATGGATATATTCGTGCAAATGAATTAGAATGGATCGTATGAATGTATTAGAATGGATCGTATGAGTGAATTCGAATGGATCGTACGAATGAATTAGAATGGATCGTATGAATGAATTAGAATGGATACATTCGTGTGAATGAATTAGAATGGATCGTATGAATGAATTAGAATAGATTTTGTGAATGAATTAGAACTGATCGTACGAATGAATTAGAATGGATACATTCGTTCGAATGAATTAGAATGAATTAGAATGGATCGGACGAATGAATTAGAATGGATCGTACGAATGAATTAGAATGGATCAAATGAATGAATTAGAATGGTTACATTCATGCGAATGAATTAGAATGGATCGTACGAATGGATTAGAATGGATCGTACGAATGGATTAGAATGGATACATTCGTGCGAATGAATTAGAATGGATTATACGAATGAGTAAGAATGGATCGTACGAATGAAATAGAATGGATTGTACGAATGAATTAGAATGGATCGTGCGAATGAATTTGAATGGATCGTACGAATGAATTAGAATGGATCGTGCTAATGAATTAGAATTGATCGTACGAATGAAACAGAATGGATTGTACAAATGATTTAGAATGAATCGTACGAATGAATTAGAATGGATCGTACGAATGATTTAGAATGGATACATTCGTGCGAATGAATTAGAATGGATCATACGAATGAGTAAGAATGGATCGTACGAATGAAATAGAATGGATTGTACGAATAAATTAGAATGGATTCGTACGAATGAATTAGAATGGATACATTCGTGCGATCCATTCTAATTCATTCATACGATCTATTCTAATTCATTCATAGAATCCATTCTAATTCTTTCACATGATCCATTCTAATTCATTCGTACGATCCATTCTAATTCATTCTGATAATCCATTCTATTTCATTCGTACGATCCATTCTTACTCATTGGTACGATCCATTCTAATTCATTCGCACGAATGTATCCATTCTAATTCATTCGTACGAATCCATTCTAATTCATTCGTACAATCTACTCTATTTCATTCGTACGATCCATTCTTACTCATTTGTATGATCCATTCTAATTCATTCGGACGAATGTATCCATTCTAATTTATTCGTACGATCCATTCTAATTCATTCGTACGATCCATTCTAATTCATTCGTACGATCCATTCTAATTCATTCGTCCGATCCATTCTAATTCATTCGCACGAATGTATCCATTCTAATTCATTCGTACGATCCATTCTAATTCATTCGTATGATCCATTCTAATTCATTCGTACGATCCATTCTAATTCATTCGTACGATCCATTCTAATTCATTCGCACGATCCATTCTAATTTATTCGTACGATCCATTCTAATTCCTTCGTACGATCCATTCAAATTCATTCGTATGATCCATTCTAATTCATTCGCGCAATCTATTCTAATTCATTCGTACAATCCATTCTAATTCATTCGTACGATCCATTCTAATTCATTCGCACGATCCATTCTAATTCATTCGCGCAATCTATTCTAATTCATTCGCACGATCCATTCTAATTCATTCGTACGATCCATTCTAATTCTTTCACATGATCCATTCTAATTCATTCGTACGATCTATTCTAATTCATTCGTACGATCCATTCTAATTCATTCGTACGATCCATTCTAATTCCTTCGTACGATCCATTCTAATTCATTCATACAATCCATTCTAATTCTTTCACACGATCCATTCTAATTCATTCGTACGATCCATTCTAATTCAATTGTGCAATCCATTCTATTTCATTCGTATGATCCATTCTTACTCATTCGTACGATCCATTCTAATTCATTCACACGAATGTATCCATTCGTACGAATGAATTAGAATAGATTGTACGAATGAATTAGAATGGATCGTACGAAGGAATTAGAATGGATCGTACGAATGAATTAGAATGGATCGTACGAATGAATTAGTATAGATCGTACGAATGAATTAGAATGGATCGTACGAAGGAATTAGAATGGATCGTACGAATGAATTAGAATGGATATATTCGTGCAAATGAATTAGAATGGATCGTATGAATGTATTGGAATGGATCGTATGAGTGAATTAGAATGGATCGTACGAATGAATTAGAATGGATTGTATGAATGAATTAGAATGGATCGTACGAATGAATTAGAATGGATCGTGTGAATGAATTAGAATGGATCGTACGAATGAATTAGAATGGATCGTACGAATAAATTAGAATGGATACATTCGTTCGAATGAATTAGAATGGATCATACGAATGAGTAAGAATGGATCGTACGAATGAAATAGAATAGATTGTACGAATGAATTAGAATGGATCGTGCGAATGAATTAGAATGGATCGTACGAATGAATTAGAATGGATCGTACGAATGAATTAGAATGGATCGTGCGAATGAATTCTAATGGATCATACGAATGAATTAGAATGGATACCTTTGTGCAAATGAATTAGAATGGATCGTATGAATGAATTAGAATGGATCATATGAGTGAATTAGAATGGATAGTACGAATGAAGTAGAATGGATCGTATGAATGAATTAGAATGGATACATTCGTGCGAATGAATTAGAATGGATCGTATGAATGAATTAGAATAGATTGTGCGAATGAATTAGAATGGATCGTACGAATGAATTAGAATGGATACATTCGTGCGAATAAATTAGATTGGATCGTACGAATGAATTAGAATGTATCGTACGAATGGATTAGAATGGATCCTACGAATGGATTAGAATGGATACCTTTGTGCATATGAATTAGAATGGATCGTATGAATGAATTAGAATGGATCGTACGAATGAATTAGAATGAATTAGAATGGATCGTACGAATGAATTAGAATAGATCATAGGAATGAATTAGAATGGATCATACGAATGAGTAAGAATGGATCGTACGATTGAAATAGAATAGATCGTACGAATGAATTAGAATAGATCGTACGAAGGAATTAGAATGGATCGTACGAATGAATTAGAATGGATATATTCGTGCAAATGAATTAGAATGGATCGTATGAATGTATTAGAATGGATCGTATGAGTGAATTAGAATGGATCGTATGAATGAATTAGAATGGATACATTCGTGTGAATGAATTAGAATGGATCGTATGAATGAATTAGAATAGATTTTGTGAATGAATTAGAACTGATCGTACGAATGAATTAGAATGGATACATTCGTGCGAATGAATTAGAATGAATTAGAATGGATCGGACGAATGAATTAGAATGGATCGTGTGAAAGAATTAGAATGGATTGTATGAATGAATTAGAATGGATCGTACGAAGGAATTAGAATGGATCGTACGAATGAATTAGAATGGATCGTACGAATGAATTAGAATAGATCGTACGAATGAATTAGAATGGATCGTACAAATGAATTAGAATGGATCGTGTGAAAGAATTAGATTGGATCGTACGAATGAATTAGAATGGATCGTGCGAATGAATTAGAATGGATCATACGAATGGATTAGAATGGATACATTCGTGCGAATGAATTAGAATGGATCATACGAATGAGTAAGAATGGATCGTACGAATGAAATAGAATGGATTGTACGAATGAATTAGAATGGATCGTGCGAATGAATTTGAATGGATCGTACGAATGAATTAGAATGGATCGTGCTAATGAATTAGAATTGATCGTACGAATGAAATAGAATGGATTGTACAAATGATTTAAATGGATCGTACGAATGAATTAGAATGGATCGTACGAATGATTTAGAATGGATACATTCGTACGAATGAACTAGAATGGATCATACGAATGAGTAAGAATGGATCGTACGAATGAAATAGAATGGATTGTACGAATGAATTAGAATGGATTCGTACGAATGAATTAGAATGGATACATTCGTGCGATCCATTCTAATTCGTTCATACGATCTATTCTAATTCATTCATACAATCCATTCTAATTCTTTCACACGATCCATTCTAATTCATTCGTACGATCCATTCTAATTCATTCGCACAATCCATTCTATTTCATTCGTACGATCCATTCTTACTCATTGCTACGATCCATTCTAATTCATTCACAAGAATGTATCGATTCTAATTCATTCGTATGAATCCATTCTAATTCATTCATACAATCTATTCTATTTCATTCGTACGATCCATTCTTACTCATTTGTATGATCCATTCTAATTCATTCGGACGAATGTATCCATTCTAATTCATTCGTACGATCCATTCTAATTCATTCATACGATCCATTCTAATTCATTCGTCCGATCCATTCTAATTCATTCGCACGAATGTATCCATTCTAATTCATTCATACGATCCATTCTAATTCATTCGTACGATCCATTCTAATTCATTCGTAAGATCCATTCTAATTCATTCGTACGATCCATTCTAATTCATTCGTACGATCCATTCTAATTCCTTCGTACGATCCATTCTAATTCATTCGTTCGATCTATTCTAATTTATTCGTACGATCCATTCTAATTCCTTCGTACGATCCATTCAAATTCATTCGTACGATCCATTCTAATTCATTCGCGCAATCTATTCTAATTCATTCGTACGATCCATTCTAATTCATTCACACGATCCATTCTAATTCATTCGCGCAATCTATTCTAATTCATTCGCACGATCCATTCTAATTCATTCGTACGATCCATTCTAATTCTTTCACACGATCCATTCTAATTCATTCGTACAATCCATTCTAATTCATTCGTACGATCTATTCTAATTCATTCGTACGATCCATTCTAATTCCTTCGTATGATCCATTCTAATTCATTCATACAATCCATTCTAATTCTTTCACACGATCCATTCTAATTCATTCGTACGATCCATTCTAATTCATTCATGCAATCCATTCTATTTCATTCGTATGATCCATTCTTACTCATTCGTACGATCTATTCTAATTCATTCACACGAATGTATCCATTCGTACGAATGAATTAGAAAAGATTGTACGAATGAGTAAGAATGGATCGTACGAATGAATTAGAATGGATCGTACGAAGGAATTAGAATGGATCGTACGAATGAATTAGAATGGATCGTACGAATGAATTATAATAGATCGTACGAATGAATTAGAATGGATCGTACGAAGGAATTAGAATGGATCGTACGAATGAATTAGAATGGATATATTCGTACAAATGAATTAGAATGGATCGTATGAATGTATTAGAATGGATCATATAAGTGAATTAGAATGGATCGTACAAATGAATTAGAATGGATTGTATGAATAAATTAGAATGGATCGTGTGAATGAATTAGAATGGATCGGACGAATGAATTAGAATGGATCGTACGAATGAATTAGAATGGATCATACGAATGAATTAGAATGGATCGTACGAATAAATTAGAATGGATACATTCATCCGAATGAATTAGAATGGATCATACGAATGAGTATGAATGGATCGTATGAATGAAATAGAATAGATTGTACGAATGAATTAGAATGGTTCGTGCGAATGAATTAGAATGGATCGTACGAATGAATTAGAATGGATCGTCCGAATGAATTAGAATGGATCGTGCGAATGAATTCGAATGGATCATACGAATGAATTAGAATGGATACCTTTGTGCAAATGGATTAGAATGGATCATATGAATGAATTAGAATGGATCGTATGAGTGAATTAGAACGGATAGTACGAATGAAGTAGAATGGATCGTATGAATGAATTAGAATGGATACATTCGTGCGAATGAATTAGAATGGATCGTATGAATGAATTAGAATAGATTGTGTGAATGAATTAGAATGGATCGTACAAATGAATTAGAATGGATACATTCGTGCGAATAAATTAGAATGGATCGTACGAATGAATTAGAATGTATCGTACGAATGGATTAGAATGGATCCTACGAATGGATTAGAATGGATACCTTTGTGCATATGAATTAGAATGGATCGTATGAATGAATAAGAATGGATCGTATGAATGAATTAGAATGAATTAGAATGGATCGTACGAATGAATTAGAATAGATCATAGGAATGAATTAGAATGGATCGTGCAAATGAATTAGAATGGATACATTCGTGCGAATGAATTAGAATGGATCGGACGAATGAATTAGAATGGATCGTACGAATGAGTAAGAATGGATCGTACGAATGAAATAGAATAGATCGTACGAATGAATTAGAATGGATCGTACGAAGGAATTAGAATGGATCGTACGAATGAATTAGAAAGGATATATTCGTGCAAATGAATTAGAATGGATCGTATGAATGTATTAGAATGGATCGTATGAGTGAATTAGAATGGATCGTACGAATGAATTAGAATGGATTGTATGAATGAATTAGAATGGATACATTCGTGTGAATGAATTAGAATGGATCGTATGAATGAATTAGAATAGATTTTGTGAATGAATTAGAACTGATCGTACGAATGAATTAGAATGGATACATTCGTGTGAATGAATTAGAATGAATTAGAATGGATCAGACGAATGAATTAGAATGGATCGTATGAATGAATTAGAATGGATCAAATGAATGAATTAGAATGGTTACATTCCGAATGAATTAGAATGGATCGTACGAATGGATTAGAATGGATCGTACAAATGGATTAGAATGGATACATTCGTGCGAATGAATTAGAATGGATCATAGAATGAGTAAGAATGGATCGTACGAATGAATTAGAATGGATTGTACGAATGAATTAGAATGGATCGTGCGAATGAATTTGAATGGATCGTACGAATGAATTAGAATGGATCGTGCTAATGAATTAGAATTGATCGTACGAATGAAATAGAATGTATCGTACGAATGATTTAGAATGGATCATACGAATGAATTAGAATGGATCGTATGAATGATTTAGAATGGATACATTCGTGCGAATGAATTAGAATGGATCATACGAATGAGTAAGAACGGATCGTACGAATAAAATAGAATGGATTGTACGAATGAATTAGAATGGATTCGTACGAATGAATTAGAATGGATACATTCGTGCGATCCATTCTAATACATTCATACGATCTATTCTAATTCATTCATACAATCCATTCTAATTTTTTTACACGATCCATTCTAATTCATTCGTACGATCCATTCTAATTCATTCGCACAATCCATTCTATTTCATTCGTACGATCCATTCTTACTCATTGGTACGATCCATTCTAATTCATTCGCATGAATGTATCCATTCTATTTCATTCGTACGAATCCATTCTAATTCATTCGTACAATCTATTCTATTTCATTCGTACGATCTATTCTTACTCATTCGTATGATCCATTCTAATTCATTCGGACGAATGTATCCATTCTAATTTATTCGTACGATCCATTCTAATTCATTCGTACGATCCATTCTAATTCATTCGTCCGATCCATTCTAATTCATTCGCACGAATGTATCCATTCTAATTCATTCGTATAATCCATTCTAATTCATTCGTACGATCCATTCTAATTCATTCGTAAGATCCATTCTAATTCATTCGCACGATCCATTCTAATTCATTCGTACGATCCATTCTAATTCCTTCGTACGATCCATTCTAATTCATTCGTACGATCCATTCTAATTCCTTCGTACGATCCATTCAAATTCATTCGTACGATCCATTCTAATTCATTCGCGCAATCTATTCTAATTCATTTGTACGATCCATTCTAATTCATTCGTACGATCCATTCTAATTCATTCGCACGATCCAGTCTAATTCATTCGCGCAATCTATTCTAATTCATTCGCACGATCCATTCTAATTCATTCGTACGATCCATTCTAATTCTTTCACACGATCCATTCTAATTCATTCGTACGATCCATTCTAATTTATTCGTACGATCTATTCTAATTCATTCGTACGATCCATTCTAATTCCTTCGTACGATCCATTCTAATTCCTTCGTACGATCCATTCTAATTCATTCATACAATCCATTCTAATTCTTTCACACGATCCATATTAATTCATTCATATGATCCATTCTAATTCATTCGTGCAATCCATTCTATTTCATTCGTACGATCCATTCTTACTCATTTGTACGATCCATTCTAATTCATTCACACGAATGTATCCATTCGTACAAATGAATTAGAATAGATTGTACGAATGAATTAGAATGGATCGTACGAATGAATTAGAATGGATCGTACGAAGGAATTAGAATGGATCGTACAAATGAATTAGAATGGATCGTACGAAGGAATTACAATGGATCGTACGAATGAATTAGAATGGATATATTTGTGCAAATGAATTAGAATGGATCGTTCGAATGTATTAGAATGGATCGTATGAGTGAATTAGAATGGATCGTACGAATGAATTAGAATGGATTGTATGAATGAATTAGAATGGATCGTACGAATGAATTAGAATGGATCGTGTGAATGAATTAGAATAGATCGGACGAAAGAATTAGAATGGATCGTACGAATGAATTAGAATGGATCGTACGAATGAATTAGAATGGATCGTACGAATAAATTAGAATGGATACATTCGTCCGAGTGAATTAGAATGGATCATACGAATGAGTAAGAATGGATCGGACGAATGAAATAGAATAGATTGTACGAATGAATTAGAATGGATCGTGCGAATGAATTAGAATGGATCGTACGAATGAATTAGAATGGATCGTGCGAATGAATTCGACTGGATCGTACGAATGAATTAGAATGGATACCTTTGTGCAAATGAATTAGAATGGATCGTATGAATGAATTAGAATGGATCGTATGAGTGAATTAGAACGGATAGTACGAATGAAGTAAAATGGATCGTATGAATGAATTAGAATGGATACATTCGTGCGAATGAATTAGAATGGATCGTATGAATGAATTAGAATAGATTGTGCGAATAAATTAGAATGGATCGTACGAATGAATTAGAATGGATACATTCGTGCGAATAAATTAGAATGGATCGTACGAATGAATTAGAATGTATCGTACGAATGGATTAGAATGGATCCTACGAATGGATTAGAATGGATACCTTTGTGCATATGAATTAGAATGGATCGTATGAATGAATTAGAATGGATCGTAGAATGGATCGTACGAATGAATTAGAATGAATTAGAATGGATCGTACGAATGAATTAGAATAGATCATAGGAATGAATTAGAATGGATCGTGCAAATGAATTAGAATGGATACATTCGTGTGAATGAATTAGAATGGATCGGACGAATGAATTAGAATGGATCGTACGAATGAATTAGAATGGTTCGTACGAAGGAATTAGAATGGATCGTACGAATGAATTAGAATGGATATATTCGTGCAAATGAATTAGAATGGATCGTATGAATGTATTAGAATAGATCGTATGAGTGAATTAGAATGGATCGTACGAATGAATTAGAATGGATTGTATGAATGAATTAGAATGGATCGTACGAATGAATTAGAATGGATCGTGTGAATGAATTAGAATGGATCGGACGAATGAAATAGAATGGATCGTATGAATGAATTAGAATGGATCGTACGAATAAATTAGAATGGATACATTCGTCCGAATGAATTAGAATGGATCATACGAATGAGTAAGAATGGATCGTATGAATGAAATAGAATAGATTGTACGAATGAATTAGAATGGATCGTGCGAATGAATTAGAATGGATCGTACGAATCAATTAGAATGGATCGTACGAAAGAATTAGAATGGATCGTGCGAATGAATTCGAATGGATCGTACGAATGAATTAGAATGGATACCTTTGTGCAAATGAATTAGAATGGATCGTATGAATGAATTAGAATGGATCGTATGAGTGAATTAGAACGGATAGTACGAATGAAGTAGAATGGATCGTATGAATGAATTAGAATGGATACATTCGTGCGAATGAATTAGAATGGATCGTATGAATGAATTAGAATAGATTGTGCGAATGAATTAGAATGGATCGTACGAATGAATTAGAATGGATACATTCGTGCGAATAAATTAGAATGGATCGTACGAATGAATTAGAATGTATCGTACGAATGGATTAGAATGGATCCTACGAATGGATTAGAATAGATACCTTTGTGCATATGAATTAGAATGGATCGTAGAATGGATCGTACGAATGAATTAGAATGAATTAGAATGGATCCTACGAATGAATTAGAATAGATCATAGGAATGAATTAGAATGGATCGTGCAAATAAATTAGAATGGATACATTTGTGCGAATGAATTAGAATGGATCGGATGAATAAATTAGAATGGATCGTACGAATGAGTAAGAATGAATCGTACGAATGAAATAGAATCGATCGTACGAATGAATTAGAATGGATCGTACGAAGGAATTAGAATGGATCGTACGAATGAATTAGAATGGATATATTCGTGCAAATGAATTAGAATGGATCGTATGAATGTATTAGAATGGATCGTATGAGTGAATTAGAATGGATCGTACGAATGAATTAGAATGGATCGTATGAATGAATTAGAATGGATACATTCGTGTGAATGAATAAGAATGGATCGTATGAATGAATTAGAATAGATTTTCTGAATGAATTAGAACTGATCGTACGAATGAATTAGAATGGATACATTCGTGCGAATGAATTAGATTGGATCGGACAAATGAATTAGAATGGGTCATACGAATGAATTAGAATGGATCAAATGAATGAATTAGAATGGTCACATTGCGAATGAATTAGAATGGATCATACGAATGGATTAGAATGGATCGTACGAATAGATTAGAATGGATACATTCGTGCGAATGAATTAGAATGGATCATAGAATGAGTAAGAATGGATCGTACGAATGAATTAGAATGGATTGTACGAATGAATTAGAATGGATCGTGCGAATGAATTTGAATGGATCGTACGAATGAATTAGAATGGATCGTGCTAATGAATTAGAATTGATCGTACGAATGAAATAGAATGGATTGTACGAATGATTTAGAATGAATCGTACGAATGAATTAGAATGGATCGTACGAATGATTTAGAATGGATACATTCGTGCGAATGAATTAGAATGGATCATACGAATGAGTAAGAATGGATCGTACGAATGAAATAGAATGGATTGTACGAATGAATTAGAATGGATTCGTACGAATGAATTAGAATGGATACATTCGTGCGATCCATTCTAATTCATTCATACGATCTATTCTAATTCATTCATACAATCCATTCTAATTCTTTCACACGATCCATTCTAATTCATTCGTACGATCCATTCTAATTCATTCGCACAATCCATTCTATTTCATTCGTACGATCCATTCTTACTCATTGGTACGATCCATTCTAATTCATTCGCATGAATGTATCCATTCTAATTCATTCGTACGAATCCATTCTAATTCATTCGTACAATCTATTCTATTTCATTCGTACGATCCATTCTTACTTATTCGTATGATCCATTCTAATTCATTCGGACGAATGTATCCATTCTAATTCATTCGTACGATCCATTCTAATTCATTCGTACGATCCATTCTAATTCCTTCGTACGATCCATTCTAATTCCTTCGTACGATCCATTCTAATTCATTCGTACGATCCATTCTAATTCATTCGCGCAATCTATTCTAATTCATTCGTACGATCAATTCTAATTCATTCGTACGATCCATTCTAATTCATTCGCATGATCCATTCTAATTCATTCGCGCAATCTATTCTAATTCATTCGCACGATCCATTCTAATTCATTCGTACGATCCATTCTAATTCATTCGTACGATCTATTCTAATTCATTCGTACGATCCATTCTAATTCATTCGTACGATCCATTCTAATTCCTTCCTACGATCCATTCTAATTCATTCATATAATCCATTCTAATTCTTTCACACGATCCATTCTAATTCATTCGTACGATCCATTCTAATTCATTCGTGCAATCCATTCTATTTCATTCGTACGATCCATTCTTACTCATTCGTACGATCCATTCTAATTCATTCACACGAATGTATCCATTCGTACGAATGAATTAGAATGGATTGTACGAATGAATTAGAATGGATCGTACGAATGAATTAGAATGAATCGTACGAATGAATTAGAATAGATCGTACGAATGAATTAGAATGGATATATTCGTGCAAATGAATTAGAATGGATCGTATGAATGTATTAGAATGGATCGTATGAGTGAATTAGAATGGATCGTACAAATGAATTAGAATGGATTGTATGAATGAATTAGAATGGATCGTACGAATGAATTAGAATGGATCGTGTGAATGAATTAGAATGGATCGGACGAATGAATTAGAATGGATCGTACGAATGAATTAGAATGGATCGTATGAATGAATTAGAATGGATCGTACGAATAAATTAGAATGGATACATTCGTCCGAATGAATTAGAATGGATCATACGAATGAGTAATAATGGATCGTACGAATGAAATAGAATAGATTGTACGAATAAATTAGAATGGATCGTGCGAATGAATTAGAATGGATCGTACGAATGAATTAGAATGGATAGTACGAATGAATTAGAATGGATCGTGCGAATGAATTCGAATGGATCGTACGAATGAATTAGAATGGATACCTTTGTGCAAATGAATTAGAATGGATCGTATGAATGATTTAGAATGGATCGTATGAGTGAATTAAAACAGATAGTACGAATAAAGTAGAATGGATCGTATGAATGAATTATAATGGATACATTCGTGCGAATGAATTAGAATGGATCGTATGAATGAATTAGAATAGATTGTGCGAATGAATTAGAATGGATCGTACGAATGAATTAGAATGGATACATTCGTGCGAATAAATTAGAATGGATCGTACGAATGAATTAGAATGTATCGTACGAATGGATTAGAATGGATCCTATGAATGGATTAGAATGGATACCTTTGTGCATATGAATTAGAATGGATCGTATGAATGAATTAGAATGGATCGTAGAATGGATCGTACGAATGAATTAGAATGAATTAGAATGGATCGTACGAATGAATTAGAATAGATCATAGGAATGAATTAGAATGGATCGTGCAAATGAATTAGAATGGATACATTCGTGCGAATGAATTAGAATGGATCGGACGAATGAATTAGAATGGATCGTACAAATGAGTAAGAATGGATCGTACGAATGAAATAGAATAGATCGTACGAATGAATTAGAATGGATCGTACGAAGGAATTAGAATGGATCGTACGAATGAATTAGAATGGATATATTCGTGCAAATGAATTAGAATGGATCGTATGAATGTATTAGAATGGATCGTATGAGTGAATTAGAATGTATCGTACGAATGAATTAGAATGGATCGTATGAACGAATTAGAACGGATACATTCGTGTGAATGAATTAGAATGGATCGTATGAATGAATTAGAATAGATTTTGTGAATGGATTAGAACTGATCGTACGAATGAATTAGAATGGATACATTCGTGCGAATGAATTAGAATGAATTAGAATGGATCGTACGAATGAATTAGAATGGATCGTACGAATGAATTAGAATAGATCGTACGAATGAATTAGAATGGATCGTACGAAGGAATTAGAATGGATCCTACGAATGAATTAGAATGGATATATTCGTGCAAATGAATTAGAATGGATCGTATGAATGTAATAGAATGGATCGTATGAGTGAATTAGAATGGATCGTACGAATGAATTAGAATGGATTGTATGAATGAATTAGAATGGATCGTACGAATGAATTAGAATGGATCGTGTGAATGATATAGAATAGATCGGACGAATGAATTAGAATGGATCATACGAATGAATTAGAATGGATCGTACGAATAAATTAGAATGGATCGTACGAATAAATTAGAATGGATACATTCGTCCGAATGAATTAGAATGGATCATACGAATGAGTAAGAATGGATCGTACGAATGAAATAGAATAGATTGTACGAATTAATTAGAATGGATCGTGCGAAAGAATTAGAATGGATCGTACGAATGAATTAGAATGGATAGTACGAATGAATTAGAATGGATCGTGCGAATGAATTCGAATGGATCGTACGAATGAATTAGAATGGATACCTTTGTGCAAATAAATTAGAATGGATCGTATGAATGAATTAGAATGGATCGTATGAGTGAATTAGAACGGATAGTACGAATGAAGTAGAATGGATCGAATGAATGAATTAGAATGGATACATTCGTGCGAATGAATTAGAATGGATCGTATGAATGAATTAGAATAGATTGTCCGAATGAATTAGAATGGATAGTACGAATGAATTAGAATGGATACATTCGTGCGAATAAATTAGAATGGATCGTACGAATGAATTAGAATGTATCGTACGAATGGATTAGAATGGATCCTACGAATGGATTAGAATGGATACCTTTGTGCATATGAATTAGAATGGATCGTATGAATGAATTAGAATGGATCGTAGAATGGATCGTACGAATGAATTAGAATGAATTAGAATGGATCGTACGAATGAATTAGAATAGATCATAGGAATGAATTAGAATGGATCAAGCAAATGAATTAGAATGGATACATTCATGCGAATGAATTAGAATGGATCGGCCGAATAAATTAGAATGGATCGTACGAATGAGTAAGAATGGATCGTACGAATGAAATAGAATAGATCGTACAAATGAATTAGAATGGATCGTACGAATGAATTAGAATGGATATATTCGTCAAATGAATTAGAATGGACCGTATGAATGTATTAGAATGGATCGTATGAGTGAATTAGAATGGATCGTACGAATGAATTAGAATGGATCATATGAATGAATTAGAATGGATACATTCGTGTGAATGAATTAGAATCGATCGTATAAATGAATTAGAATAGATTTTGTGAATGAATTAGAACTGATCGTACGAATGAATTAGAATGGATACATTCGTGCGAATGAATTAGAATGAATTAGAATGGATCGGACGAATGAATTAGAATGGATCATACGAATGAATTAGAATGGATCAAATGAATGAATTAGAATGGTTACATTCATGCGAATGAATTAGAATGGATCGTACAAATGGATTAGAATGGATCATACGAATAGATTAGAATGGATACATTCGTGCGAATGAATTAGAATGGATCAGACGAATGAGTAAGAATGGATCGTACGAATGAAATAGAATGGATTGTACGAATGAATTAGAATGGATCGTGCGAATGAATTTGAATGGATCGTACGAATGAATTAGAATGGATCGTGCTAATGAATTAGAATTGATCGTACGAATGAAATAGAATGGATTGTACGAATGATTTAGAATGGATCGTACGAATGAATTAGAATGGATCGTACGAATGATTTAGAATGGATACATTCGTGCGAATGAATTAGAATGGATCATACGAATGAGTAAGAATGGATCGTACGAAGGAAATAGAATGGATTGTACGAATGAATTAGAATGGATTCATACGAATGAATTAGAATGGATACATTCGTGCGATCCATTCTAATTCATTCATACGATCTATTCTAATTCATTCATACAATCCATTCTAATTCTTTCACACGATCCATTCTAATTCATTCGTACGATCCATTCTAATTCATTCGCACAATCCATTCTATTTCATTCGTACGATCCATTCTTACTCATTGGTACGATCCATTCTAATTCATTCGCACGAATGTATCCATTCTAATTCATTCGTACGAATCCATTCTAATTCATTCGTACAATCTATTCTATTTCATTCGTACGATCCATTCTTACTCATTCATATGATCCATTCTAATTCATTCGGACGAATGTATCCATTCTAATTTATTCGTACAATCCATTCTAATTCATTCGTACGATCCATTCTAATACATTCGTACGATCCATTCTAATTCATTCGTCCGATCCATTCTAATTCATTCGCACGAATGTATCCATTCTAATTCATTCGTACGATCCATTCTAATTCATTCGTACGATCCATTCTAATTCCTTCGTACGATCCATTCTAATTCATTCGTACGATCCATTCTAATTCATTCGTACGATCCATTCTAATTCCTTCGTACGATACATTCTAATTCATTCGTACGATCCATTCTAATTCATTCGCGCAATCTATTATAATTCATTCGTACGATCCATTCTAATTCATTCGTACGATCCATTCTAATTTATTCACACGATCCATTCTAATTCATTCGCGCAATCTATTTTAATTCATTCGCACGATCCATTCTAATTCATTCGTGCGATCCATTCAAATTCTTTCACACGATCCATTCTAATTCATTCGTACGATCCATTCTAATTCATTCGTACGATCTATTCTAATTCATTCGTACGATCCATTCTAATTCATTCGTACGATCCATTCTAATTCCTTCGTACGATCTATTCTAATTCATTCATACAATCCATTCTAATTCTTTCACACGATCCATTCTAATTCGTTCGTACGATCCATTCTAATTCATTCGTGCAATCCATTCTATTTCATTCGTACGATCCATTCTTACTCATTCGTACGATCCATTCTAATTCATTCACACGAATATATCCATTCGTACGAATGAATTAGAATAGATTGTACGAATGAATTAGAATGGATCGTACGAATGAATTAGAATGGATCGTACGAAGGAATTAGAATGGATCGTATGAATGAATTAGAATGGATCGTACGAATGAATTATAATAGATCGTACGAATGAATTAGAATGGATCGTACGAAGGAATTAGAATGGATCGTACGAATGAATTAGAATGGATATATTCGTGCAAATGAATTAGAATGGATCGTATGAATGTATTAGAATGGATCGTATGAGTGAATTAGAATGGATCGTACGAATGAATTAGAATGGATTGTATGAATGAATTAGAATGGATCATACGAATGAATTAGAATAGATCGTGTGAATGAATTAGAATGGATCGGACGAATGAATTAGAATGGATCGTACGAATGAATTAGAATGGATCGTACGAATGAATTAGAATGGATCGTACGAAAAAATTAGAATGGATACATTCGTCCGAATGAATTAGAATGGATCATATGAATGAGTAAGAAAGGATCGTACGAATGAAATAGAATAGATTGTACCAATGAATTAGAATGGATCGTGCGAATGAATTAGAATGGATCGTACAAATGAATTAGAATGGATTGTACGAATGAATTAGAATGGATCGTGCGAATGAATTCGAATGGATCGTACGAATGAATTAGAATAGATACCTTTGTGCAAATGAATTAGAATGGATCGTATGAATGAATTAGAATGGATCGTATGAGTGAATTAGAACGGATAGTACGAATGATGTAGAATGGATCGTATGAATGAATTAGAATGGATACATTCGTGCGAATGAATTAGAATGGATCGTATGAATGAATTAGAATAGGTTATGCGAATAAATTAGAATGGATCGTACGAATGAATTAGAATGGATACATTCGTGCGAATAAATTAGAATGGATCGTACGATTGAATTAGAATGTATCGTACGAATGGATTAGAATGGATACTACGAATGGATTAGAATGGATACCTTTGTGCATATGAATTAGAATGGATCGTATGAAAGAATGGATTAGAATGGATTAGAATGGATCGTACGAATGAATTAGAATAGATCATAGGAATGAATTAGAATGGATCGTGCAAATGAATTAGAATGGATACATTTGTGCGAATAAATTAGAATGGATTGTATGAATGAATTAGAATGGATACGAAGGAATTAGAATGGATCGTACGAAATAATTAGAATGGATCATACGAATGAAATAGAATGGATCGTACGAAGGAATTAGAATGGATCGTACGAAGGAATTAGAATGGATCGTACGAATGAATTAGAATGGATATATTCCTGCAAATTAATTAGAATGGATCGTATGAATGAATTAGAATGGATCGTATGAGTGAATTAGAATGGATCGTATGAATGAATTAGAATGGATGGTATGAATGAATTAGAATGGATCGTGCGAAAGAATTAGAATACATTGTATGAATGAATTAGAATGGATCGTATGAATGAATTAGAATGGATCGTGCGAATGAATTCGAATGGATCGCATGATCCATTCGAATAGAATGGATCGTATGAATGAATTAGAATGGATCGGGCGAATGAATTAGAATGGATTGTAGGAATGAATTAGAATGGATCGTACGAATGAATTAGAATGGATCGTATGAATGAATTAGAATGGATCGTGCAAATGAATTAGAATGGATCGTACGAATGAATTAGAATGGATCGTACGAATGAATTAGAATGGATCATACGAATGAATTAGAATGGATCATACGAATGAGTAAGAATGGATCGTACAAATGAAATAGAATGGATTGTACGAATGAATTAGAATGGATACATTCATGCGAATGAATTAGAATGGATCGGACGATTGAATTAGAATGGATCGTACAATTCATTCTAATTCATTCGTAAGATCCATTCTAATACATTCGTACGATTCATGCTAATTCATTCGCACGATCCATTCTAATTCATTCGTACGATCCATTCTTATTCATTCATACGATCCATTCTAATTCATTCGCACAATCCATTCTAATTCATTCGTACAATCCATTCTAATTCATTCGTATGATCCATTCTAACTCATTCGGTGGATCCATTCTAATTCATTCGTACGATCCATTCTAATTCATTCCCACGATCCATTCTAATTTATTCGTACGATCCATTCCAATTCATTCGTACGATCTATTCTAATTCATTCGCACGAATGTAACCATTCTAATTCATTCATACGATTCATTATAATTCATTCGTATGAGCTATTCTAATTCATTCGTACGATCCATTCTAATTCATTCGTACGATCCATTGTAATTCATTCATACAATCCATTTAGATTCATTCGCACAAATGTATCCATTCAAATTCATTCGTACGATCCATTCTAATTCATTCGTACGATCCATTCTAATTCATTCATACGATCTATTCTAATTCATTCATACAATCCATTCTAATTCTTTCACACGATCCATTCTAATTCATTCGTACGATCCATTCTAATTCATTCGTACGATCCATTTTAATTCACTCATACGATCCATTCTAATACATTCATACGATCCATTCTAATTCATTTGCACGAATATATCCATTCTAATTCATTCGTACGATCCATTCCAATTCATTCATACGGTCCATTCTAATTCATTTGCACGAATATATCCATTCTAATTCATCCGTACGATCTATTCTAATTCGTTCGTATGATCTATTCTAATTCGTTCGTACGATCCATTCTAATTCATTCATACAATACATTCTAATTCATTAATATGATCCATTCTAATTCATTCGTATGATCCATTCTAATGAATTAGAATTGATCGTACGAATAAAATAGAATGGATTGCACGAATGATTTAGAATGGATCGTACGAATGAATTAGAATGGATCGTGTGAAAGAATTAGAATGGATTGTATGAATGAATTAGAATGGATCGTACGAATGAATTAGAATGGATCTTACAAATGAATTAGAATGGATTAGAATGGATTGTGCGAATGAATTAGAATGGATCATATGAATGAATAAGAATGGATCGTACGAATGAATTAGAATGGATCGTGCGAATGAATTAGCATGAATCGTACGAATGTATTAGAATGGATCATACGAATGAGTAAGAATGGATCGTACGAATGAAATAGAATGGATTGTACGAATGAATTAGAATGGATACATTCGTGCGAATGAATTAGAATCGATCGTACGAATTAATTAGAATAGATCGTACGAATGAATTAGAATGGATCGTACGAATGAATTGGAATGGATCGTACGAATGAATTAGAATGGATCGTGCGAATGAATTAGAATGGATCGTACGAATGAATTAGAATGGATACATTTGTGCGAATGAATTAGAATGGATCGTACGAATGAATTAGAATGGATCGTATGAATGAATTAGAATGGATCGTACGAATGAATTAGAATGGATCGTGCGAATGAATTAGAATGGATCATACGAATAAATTAGAATGGATCGCGTGAAAGAATTAGAATGGATCGAACGAATGAATTAGAATGGATCGTGCGAATGAATTAGAATGGATCGAACGAATGAATTAGAATGGATACATTTGTGCGAATGAATTAGAATGGATCGTACGAATGAATTAGAATGGATCGTATGAATGAATTAGAATGGATAGTACGAATGAATTAGAATGGATCGTACGAATGAATTAGAATGGATTCGTACGAATGAATTAGAATGGATCGTACGAATGAACTAGAATGGATACATTCGTGCGAATGAATTAGAATGGATCGTACGAATGAATTAGAATGGATCGGACGAATGAATTAGAATGGATCTTACGAATGAATTAGAATGGATCGTACGAATGAATTAGAATGGATCGTACGAATGAGTTAGAATCGATACATTCGTGCGAATGAATTAGAATGGATCGGACGAATGAATTAAAATGGATCGTACGCTCGAATGTATCCATTCTAATCCATTCGTACGATCCATTCTAATCCATTCGTACGATCGATTCTAATTCATTCGCATGAATGTAACCATTCTAATTCATTCATTTGATCCATTCTAATTCATTCGTACGATCCATTCTAATTCATTCATACGATCCATTCTAATTCATTCGTACGATCCATTCTAATTCATTCGCATGAATGTAACCATTCTAATTCATTCATTTGATCCGTTCTAATTCATTCGTACGATTCATTCTAATTCATTCATCCGATCCATTCTAATTCATTCGCACGAATGTATCCATTCTAATTCATTTGTACGGTCCATTCTAATTCAATCGTACGATCCATTCTAATTCATTCGTAAGATCCATTCTAATTTATTCGTACGATCCATTCTAATTCATTCGTACGATCCATTCTAATTCATTCGCACGATTCATTCTAATTCATTTGCACGAATATATCCATTCTAATTCATTCGTACGATCCATTCTAGTTCCTTCGTACAATCCATTCAAATTCATTCGTACGATCTATTCTAATTCATTCGTACGATTCATTCTAATTCATTCGCACGATCCATTCTAATTCATTCATAGGATCCATTCTAATTCATTCATACGATCTATTCTAATTCTTTCGCACGAATGTATCCATTCTAATTCATTCGCACGAATGTATCCATTCTAATTCATTTGTACGGTCCATTCTAATTCAATCGTACGATCCATTCTAATTCATTCGTAAGATCCATTCTAATTCATTCGTACGATCCATTCTAATTCATTCGTACGATCCATTCTAATTCATTCGTACGATCCATTCAAATTCATTCGCACGATCCATTCTAATTCATTCGTACAATCCATTCTATTTCATTCGTACGATCCATTCTTACTCATTAGTATGATCCATTCTAATTCATTCGCAAGAATGTATCCATTCTAATCCATTCGTACGATCCATTCTAATCCATTCGTACGATCCATTCTAATTCATTCGCATGAATGTAACCATTCTAATTCATTCATTTGATCCATTCTAATTTATTCGTACGATCCATTCTAATTCATTCGTCCGATCCATTCTAATTCATTCGCACGAATGTATCTATTCTAATTCATTCGTACGGTCCATTCTAATTCATTCGCACAATCCATTCTATTTCATTCGTACGATCCATTCTTACTCATTCGTATGATCCATTATGGATACAATCGTGCGAATGAATTAGAATGGATCATACGAATGAGTAAGAATGGATCGTACGAATGAAATAGAATGGATTGTGCGAATGAATTAGAATGGATCGTACGAATGAATTAGAATGGATCGTGTGAAACAATTAGAATGGATTGTATGAATGAATTAGAATAGATCGTATGAATGAATTAGAATGGATCGTACAAATGAATTAGAATGGATCGTACGAATGAACTAGAATGGATACATTCGTGCGAATGAATTAGAATGGATCGTACGAATGAATTAGAATGGATCGTACGAATGAATTAGAATGGATCTTACGAATGAATTAGAATGGATCGTACGAATGCACGATCCATGCGAATGAATTAGAATAGATCGTACGAATGAACTAGAATGGATACATTCGTGCGAATGAATTAGAATGGATCGTACTAATGAATTAGAATGGATCTTACGAATGAATTAGAATGGATCGTACGAATGAATTAGAATGGATCGTACGAATGAATTAGAATGGATACATTCGTGCGAATGAATTAGAATGGATCGGACGAATGAATTAGAATGGATCATACGAATGAATAAGAATGGATCGTACGAATAAATTAGAATGGATACATTCGTCCGAATGAATTAGAATGGATCATACGAATGAGTAAGAATGGATCGTATGAATGAAATAGAATAGATTGTACGAATGAATTAGAATGGATTCGTACGAATGAATTAGAATGGATACATTCGTGCGAATGAATTAGAATGGATCGTACCAATGAGTAAGAATGGATCGTACGAATGAAATAGAATGGATTGTGCGAATGAATTAGAATGGATTATACGAATGAATTAGAATGGATCGTATGAATTAATTAGAATGGATACATTCGTGCGAATGAATTAGAATGGATTGTATGAATGAATTAGAATGGATCGTACGAATGAATTAGAATTGATCGTACGAATGATTTAGAATGGATACATTCGTGCGAATGAATTAGAATGGATTGTGCGAATGAATAAGAACAGATCGTGCGAATGAATTAGAATGGATCGTACGAATGAATTAGAATGGATCGTGCGAATGAATTAGAATGGATCGTACGAATGAATTAGAATGGATACATTTGTGCGAATGAATTAGAATGGATCGTACGAATGAATTAGAATGGATCGTACGAATGAATTAGAATGGATACATTCGTGCGAATGAATTAGAATGGATTGTGCGAATGAATAAGAACAGATCGTGCGAATGAATTAGAATGGATCGTACGAATGAATTAGAATGGATCGTGCGAATGAATTAGAATGGATCGTACGAATGAATTAGAATGGATACATTTGTGCGAATGAATTAGAATGGATCGTACGAATGAATTAGAATGGATCGTATGAATGAATTTGAACGGATCGTACGAATGAATTAGAATGGATCGTGCGAATGAATTAGAATGGATCGTGCGAATGAATTAGAATGGATCGTACGAATGAACTAGAATGGATACATTCGTGCGCATGAATTAGAATGGATCGTACGAATGAATTAGAATGGATCGTACGAATGAATTAGAATGGATCTTACGAATGAATTAGAATGGATCGTACGAATGAATTAGAATAGATCGTACGAATGAATTAGAATGGATACATTCGTGCGAATGAATTAGAATGGATTGGACGAATGAATTAGAATGGATCGTATGAATGAATTAGAATGGATCGTACGAATAAATTAGAATGGATACATTCGTCCGAATGAATTAGAATAGATCATACGAATGAGTAAGAATGGATCGTACGAATGAAATAGAATAGATTGTACGAATGAATTAGAATGGATCCTACGAATGAATTAGAATGGATCTTGTGAAAGAATTAGAATGGATTGTATGAATGAATTAGAATGGATCGTATGAATGAATTAGAATGGATCGTGCGAATGAATTCGAATGGATCGTACGAATTCATTCTAATTCATTCATACAATCCATTCTAATTCTTTCACACGATCTATTCTAATTCATTCGTAGGATCCATTCTAATTCAGTCGTACAATCTATTTTATTTCATTCGTACGATCCATTCTTACTCATTCGTATGATCTATTCTAATTCATTCGGACGAATGTATCCATTCTAATTTATTCGTACGATCCATTCTAATTCATTCGTACGATCCATTCTAATTCATTCGTACGATCCATTCTAATTCTTTCGTCCGATCTATTCTAATTCATTCGCACGAATGTATCCATTCTAATTCATTCGTACGGTCCATTCTAATTCATTCGCACAATCCATTCTATTTCATTCGTACGATCCATTCTTACTCATTCGTATGATCCATTATGGATACATTCGTGCGAATGAATTAGAATGGATCATACGAATGAGTAAGAATGGATCGTACGAATGAAATAGAATGGATTGTGCGAATGAATTTGAATGGATCGTACGAATGAATTAGAATGGATCGTGTGAAAGAATTAGAATGGATTGTATGAATGAATTAGAATAGATCGTATGAATAAATTAGAATGGATCGTATGAATGAATTAGAATGGATCGTACGAATGAACTAGAATGGATACATTCGTGCGAATGAATTAGAGTGGATCGTACGAATGAATTAGAATGGATCGTACGAATGAATTAGAATGGATCTTACGAATGAATTAGAATGGATCGTACGAATGCACGATCCATGCGAATGAATTAGAATAGATCGTACGAATGAACTAGAATGGATACATTCGTGCGAATGAATTAGAATGGATCGTACGAATGAATTATAATGGATCGTACAAATGAATTAGAATGGATCGTACGAATGAATTAGAATGGATCGTACGAATGAATTAGAATGGATCGTACGAATGAATTAGAATGGATACATTCATGCGAATGAATTAGAATGGATACATTTGTGCGAAAGAATTAGAATAGATCGTATGAATGAATTAGAATGGATCCTATGAATGAATTAGAATGGATCGTGCGAATGAATTAGAATGGATCGTACGAATGAATTAGAATGGATCGTGCTAATGAATTAGAATTGATCGAACGAATGAATTAGAATGGATACATTCGTGCGAATGAATTAGAATGGATCGGACGAATGAATTAGAATGGATCGTACGAATGAGTAAGAATGGATCGTACGAATGAAATAGAATAGATCGTACGAATGAATTAGAATGGATCGTACGAAGGAATTAGAATGGATCGTACGAATGAATTAGAATGGATATATTCGTGCAAATGAATTAGAATGGATCGTATGAATGTATTAGAATGGATCGTATGAGTGAATTAGAATGGATCGTACGAATGAATTAGAATGGATCGTATGAATGAATTAGAATGGATACATTCGTGTGAATGAATTAGAATGGATCGTATGAATGAATTAGAATAGATTTCGTGAATGAATTAGAACTGATCGTACGAATGAATTTGAATGGATACATTCGTGCGAATGAATTAGAATGGATTGTATGAATGAATTAGAATGGATCGTACGAATGAATTAGAATGGATCGTATGAGTGAATTAGAATGGATACGAAGGAATTAGAATGGATCGTACGAAGGAATTAGAATGGATCATACGAATGAAATAGAATGGATCGTACGAAGGAATTAGAATGGATCGTACGAAGTAATTAGAATGGATCGTACGAAGGAATTAGAATGGATATATTCGTGCAAATGAATTAGAATGGATCGTATGAATGAATTAGAATGGATCGTATGAGTGAATTAGAACGGATAGTACGAATGAAATAGAATGGATCGTATGAATGAATTAGAATGGATACATTCGTGAGAATGAATTAGAATGGATCGTATGAATGAATTAGAATAGATTGTGCGAATGAATTAGAATGGATCGTACGAATGAATTAGAATGAATACATTCGTGCGAATAAATTAGAATGGATTGTATGAATTAATTAGAATGGATCGTACGAATAAATTAGAATGGATCGTACGAATGAATTAGAATAGATTGCGCGAATGAATTAGAATGGATCATACGAATGAATTAGAATGGATCGTACGAAGGAATTAGAATGGATCATACGAATGAATTAGAATGGATCGTACGAATGAATTAGAATGGATCGTACGAAATAATTAGAATGGATCGTACGAATGAATTAGAATGGATCGTACGATTGAATTAGAATGGATCATACGAATGAGTAAGAATGGATCGTATGAATGAATTAGATTGGATCGTACGATCCATTCTAATTCATTAGCATGGATCGTGCTAATGAATTAGAATGGAATATACGAATGAATTAGAATGGATCGTAGAATGGATCGTTCGAATGAATTAGAATGAATTAGAATGGATCGTACGAATGAATTGGAATAGATCATAGGAATGAATTAGAATGGATCGTGCAAATGAATTAGAATGGATACATTCGTACGAATGAATTAGAATGGATCGTACGAATGAATTAGAATGGATCGTACGAATGAATTCGAATGGATCGTACGATCTATTCTAATTCATTCATAGAATCCATTCTATTCATTCGCACGAATGTATCCATTCTAATCCATTCGTACGATCCATTCTAATCCATTCGTACGATCCATTCTAATTCATTCGCATGAATGTAACCATTCTAATTCATTCACACGATCGTATGAATTAGAATGGATACATTCGTGCGAATGAATTAGAATGGATCGTGCGAATCCATTAGACTGGATCGTGCGAATGAATAAGAATGGATCATATGAATGAATTAGAATGGATCGTACGAATTAATTAGAATGGATACATTCGTGCGAATGAATTAGAATGGATTATATGAATGAATTAGAATGGATCGTACGAATGAATTAGAATGGATCATACGAATTAATTAGAATGGATCATACGAATAAATTAGAATGGATCGTACGAATGAATTAGAATGGATCGTACGAATGAACTAGAATGGATCGTACGAATGAACTAGAATGGATACATTCGTGCGAATGAATTAGAATGGATCATACGAATGAATTAGAACGGATCGTACGATTCATTCTAATTCATTCGTACGATCCATTCTAATACATTCGTACGATTCATGCTAATTCATTCGCACGATCCATTCTAATTCATTCGTACGATTCATTCTTATTCATTCATACGATCCATTCTAATTCATTCGCACAATCCATTCTAATTCATTCGTACAATCCATTCTAATTCATTCGTATGATCCATTCTTACTCATTCGGTGGATCCATTCTAATTCATTCGTACGATCCATTCTAATTCATTCCCACGATCCATTCTAATTTATTCGTACGATCCATTCTAATTCTTTCATACGATCTATTCTAATTCATTCGAACGAATGTAACCATTCTAATTCATTCATACGATTCATTCTAATTCATTCGTATGAGCTATTCTAATTCATTCGTACGATCCATTCTAATTTATTCGTACGATCCATTGTAATTCATTCATACAATCCATTTAGATTCATTCGCACAAATGTATCCATTCAAATTCATTAGTACAATCCAGTCTAATTCATTCCTACGATCCATTCTAATTCATTCGCACGAATATATCTATTCTAATTCTTTCGTACGATGCATTCTAATTCATTCGTACGATCCATCCTAATTCATTCATTTGATCCATTCTAATTCATTCGTACGATCCATTCTAATTCATTCGTCCGATCCATTCTAATTCATTCGCACGAATGTATCCATTCTAATTCATTCGTACGATCCATTCTAATTCATTCGTACGATCCATTCTAATTCATTCATAAGATCCATTCTAATTCATTCGTACGATCCATTCTAATTCATTCGTACGATCCATTCTAATTCATTCGCACGAATGTATTCATTCTAGTTCATTCGTACGATCCATTCTAATTCATTCGTACGATCCATTCTAATTCATTCACACGATCCATTCTAATTCATTCGTACGATCAATTCTAATTCATTCGCACGAATGTATCCATTCTAATTCATTCGTACGATCCTGAATTAGAATGGATCGTACGAATGAATGGATCGTGCGAATGAATTAGAATAGAATATACGAATGAATTAGAATGGATCATACGAATTAATTAGAATGGATCGTACGAATGAATTAGAATGGATCGTACGAATGAATTAGAATGGATCGTACGAAAGAATTAGAATGGATCGTGCAAATGAATTAGAATGGATCGTACGAATGAATTAGAATGGATACATTTGTGCGAATGAATTAGAATGGATCGTACAAAAGAATTAGAATGGATCGTATGAATGAATTAGAATGGATCGTATGAATGAATTAGAATGGATCGTGCGAATGAATTAGAATGGATCGTACGAATGAATTAGAATAGATCGTGTGAAAGAATTAGAATGGATCGTACGAATGAATTAGAATGGATCGTGCGAATGAATTAGAATGGATCGTACGAATGAATTAGAATGGATACATTCGTGTGAATGAATTAGAATGGATCGGACGAATGAATTAGAATGGATCGTACGAATGAGTAAGAATGGATCGTACGAATAAAATAGAATAGATCGTACGAATGAATTAGAATGGATCGTACAAAGGAATTAGAATGGATCGTACGAATGAATTAGAATGGATATTTTCGTGCAAATGAATTAGAATGGATTGTATGAATGTATTAGAATGGATCGTATGAGTGAATTAGAATGGATCGTATGAATGAATTAGAATGGATCATATGAATGAATTAGAATGGATACATTCGTGTGAATGGATTAGAATGGATCGTATGAATGAATTAGAATAGATTTTGTGAATGAATTAGAACTGATCGTACGAATGAATTAGAATGGATACATTCGTGCGAATGAATTAGAATGGATTGTATGAATGAATTAGAATGGATCCTATGAATGAATTAGAATGGATCGTACGAATGAATTAGAATTGATACATTCGTGCGAATGAATTAGAATTGATCGTACGAATGAATTAAAATGGATTGTGCGAATGAATTAGAATGGATCGTACGAATGAATTAGAATGGATGCATTCGTGCGAATGAATTAGAATGGATACATTCGTGCGAAAGAATTAGAATAGATCGTATGAATGAATTAGAATGGATTGTATGAATGAATTTGAATGGATCGTATAAATGAATTAGAATGGATCGTGCGAATGAATTCGAATGGATCGTACGAATTCATTCTAATTCATTTATACAATCCATTCTAATTCTTTCACACGATCCATTCTAATTCATTCGTACGTTCCATTCTAATTCATTAGCACGATCCATGCTAATTCATTCGTTCGATCAATTCTAATTCATTAGCACGATCCATTCTAATTCATTCGTACGATCCATTCTAATTCATTTGTACGATCCATTCTAATTCATATGCACAAAGGTATCCTTTCTAATCCATTCGTAGGATCCATTCTAATCCATTCATACGATCCATTCTAATTCATTCGTACGATCCATTCTAATTCATTCGCTCGAATGTATCCATTCTAATCCATTCGTACGATCCATTCTAATCCATTCGTACGATCCATTCTAATTCATTCGCATGAATGTAACCATTCTAATTCATTCATTTGATCCATTCTAATTCATTCGTACGATCCATTCTAATTCATTCGTCCGATCCATTCTAATTCATTCGCACGAATGTATCCATTCTAATTCATTCGTACGATCCATTCTAATTCATTCGTAAGATCCATTCTAATTCATTCGTACGATCCATTCTAATTCATTCGTACGATCCATTCTAATTCATTCGCACGAATGTATCCATTCTAATTCATTCATACGATCCATTCTACTTCATTCGTACTATCCGTTTTAATTCACTCATACGATCCATTCTAATTCATTCATACGATCCATTCTAATTCATTTGCACGAATATATCTATTCTAATTCATTCGTACGATCCATTCTAATTCCTTCGTACGATCCATTCTAATTCTTTCGTACGATCCATTCTAATTCCTTCGTACGATCCATTCTATTTCATTCGTATGATCCATTCTAATTCCTTCGTACGATCCATTCTAATTCCTTCGTATCCATTCTAATTCACTCATACGATCCATTCTAATTCATTCGTACGATCCGTTCTAATTCATTCATACAATCCATTCTAATTCATTCGGACGAATGTATCCATTCTAATTCATTCGTATGATCAGTTCTAATTCATTCACAAAATCTATTCTAATTCATTCATACGATCCATTCTAATTCATTCACACGAATGTACCCATTCTAATTCATTCATACGATCCATTCTAATTCATTTGTACGATCCATTCTAATTCACTCCTACGATCCATTCTAATACATTCATACGATCCATTCTAATTCATTTGCACGAATATATCCATTCTAATTCGTTCGTACGATCCATTCAAATTCCTTCGTACGATCCATTCTAATTCATTCGTACGATCTGTTCTAATTCATTCGTCCGATCCATTCTAATTCATTCGCACGAATGTATCCATTCTAATTTGTTCGTACGATCCATTCTAATTCATTCGTACGATCCATTCTAATTCATTCATTTGATCCATTCTAATTCATTCGTACGATCCATTCTAATTCATTCGTCCGATCCATTCTAATTCATTCGCACGAATGTATCCATTCTAATTCATTCGTACGATCCATTCTAATTCATTCGTACGATCCATTCTAATTCATTCGCACGAATGTATCCATTCTAGTTCATTCGTACGATCCATTCTAATTCATTCGTACGATCCATTCTAATTCATTCGCACGATCCATTCTAATTCATTCGTACGATCAATTCTAATTCATTCGCACGAATGTATCCATTCTAATTCATTCGTACGATCCTGGATTAGAATGGATCGTACGAATGAATTAGAATAGATACCTTTGTGCATATGAATTAGAATGGATCGTACGAATGAATTAGAATGGATCATATTAATGAATTAGAATGGATCGTACGAATGAATTAGAATGGATACATTCGTGCGAATGAATTAGAATGGATCGTGCGAATCAATTAGACTGGATCGTGCGAAAGAATAAGAATAGATCATACGAATGAATTAGAATGGATCATACGAATTAATTAGAATGGATACATTCGTGCGAATAAATTAGAATGGATTATATGAATGAATTAGAATGGATCGTACGAATGAATTAGAATGGATCATACGAATTAATTAGAATGGATCGTATGAATGAATTAGAATGGATCGTACGAATGAATTAGAATGGATACATTCGTGCGAATGAATTAGAATGGATCGGACGAATGAATTAGAATAGATCGCACGAATGAATTAGAATGGATCGTACGAAGGAATTAGAATGGATCGTACGAATGAATTAGAATGGATATATTCGTGCAAATGAATTAGAATGAAATAGAATGGATCGTGCGAATGAATTAGAATGGATCGTACGAATGAATTAGAGTGGATCGTGCAAATGAATTAGAATTGATCGAACGAATGAATAAGCATGGATCGTGCTAATGAATTAGAATGGAACGTACGAATGAATTAAAATGGATCGTACGAATTAATTAGAATGGATCGTACGAATGAATTAGAATGGATCGTACGAAGGAATTAGAATGGATCGTACGAATGAACTAGAATGGATTAGAATGGATCGTACGAATGAATTAGAATGGATCGTACGAATGAATTAGAATGGATCGTACGAATGAATTAGAATGGATCATACAAATTAATTAGAATGGATCATACGAATGAATTAGAATGGATCGTACGAATGAATTAGAATGGATCGTACGAATGAATTAGAATGGATACATTCGTGCAAATGAATTAGAATGGATTGTGCGAATGAATAAGAACAGATCGTGCGAATGAATTAGAATGGATCGGACGAATGAATTAGAATGGATCGTACGAATGAATTAGAAATGATCAAAGAATGAATTAGAATGGTTACATTCATGCGAATGAATTAGAATGGATCGTACCAATGAGTAAGAATGGATCGTACGAATGAATAGAATGGATCGTATGAATTAATTAGAATGGATACATTCGTGTGAGTGAATTCGAATGGATCGTATGAATGAATTAAATAGATTTTGTGAAAGAATTAGAATGGATTAGAATGGATTGTATGAATGAATTAGAATGGATACATTCGTGCGAATGAATTAGAATGGATCATACGAATGAGTTAGAATGGATTAGAATGGATTGTATGAATGAACTAGAATGGATACATTCGTGCGAATGAATTAGAATGGATCGTATGAAGGAATTTGAATGGATCGTACGAATGAATTAGAATGGATCGTACGAATGAATTAGAATAGATCGTACGAATGAATTAGAATGGATCGTACGAAGGAATTAGAATGGATCGTACGAATGAATTAGAATGGATATATTCGTGCAAATGAATTAGAATGGATCGTATGAATGAATTAAAATGGATACATTCTTGCGAATGAATTAGAATGGATCGGACGAATGAATTAGAATGGATCGTACGAATGAATTAAAATAGATCGTACGAATGAATTAGAATGGATCGTACGAATAAAGTAGAATGGATACATTCGTCCGAATGAATTAGAATGGAGCATACGAATGAGTAAGAATGGATCGTACGAATGAAATAGAATAGATTGTACGAATGAATTAGAATGGATTCGTACGAATGAATTAGAATGGATACATTCGTGCGAATGAATTAGAATGGATCGTACCAATGAGTAAGAATGGATCGTACGAATGAAATAGAATGGATTGTGCGAATGAATTAGAATGGATCGTACGAATGAATTAGAATGAATCGTGTGAAAGAATTAGAATGGATTGTATGAATGAATTAGAATAGATCGTATGAATGAATTAGAATGGATCGTACGAATGAATTAGAATGGATCGTACGAATGAACTAGAATAGATACATTCGTGCGAATGAATTAGAATGGATCGTACGAATGAATTAGAATGGATCGTACGAATGAATTAGAAATGAATTAAAATGGATCGTGCGAATGAATTAGAATGGATCGTACGAATGAATTAGAATGGATCGTGTGAAAGAATTAGAATGGATCGTACAAATGAATTAGAATGGATCGTGCGAATGAATTAGAATGGATCGTACGAATGAATTAGAATGGATACATTTGTGCGAATGAATTAGAATGGATCGTACGAATGAATTAGAATGGATCCATTCTAATTCATTCGTACGATCCATTCTAATTCTTTCACACGATCCATTCTAATTCATTCGTACGATCCATTCTAATTCATTCGTACGATCTATTCTAATTCATTCGTACGATCCATTCTAATTCATTCGTACGATCCATTCTAATTCCTTCGAACGATCCATTCTAATTCATTCATACAATCCATTCTAATTCTTTCACACGATCCATTCTAATTCATTCGTACGATCCATTCTAGTTCATTCGTGCAATCCATTCTATTTCATTCATACAATCCATTCTTACTCATTCGTACGATCCATTCTAATTCATTCACACGAATGTATCCATTCGTACAAATGAATTAGAATAGATTGTATGAATGAATTAGAATGGATCGTACGAATGAATTAGAATAGATCGTATGAATGAATTAGAATGGATCATACGAATGAATTAGAATGGATCGTGCGAATGAATTAGAATGGATCGTACGAATGAATTAGAATGGATCGTACGAATGAACTAGAATGGATACATTCGTGCGAATGAATTAGAATCGATCGTACGAATGAATTAGAATGGATCCTACGAATGAATCGTACGAATGAATTAGAATGGATCATGTGAAAGAATTAGAATGGATTGTATGAATGAATTAGAATAGATCGTAAGAATGAATTAGAATGGATTGTACGAATGAATTAGAATGGATCGTACGAATGAACTAGAATGGATACATTCGTGCGAATGAATTAGAATGGATCGTACGAATGAATTAGAATGGATCGTACGAATGAATTAGAATGGATCTTACGAATGAATTAGAATGGATCGTACAAATGCACGATCCATGAGAATGAATTAGAATAGATCGTACGAATGAACTAGAATGGATACATTCGTGCGAATGAATTAGAATGGATCGTACGAATGAATTAGAATGGATCGTACGAATGAATTAGAATGGATCGTGCGAATGAATTAGAATAGATTGCGCGAATGAATTAGAATGGATCGTGCGAATGAATTAGAATGGATCGTACGAATGAATTAGAATGGATCGTACGAATGAATTAGAATAGATTGCGCGAATGAATTAGAATAGATCGTACGAATGAATTAGAATGGATCGTACGAAGGAATTAGAATGGATCGTACGAATAAATTAGAATGGATCGTACGAATGAATTAGAATGGATCGTACGAATGAATTCGAATGGATACATTCGTGCGAATGAATTAGAATGGATCTAACGAATGAATTAGAATGGATCGTACGAATGAATTAGAATGGATCGTACGAATAAATTTGAAAGGATACATTTGTCCAAATGAATTAGAATAGATCGTACGAATGAATTAGAATATATCGTATGAATGAATTAGAATGGATCGTACGAATGAATTAGAATGGATCGTACGAATGAATTAGAATGGATCGTACGAATGAATTAGAATGGATACATTCGTGCGAATGAATTAGAATGGATACATTCGTGCGAAAGAATTAGAATAGATCGTATGAATAAATTATAATGGATCCTATGAATGAATTATAATGGATCGTGCGAATGAATTAGAATGGATCGTACGAATGAATTAGAATGGATCGTACGAATAAATTAGAATGGATCGTGCTAATGAATTAGAATTGATCGAACGAATGAATTAGCATGGATCGTGCTAATGAATTAGAATGGAACGTACGAATGAATTAGAATGGATCGTGTGAAAGAATTAGAATGGATTAGAATGGATTAGAATGGATCGTGTGAAAGAATTAGAATGAAATAGAATGGATCGTACGAATGAATTAGAATGGATTGTGCGAATGAATTAGAATGGACCGTACGAATGAATTAGAATGGATCGTATGAATGAATTAGAATGGATACATTCGTGCGAATGAATTAGAATGGATCGGACGAATGAATTAGAATGGATCGTACGAATGAATTAGAATGGATCAAATGAATGAATTAGAATGGATCGCACGATCCATTCTAATTCATTCGTACGATCCATTCTAATTCATTCGCACGATCCATTCTAATTCATTCATATGATCCATTCTAATTCATTCATACGACCTATTCTAATTCTTTCGCATGATTGTATCCATTCTAATTCATTCGCACGAATGTATCCATTCTAATTTATTCGTACGATCCATTCTAATTCATTCGTACGATCCATTCTAATTCATTCGTACGATCCATTCTAATTCATTCATTAGATCTATTCTAATTCATTCATACAATTCATTCTAATTCTTTCACACGATCCATTCTAATTCATTCGTACGATCCATTCTAATTCCTTCGTACGATCCATTCTAATTCATTCGTACGATCTATTCTAATTCATTCGTACGATCCATTCTAATTCATTCGTACGATTCATTCTAATTCCTTCGTATGATCCATTCTAATTCATTCGTACGATCCATTCTAATTCATTCGTACAATCTATTCTAATTCATTCGTACGAATGGATACATTCGTGTGAATGAATTAGAATGGATCGTACGAATGAGTAAGAATGGATCGTACGAATGAAATAGAATGGATTGCACGAATGAATTAGAATGGATCGTACGAATGAATTAGAATCGATAGTGTGAAAGAATTAGAATGGATCGTACTAGGATCCATTCTAATTCATTCGTACAATCAATTCTATTTCATTCGTACGATCCATTCTTACTCATTCGTATGATCCATTCTAATTCATTCGGACGAATGTATCCATTCTAATTTATTCGTACGATCCATTCTAATTCATTCGTACGATCCATTCTATGAATGAAATAGAATAGATTGTACGAATGAATTAGAATGGATCCTACGAATGAATTAGAATAGATCGTGTGAAAGAATTAGAATGGATTGTATGAATGAATTAGAATGAATTCGTACGTTCCATTCGAATTCATTCGCACGATCCATTCTAATTCATTCATACGATCCATTCCAATTCATTCATACAATCCATTCTAATTCTTTCACACGATCCATTCTAATTCATTCGTAGGATCCATTCTAATTCATTCGTACAATCTATTCTATTTCATTCGTACGATCCATTCTTACTCATTCGTATGATCCATTCTAATTCATTCGTACGATCCATTCTAATTCATTCGTACGATCGATTCTAATTCATTCGCACTATCCATTCTAATTCATTAGTACGATCCATTCTAATTCATTCGTATGATCCATTCTAATTTATTCGTGCAAATATATCCATTCTAATTCATTCGTACGATCCATTCTAATTCATTCGCACGATCCATTCTAATTCATTCGCACGAAGGTATCCATTCTAATTCATTTGCACGATCCGTTCTAATTCATTCCTATGATCTATTCTAATTCATTCGTACGATCCATTCTAATTCATTCGTACGATCCATTCTACGATCCATTCTAATTCATTCGTATATTCCATTCTAATTCATTAGCACGATCCATGCTAATGAATTAGAATGGTTCGTACGATCCAATCTAATTCATTCATACGATCTATTCTTACTCATTCGTATGATACATTCTAATTCAATCGTACGATCCATTCTAATTCATTCGTACGATCCATTCTAATTCCTTCGTACGATCCATTCTATTTCATTCGTACGATCCATTCTAATTCATTCGTACGATCCATTCTAATTCCTTCGTACAATCCATTCTAATTTCTTCGTACGATCCATTCTAATTCATTCGCACAATCTATTCTAATTCATTCGTACGATCCATTCAAATTCATTCGTACGATCCATTCTAATTCATTCATATAATCCATTCTAATTTATTCGCACGAATGTATCCATTCTAATTCATCCGTACGATCCATTCTAATTCATTCGCACAATCTATTCTAATTCATTCATACGATCCATTCTAATTCATTCGCACGAATGTATCCATTCCAATTCATTCATACGATCCATTCTACTTCATTCGTACTATCCATTCTAATTCACTCATACGATCCATTCTAATTCATTCTTACGATCCATTCTAATTCATTTGCACGAATATATCCATTCTAATTCCTTCGTATGATCCATTCTAATTCCTTCGTACGATCCATTCTAATTCCTTCGTACGATCCATTCTAATTCCGTCGTATCCATTCTAATTCACCCATACGATCCATTCTAATTCATTCGTACGATCCATTCTAATTCATTCATACAATCCATTCTAATTCATTCGCACGAATGTATCCATTCTAATTCATTCGTACGATCTGTTCTAATTCATTCACAAAATCTATTCTAATTCATTCATACGATCCATTGTAATTCATTCACACGAATGTATCCATTCTAATTCATTCATACGATCCATTCTAATTCGTTCGTACGATCCATTCTAATTCACTCATACGATCCATTCTAATACATTCATACGATCCATTCTGATTCATTTGCACGAATATATCCATTCTAATTCATTCATACGATCCATTCTAATTCCTTCGTACGATCCATTCTAATTCATTCATACGATCTATTCTAATTCATTCATACAATCCATTCTAATTCATTCGTACGATCCATTCTATTTCATTCTAATTCATTCATTTGATCCATTCTAATTCATTCGTACGATCCATTCTAATTCATTCGTCCGATCCATTCTTATTCATTCGTATGATCCATTCAAATTCATTCGCACGATCCATTCTAATTCATTCGTATGATCCATTCTAATTCATTCGTACGATCCATTCTAATTCATTCGTCGGATCCATTCTAATTCATTCGCACGATCCATTCTAATTCATTCATACGATCCATTCTAATTCATTCATACGATCCATTCTAATTCATTCGCCCGATCCATTCTAATTTATTCATACGATCCATTCTATTCAAAGGAATCATGCGATCCATTCGAATTCATTCGCACGATCCATTCTAATTCATTCATAATGGATACATTCGTGCGAATGAATTAGAATGGATCGTATGAATGAATTAGAATGGATCGTACGAATGAATTAGAATGGATCGTGCGAATGAATTAGAATGGATCGTACGAATGAATTAGAATGGATCGTACGAATGAACTAGAATGGATACATTCGTGCGAATGAATTAGAATGGACCGTACGAATGAATTAGAATGGATCGTACGAATGAATCAGAATGGATCATACGAATGAATTAGAATGGATCGTACGAATGAATTAGAATGGATACATTCGTGCGAATGAATTAGAATGGATCGGACGAATGAATTAGAATGGATCGTACGAATGAATTAGAATGGATCGTACGAATGAATTAGAATGGATCATACGAATAAATTAGAATGGATACATTCGTCCGAATGAATTAGAATGGATCATACGAATGAGTAAGAATGGATCGTACGAATGAAATAGAATAGATTGTACGAATGAATTAGAATGGATCCTACGAATGAATTAGAATGGATCGTGTGAAATTATTAGAATGGATTGTATGAATGAATTAGAATAGATCGTATGAATGAATTAGAATGGATCGTATGAGTGAATTAGAATGGATACGAAGGAATTAGAATGGATCGTACGAAGGAATTAGAATGGATCATACGAATGAAATAGAATGGATCGTACGAAGGAATTAGAATGGATCGTACGAAGGAATTAGAATGGATCGTACGAAGGAATTAGAATGGATATATTCGTGCAAATGAATTAGAATGGATCGTATGAATGAATTAGAATGGATCGTATGAGTGAATTAGAACGGATAGTATGAATGAAGTAGAATGGATCGTATGAATGAATTAGAATGGATACATTCGTGCGAATGAATTAGAATGGATCGTATGAATGACGATCCATTCTAATTCATTCGTACGATCCATTCTAATTCATTCGCACAAATGTATCCATTCTAATTCATTCGTACGATCCATTCTAATTCATTCGTACGATCCATTCTAATTCATTCGTAAGATCCATTCTAATTCATTCGTACGATCCATTCTAATTTATTCGTACGATCCATTCTAATTCATTCGCGAATGTATCCATTCAAATTCATTCGTACGATCCATTCTAATTCATTCGTACGATCCATTCTAATTCATTCGTACGATCCATTCTAATTCATTCATATGATCTATTCTAATTCATTCATACAATCCATTCTAATTCTTTCAGACGATCCATTCAAATTCATTCGTACGATCCATTCTAATTCATTCGCACAATCCATTCTATTTCATTCGTACGATCCATTCTTACTCATTCGTATGATCCATTCTAATTCATTCGCACGAATGTATCCATAATGGATCATACGAATGAGTAAGAATGGATCGTACGAATGAAATAGAATGGATTGTGCGAATGAATTAGAATGGACCGTACGAATGAATTAGACGTACGAATGAATTAGAATGGATACATTCGTGCGAATAAATTAGAATGGATCATACGAATGAGTAAGAATGGATCGTCATTCTAATTCATTCGTATGATCCATTCTAATTCATTTGTATCCATTCTATTTCATTCGCACGATCCATTCTAATTCATTCGCGCAATCTATTCTAATTCATTCGTACGATCCATTCTAATTCATTCGTACGATCCATTCTAATTCATTCATACAATCCATTCTAATTTATTCACACGAATGTATCCATTCTAATTCATTCGTATGATCCATTCTAATTCATTCGCACAATCTATTCTAATTCATTCATACGATCTATTCTAATTCATTCGCACGAATGTATCCATTCTAATTCATTCATACGATCCATTCTACTTCATTCGTACGATCCATTCTAATTCATTCGCATGAATGTAACCATTCTATTTCATTCATTTGATCCATTCTAATTCATTCGTACGATCCATTCTAATTCATTCGTCCGATCCATTCTTACTCATTCGTATGATCAATTCTAATTCATTCGCACGAATGTATCCATTCTAATTCATTCGTACGATCCTGAATTATAATGGATCGTACGAATGAATTAGAATAGATACCTTTGTGCATATGAATTAGAATGGATCGTACGAATGAAATAGAATGAATTCGTACGATCCATTCGAATTAATTCGCACGATCTATTCTAATTCATTCATACGATCCATTCTAATTCATTCATACAATCCATTCTAATTCTTTCACACGATCCATTCTAATTCATTCGTAGGATCCATTCTAATTCATTCGTACAATCTATTCTATTTCATTCGTACGATCCATTCTTTCTCATTCGTATGATCCATTCTAATTCATTCGGACGAATGTATCCATTCTAATTTATTCGTACGATCCATTCTAATTCATTCGTACGATCCATTCTAATTCATTCGTATGATCCATTCTAATTCATTCGTCCGATCCATTCTAATTCATTCACACGAATGTATCCATTCTAATTCATTCGTACGATCCATTCTAATTCATTCGTACGATCCATTCTAATTCATTCGTAAGATCCATTCTAATTCATTCGTATGATCCATTCTAATTCATTCGTACGATCCATTCTAATTCATTCGCACGAATGTATCATTCTTGTTCATTCGTACGATCCATTCTAATTCATTCGTACGATCCATTCTAATTCATTCGCACGATCCATTCTAATTCATTCGTACGATCCATTCTAATTCATTCATACGATCCATTCTAATTCATTCGTACGATCCATTCTAATTCATTCGCACAAGTGTATCCATTCTAATTCATTCGTACGATCTATTCTAATTCATTTGTACGATCTATTCTAATTCATTCGCACGAATGTATCCATTCTAATTCATTCGTACGATCCATTCTAATTCATTCGTACGATCCATTCTAATTAATTCGTATGATCCATTCTAATTCATTCGTACGATCCATTCTAGTTCATTCGTACGATCTATTCTTACTCATTCGTACGATCCATTCTAATTCCTTCGTACGATCCATTCTAATTCATTCGCACGATCCATTCTAATTCTTTCATACAATCCATTCTAATTCTTTCGTGCGAATGAATTAGAATGGATACCTTTGTGCATATGAATTAGAATGGATCGTACGAATGAATTAGAATGGATCATATTAATGAATTAGAATGGATCGTACGAATGAATTAGAATGGATACATTCGTGCGAATGAATTAGAATGGATCATACGAATCAATTAGACTGGATCGTGCGAATGAATATGAATAGATCATACGAATGAATTAGAATAGATCGTACGAATTAATTAGAATGGATACATTCGTGCGAATGAATTAGAATGGATTGTATGAATGAATTAGAATGGATCGTACGAATGAATTAGAATGGATCATACGAATTAATTAGAATGGATCATACGAATGAATTAGAATGGATCGTACGAATGAATTAGAATGGATCGTACGGATGAATTAGAATGGATCGTGCGAATGAATTAGAATGGATCGTACGAATGAATTAGAATGAGTACATTTGTGCGAATGAATTAGAATGGATCGTACGAATGAATTAGAATGGATCGTATGAATGAATTAGAATGGATCGTACGAATGAATTAGAATGGATCGTGCGATTGAATTAGAATGGATCGTACGAATGAATTAGAATGGATCGTGTGAAAGAATTAGAATGGATCGTACGAATGAATTAGAATGGATCGTGCGAATGAATTAGAATGGATCGTACGAATGAATTAGAATGGATACATTTGTGCGAATAAATTAGAATGGATCGTACGAATGAATTAGAATGGATCGTATGAATGAATTAGAATGGATCGTACGAATGAATTAGAATGGATCGTGCGAATGAATTAGAATGGATCGTATGAATGAACTAGAATGGATACATTCGTGCGAATGAATTAGAATGGATCGTACGAATGAATTAGAATAGATCGTACGAATGAATTAGAATAGATCGTACAAATGAATTAGAATGGATACATTCGTGCGAATGAATTAGAATGGATCGGACGAATGAATTAGAATGGATCGTACGAATGAATTAGAATGGATCGTACGAACAAATTAGAATGGATACATTCGTCCGAATGAATTAGAATGGATCATACGAATGAGTAAGAATGGATCGTACGAATGAAATAGAATAGATTATACGAATGAATTACAATGGATTCGTATGAATGAATTAGAATGGATACATTCGTGCGAATGAATTAGAATGGATCGTACCAATGAGTAAGAATGGATCGTACGAATGAAATAGAATGGATTGTGCGAATGAATTAGAATGGATCGTACGAATAAATTAGATTGGATCGTGTGAAAGAATTAGAATGGATTGTATGAATGAATTAGAATGGATCGTACGAATGAATTAGAATGGATCGTACGAATGAATTAGAATGGATACATTCGTGCGAATGAATTAGAATGGATACATTCGTGCGAAAGAATTAGAATAGATCGTATGAATGAATTAGAATGGATCCTATGAATGAATTAGAATGGATCGTGCGAATGAATTAGAATGGATCGAACGAATGAATTAGAATGGATCGTGCTAATGAATTAGAATTGATCGAACGAATGAATTAGCATGGATAGTGCTAATAAATTAGAATGGAACGTACGAATGAATTAGAATGGATCGTGTGAAAGAATTAGAATGGATTGCATGAATGAATTAGAATGAATTCGTACGATCCATTCGAATTTATTCGCATGATCCATTGTAATTCATTCATACGATCCATTCTAATTCATTCGTATGATCCATTCTAATTCATTCGCACAAATGTATCCATTCTAATTCATTCGTACGATCCATTCTAATTCATTCGCACGATCCAATCTAATTCATTCGTACGATCCATTCTAATTCAATAGCACGATCCATGCTAATTCATTCGTTCGATCAATTCTAATTCATTAGCACGATCCATTCTAATTCATTTGTACGATCAATTCTAATTCATTCGCACGATCCATTCTAATCATTCGTACGATCCATTCTAATTCTTTCACACGATCCATTCTAATTCATTCGTACGATCCATTCTAATTCATTCGCATGATCCATTCTAATTCATTCGTACGATCCATTCTAATTCATTCATACGATCCATTCTAATTCATTCATACGATCCATTCTAATTCATTCGCACAAATGTATACATTCTAATTCATTCGTATGATCTATTCTAATTCATTCGTACGATCCATTCTAATTCATTCGTACAATCTATTCTAATTCATTCGTACGAATAGATACATTCGTGTGAATGAATTAGAATGGATCGTACGAATGAGTAAGAATGGATCGTACGAATGAAATAGAATGGATTGCACGAATGAATTAGAATGGATCGTACGAATGAATTAGAATGGATCGTGTGAAAGAATTAGAATGGATTGAATGAATGAATTAGAATGGATCGTACGAATGAATTAGAATGGATCGTACGAAGGAATTAGAATGGATCGTACGAATGAATTAGAATGGATCGTACGAATGAATTAGAATAGATTGTACGAATGAATTAGAATGGATCGTACGAAGAAATTAGAATGGATCGTACGAATGAATTAGAATGGATATATTCGTGCAAATGAATTAGAATGGATCGTATGAATGTATTAGAATGGATCGTATGAGTGAATTAGAATGGATCGTACGAATGAATTAGAATGGATCGTATGAATGAATTAGAATGGATACATTCGTGTGAATGAATTAGAATGGATAGTATGAATGAATTAGAATAGATTTTGTGAATGAATTAGAACTGATCGTACGAATGAATTAGAATGGATACATTCGTGCGAATGAATTAGAATGGATTGTATCAATGAATTAGAATGGATCGTACGAATGAATTAGAATGGATCGTATGAGTGAATTAGAATGGATACGAAGGAATTAGAATGGATCGTACGAAGGAATTAGAATGGATCATTCGAATGAAATAGAATGGATCATACGAAGGAATTAGAATGGATCATACGAAGGAATTAGAATGGATCGTACGAATGAATTAGAATAGATATATTCGTGCAAATGAATTAGAATGGATCGTATGAATGAATTAGAATGGATCGCATTAGTGAATTAGAACGGATAGTACGAATGAAGTAGGATGGGTCGTATGAATGAATTAGAATGGATACATTCGTGCGAATGAATTAGAATGGATCGTATGAATGAATTAGAATAGATTGTGCGAATGAATTAGAATGGATCGTACAAATGAATTAGAATGGATACATTCGTGCGAATAAATTAGAATGGATTGTATGAAAGAATTAGAATGGATCGTACGAATGAATTAGAATGGATCGTACGAATGAATTAGAGTAGATTGCGTGAATGAATTAGAATGGATCGTACGAATGAATTAGAATGGATCGTACGAAGGAATTAGAATGGATCGTACGAATGAATTAGAATGGATCGTACGAAGGAATTAGAATGGATCGTACGAATGAATTAGAATGGATCGTACGATTGAATTAGAATGGATCATACGAATGAGTAAGAATGGATCGTATAAATGAATTAGATTGGATCGTACGATCCATTCTAATTCATTAGCATGGATCGTGCTAATGAATTAGAATGGAATATACGAATGAATTAGAATGGATCGTAGAATGGATCGTACGAATAAATTAGAATGAATTAGAATGGATCGTATAAATGAATTAGAATAGATCATAGGAATGAATTAGAATGGATCGTCCAAATGAATTAGAATGGATACATTTGTGAGAATGAATTAGAATAGATCGTAGGAATGAATTAGAATGGATCGTACGAATGAATTAGAATGGATACATTTGTGAGAATGAATTAGAATGGATCGTACGAATGAATTAGAATGCATCGTACGAAAGAATTAGAATGGATATATTCATGCGAATGAATTAGAATGGATCGTACGAATGAATTAGACTGGATGGTACGAATGAATTTGAATGGATACATTTGTGCGAATGAATCTAAATGGATTGTATGAATGAATTACAATGGATCGTACAAATGAATTAGAATGGATCGTATGAATGAATTAGAATAGCTCATACGAATGAATTAGACTAAATCGTATGAATGAATTGGAATGGTTACATTCGTGCGAATGAATTAGAATAGATTATATGAATGAATTAGAATGGATCGTACGAATAAATTAGAATGGATCGTGGGAATGAATTAGAATGGATCTTACGAATGAATTAGAATGGATCGTACGAATGAATTAGAATGGATCGTACGAATGAATTAGAATGGATACATTCGTGCGAATGAATTAGAATGGATCGGACGAATGAATTAGAATGGATCGTACGAATGAATTAGAATGGATCAAATGAATGAATTAGAATGGTTATATTCATGCGAATGAATTAGAATGGATCGTACGAATGGATTAGAATGGATCGTACGAATGGATTAGAATGGATACATTCGTGCGAATGAATTAGAATGGATTGTATGAATGAATTAGAATAATCGTACGATCCATTCGAATTCATTCGCACGATCTATTCTAATTCATTCATACGATCCATTCTAATTCATTCATACAATCCATTCTAATTCTTTCACACGATCCATTCTAATTCATTCGTAGGATCTATTCTAATTCATTCGTACAATCTACTCTATTTCATTCGTACGATCCATTCTTACTCATTCGTATGATCCATTCTAATTCATTCGGACGAATGTATCCATTCTAATTTATTCGTACGATCCATTCTAATTCATTCGCACGATCTATTCTAATCCATTCTTACTCATTCGTATGATCCATTCTAATTAAATCGTACGATCCATTCTAATTCATTCGTACGATCCATTCTAATTCATTCGCGCAATCTATTCTAATTCTTTCGTACAATCCATTCTAATTCATTCGTACGGTCTATTCTAATTCATTCATACAATCCATTCTAATTTATTCGCAGGAATGTATCCATTATAATTCATTCGTACGATCCATTCTAATTCATTCGCACAATCTATTCTAATTCATTCATACGATCCATTCTAATTCATTCGCACGAATGTATCCATTCTAATTCATTCATACGATCCATTCTACTTCATTCGTACTATCCGTTCTAATTCACTCATACGATCCATTCTAATTCATTCATACGATCCATTCTAATTCATTTGCACGAATATATCCATTCTAATTCCTTCGTACGATCCATTCTAATTCCTTCGTACGATCCATTATAATTCCTTCGTACGATCCATTCTATTTCATTCGTATGATCCATTCTAATTCCTTTGTACGATCCATTCTAATTCCTTCGTATCCATTCTAATTCACTCATACGATCCATTCTAATTCATTCGTACGATCCATTCTAATTCATTCATACAATCCATTCTAATTCTTTCACACGATCCATTCTAATTCATTCGTACGATCCATTCTAATTCATTCGCACAATCCATTCTATTTTATTCGTATGATCCATTCTTACTCATTCGTATGATCCATTCTAATTCATTCGCACGAATGTATCCATAATGGATCATACGAATGAGTAAGAATGGATCGTACGAATGAAATAGAATGGATTGTGCGAATGAATTAGAATGGACCGTATGAATGAATTAGAATGGATACATTCGTGCGAATGAATCAGAATGGATCGGACGAACGAATTAGAATGGATCGTACGAATGAATTAGAATGGATCGTACGAATGAATTAGAATGGTTACATTCGTCCGAATGAATTAGAATGGATCATACGAATGAGTAAGAATGGATCATACGAATGAAATAGAATAGATTGTACGAATGAATTAGAATGGATTCGTACGAATGAATTAGAATGGATACATTCGTGCGAATGAATTAGAATGGATCATACCAATGAGTAAGAATGGATCGTACGAATGAAATAGAATGGATTGTGCGAATGAATTAGAATGGATCGTACGAATGAATTAGAATGGATCGTATGAAAGAATTAGAATGGATTGTATGAATGAATTAGAATAGATCGTATGAATGAATTAGAATGGATCATACGAATGAATTAGAATGGATCGTACGAATGAATTAGAATGGATACATTCGTGCGAATGAATTAGAATGGATACATTCGTGCGAAAGAATTAGAATAGGTCGTATGAATTAATTAGAATGGATCCTATGAATGAATTAGAATGGATCATGCGAATGAATTAGATTGGATCGTACGAATGAATTAGAATGGATCGTGCTAATGAATTAGAATTGATCGAACGAATGAATTAGCATGGATCGTGCTAATGAATTAGAATGGAACGTACGAATGAATTAGAATGGATCGTGTGAAAGAATTAGAATGGATTGTATGAATGAATTAGAATGAATTCGTACGATCCATTCGAATTCATTCGCACGATCCATTCTAATTCATTCATATGATCCATTCTAATTCATTCGTAAGATCCATTCTAATTCATATGCACAAAGGTATCCATTCTAATCCATTTGTAGGATCCATTCTAATCCATTCGTACGATCCATTCTAATTCATTCGTACGATCCATTCTAATTCATTCGCACGATCCATTCTAATTCATTCGTACTATCCATTCTAATTCATTCGTACGAATGTATCCATTCTAATTCATTCGTACATACGATTCATTCTAATTCATTCGCACGAATGTATCCATTACGATCTATTCTAATTCATTCATACAATCCATTCTAATTCTTTCACATGATCCATTCTAATTCATTCGTATGATCCATTCTAATTCATTCGCACAATCCATTCTATTTAATTCGTACGATCCATTCTTACTCATTGGTACGATCCATTCTAATTCATTCGCACGAATGTATCCATTCTAATTCATTCGTATGAATCCATTCTAATTCATTCGTACAATCTATTCTATTTCATTCGTACGATCCATTCTTACTCATTCGTGTGATCCATTCTAATTCATTCGGATGAATGTATCCATTCTAATTTATTCGTACGATCCATTCTAATTCATTCGTACGATCCATTCTAATTCATTCGTCCGATCCATTCTAATTCATTCGTCCGATCCATTCTAATTCATTCGCACGAATGTATCCATTCTAATTCATTCGTACGATCCATTCTAATTCATTCGTACGATCCATTCTAATTCATTCGTAAGATCCATTCTAATTCATTCGTACGATCCATTCTAATTCATTTGTACGATCCATTCTAATTCATTCGCACGAATGTATCCATTCTAGTTCATTCGTACGATCCATTCTAATTCATTCGTACGATCCATTCTAATTCATTCGCACGATCCATTCTAATTCATTCGTACGATCCATTCTAATTCATTCATACGATCCATTCAAATTCATTCGCACAAATGTATCCATTCTAATTCATTCGTACGATCCATTCTAATTCATTCGCACGATCCATTCTAATTCATTCGTACGATCCATTCTAATTCATTCATAGGATCCATTCTAATTCATTCATACAATCCATTCTAATTTATTCGCACGAATGTATCCATTCTAATTCATTCGTACGATCAGTTCTAATTCATTCACAAAATCTATTCTAATTCATTCATACGATCCATTCTAATTCATTCACACGAATGTATCCATTCTAATTCATTCATATGATCCATTCTAATTCATTCGTACGATCCATTCTAATTCACTCATACGATCCATTCAAATTTATTCGTACGATCCATTCTAATTCATTCGTACGATCTATTCTAATTCATTCGCACGAATGTAACCATTCTAATTCATTCATACGATTCATTCTAATTCATTCGTATGAGCTATTCTAACTCATTCGTACGATCCATTCTAATTCATTCGTACGATCCATTGTAATTCATTCATACAATCCATTTAGATTCATTCGCACTAATGTATCCATTCAAATTCATTCGTACGATCCAGTCTAATTCATTCGTACGATCCATTCAAATTCATTCGCACGAATATATCCATTCTAATTCTTTCGTACGATGCATTCTAATTCATTCGTACGATCCATTCTAATTTAGTCATTTGATCCATTCTAATTCATTCGTATGATCCATTCTAATTCATTCGTCCGATCCATTCTAATTCATTCGCACGAATGTATCCATTCTAATTCATTCGTACGATCCATTCTAATTCATTCGTACGATCCATTCTAATTCATTCGCACGAATGTATCCATTCTAGTTCATTCGTACGATCCATTCTAATTCATTCGTACAATCCATTCTAATTCATTCTCACGATCCATTCTAATTCATTCGTACGATCAATTCTAATTCATTCGCACGAATGTATCTATTCTAATTCATTCGTACGATCCTGAATTAGAATAGAATGTACGAATGAATGGATCGTGCTAATGAATTAGAATGGAATATACGAATGAATTAGAATGGATCATACGAATTAATTAGAATGGATCATACGAATGAATTAGAATGGATCATACGAATGAATTAGAATGGATCGTACGAATGAATTAGAATGGATCGTACGAATGAATTAGAATGGATACATTTGTGCGAATGAATTAGAATGGATCGTACGAATGAATTAGAATGGATCGTATGAATGAATTAAAATGGATCGTACGAATGAATTAGAATGGATCGTGCGAATGAATTAGAATGGATCGTACGAATGAATTAGAATGGATCGTGCGAAAGAATTAGAATGGATCGTACGAATGAATTAGAATGGATCGTGCGAATGAATTAGAATGGATCGTACGAGTGAATTAGAATGGATACATTCGTGCGAATGAATTAGAATGGATCGGACGAATGAATTAGAATGGATCGTACGAATGAGTAAGAATGGATCGTACGAATGAAATAGAATAGATCGTACGAATGAATTAGAATGGATCGTACGAAGGAATTAGAATGGATCGTACGAATGAATTAGAATGGATATATTCGTGCAAATGAATTAGAATGGATCGTATGAATGTATTAGAATGGATCATATGAGTGAATTAGAATGGATCGTACGAATGAATTAGAATGGATCGTATGAATGAATTAGAATGGATACATTCGTGTGAATGAATTAGAATGGATCGTATGAATGAATTAGAATGGATACATTCTAATTCATTCATACGATCCATTCTAATTCATTCGTACGATCCATTCTAATTCATTCGCATGAATGTATCCATTCTAATCCATTCGTACGATCCATTCTAATCCATTCGTACGATCCATTCTAATTCATTCGCATGAATGTAACCATTCTAATTCATTCATTTGATCCATTCTAATTCATTCGTACGATCCATTCTAATTCATTAGCACGATCCATGCTAATTCATTCGTTCGATCAATTCTAATTCATTAGCAAGATCCATTCTAATTCATACGTACGATCCATTCTAATTCATTCGTACGATCCATTCTAATTCATTCGTATGATCCATTCTAATTAATTCGTATGATCCATTCTAATTCATTCGTACGATCCATTCTAATTCCTTCGTACGATCTATTCTAATTCATTCGTACGATCTATTCTAATTCATTCCTCCGATCCATTCTAATTCATTCGTACGAATGAATTAGAATGGATACATTCGTGCGAATGAATTAGAATGGATACATTCGTACAAAAGATTTAGAATAGATCGTATGAATGAATTAGAATGGATCCTATGAATGAATTAGAATGGATCGTGCGAATGAATTAGAATGGATCGTACGAATGAATTAGAATGGATCGTGCTAATGAATTAGAATTGATCGAACGAATGAATTAGCATGGATCGTGCTAATGAATTAGAATGGATCGTACGAATGAATTAGAATGGATCAAATGAATGAATTAGAATGGTTACATTCATGCGAATGAATTAGAATGGATCGTACGAATGGATTAGAATGGATCGTACGAATGGATTAGAATGGATACATTCGAGCGAATGAATTAGAATGGATCGTACGAATGAATTAGAATGGATCGTACGAATAAATTAGAATGGATACATTCGTCCGAATGAATTAGAATGGATCATACGAATGAGTAAGAATGGATCGTACGAATGAAATAGAATAGATTGTACGAATGAATTAGAATGGATTCGTACGAATGAATTAGAATGGATCGTACGAATGAATTAGAATGGATCATACGAATTAATTAGAATGGATCGTACGAATGAATTAGAATGGATCGTACGAATGGATTAGAATGGATACATTCGTGCGAATGAATTAGAATGGATCGGACGAATGAATTAGAATAGATCGTACGAATGAATTAGATTGGATCGTACGAATGGATTAGAATGGATACATTCGTGCGAATGAATTAGAATGGATTGTATGAATGAATTAGAATGGATCGTACGAATGAATTAGAATGGATCGTACGAATGAATTAGAATGGATCGTACGAATGGATTAGAATGGATTGTACGAATGAATTAGAATGGATCCTATAAATGAATTAGAATGGATCGTGTGAAAGAATTAGAATGGATTGTATGAATGAATTAGAATGGATCGTATGAATGAATTAGAATGGATCTTGCGAATGAATTAGAATTGATCGAACGAATGAATTAGCATGGATCGTGCTAATGAATTAGATTGGAACGTACGAATGAATTAGAATGGATCGTGTGAAAGAATTAGAATGGATTGTATGAATGAATTAGAATGAATTCATATGATCCATTCGAATTCATTCGCACGATCCATTCTAATTCATTCATACGATCCATTCTAATTCATTCATACAATCCATTCTAATTCTTTCACACGATCCATTCTAATTCATTCGTAGGATCCATTCTAATTCATTCGTACAATCCATTCTAATTCATTCGTACGATCCATTCTAATTCATTCGTACGATCCATTCTAATTCATTCATACAATCCATTCTAACTCATTCGCACGAATGTATCCATTCTAATCCATTCGTCCGATCCATTCTAATTCATTCGTAAGATCCATTCTAATTCATTCGTACGATCCATTCTAATTCATTCGTACGATCCATTCTAGTTCATTCGCACGAATGTATCCATTCTAATTCATTCGTACAATCCATTCTATTTCATTCGTACGACCCATTCTTACTCATTCGTATGATCCATTCTAATTCATTCGTATGATCCATTCTAATTCATTCGTACGATCCATTCTAATTCATTCACACGATCCATTCTAATTCATTCATACGATCCATTCTAATTCATTCATACGATCCATTCTAATTCATTCCTACAATCCATTCTAATTCATTCGCCCGATCCATTCTAATTCATTCATACGATCCATTCTATTCGAATAGATCATGCGATCCATTCAAATTCATTCGCACGATCCATTCTAATTCATTCATACGATCCATTCTAATTCATTCATACAATGCATTCTAATTCTTTCACACGATCCATTCTAATTTATTCGTACGATCCATTCTAATTCATTCGTACAATCCATTCTATTTTATTTGTACGATCCATTCTTACTCATTCGTATGATCCATTCTAATTCATTCGTACGATCCATTCTAATTCATTTGTACGATCCATTCTAATTCTTTCACACGATCCATTCTAATTCATTCGTAGGATCCATTCTAATTCATTCGTACAATCTATTCTAATTCATTCGTACGATCCATTCTAATTCATTCGTACGATCGTACGAATGAATTAGAATGGATCGTACATAATGAATTAGAATGGATTGTATGAATGAATTAGAATGGATACATTCGTGCGAATGAATTAGAATGGATCATACGAATGAGTAAGAATGGATCGTACGAATGAAATAGAATGGATTATACGAATGAATTAGAATGGATCGTACAAATGAATTAGAATGGATCGTACGAATGAATTAGAATGGATCATACGAACGAATTAGAATGGATCGTGTAAAAGAATTAGAATGGATTGTATGAATGAATTAGAATAGATCGTATGAATTAATTAGAATGGATCGTACGAATGAATTAGAATGGATCGTACGAATGAACTAGAATGGATACATTCGTGCGAATGAATTAGAATGGATCGTACGAAGGAATTAGAATGGATCGTACGAATGAATTAGAATGGATCGTACGAATGAATTAGAATAGATCGTACGAATGAATTAGAATGGATCGTACGAAGGAATTAGAATGGATCGTACGAATGAATTAGAATGGATATATTCGTGCAAATGAATTAGAATGGATCGTATGAATGTATTAGAATGGATCGTACGAACGAATTAGAATGGATTCATACGAATGAATTAGAATGGATACATTCGTGCGAATGAATTAGAATGGATCGTACCAATGAGTAAGAATGGATCGTACGAATGAATAGAATGGATCGTATGAATGAATTAGAATGGATACATTCGTGCGAATGAATTAGAATGGATCGGACGAATGAATTAGAATAGATCGTACGAATGAATTAGAATGGATCGTACGAATGGATTAGAATGGATACATTCGTGCGAATGAATTAGAATGGATTGTATGAATGAATTAGAATGGATCGTACGAATGAATTAGAATGGATCGTACGAATGGATTAGAATGGATTGTACGAATGAATTAGAATGGATCCTACGAATGAATTAGAATGGATCGTGTGAAAGAATTAGAATGGATTGTATGAATGAATTAGAATGGATCGTATGAATGAATTTGAATGGATCTTGCGAATGAATTAGAATTGATCTTACGAATGAATTAGCATGGATCGTGCTAATGAATTAGAATGGAACGTACGAATGAATTAGAATGGATCGTGTGAAAGAATTAGAATGGATTGTATGAATGAATTAGAATGAATTCATATGATCCATTCGAATTCATTCGCACGATCCATTCTAATTCATTCATACGATCCATTCTAATTCATTCATACAATCCATTCTAATTCTTTCACACGATCCATTCTAATTCATTCGTAGGATCCATTCTAATTCTTTCACACGATCCATTCTAATTCATTCTAATTCATTCGTACGATCCATTCTAATTCATTCGTACGATCCATTCTAATTCATTCATACAATCTATTCTAATTCATTCGCACGAATGTATCCATTCTAATCCATTCGTCCGATCCATTCTAATTCATTTGTAAGATCCATTCTAATTCATTCGTACGATCCATTCTAATTCATTCGTACGATCCATTCTAGTTTATTCGCACGAATGTATCCATTTTAATTCATTCGTACAATCCATTCTATTTCATTCGTACGACCCATTCTTACTCATTCGTATGATCCATTCTAATTCATTCGTATGATCCATTCTAATTCATTCGTACGATCCATTCTAATTCATTCATACGATCCATTCTAATTCATTCGCACGATCCATTCTAATTCATTCATACGATCCATTCTAATTCATTCATACGATCCATTCTAATTCATTCCTACAATCCATTCTAATTCATTCGCCCGATCCATTCTAATTCATTCATACGATCCATTCTATTCGAATGGATCATGCGATCCATTCGAATTCATTCGCACGATCCATTCTAATTCATTCATACGATCCATTCTAATTCATTCATACAATGCATTCTAATTCTTTCACACGATCCATTCTAATTTATTCGTACGATCCATTCTAATTCATTCGTACAATCCATTCTATTTTATTTGTACGATCCATTCTTACTCATTCGTATGATCCATTCTAATTCATTCGTACGATCCATTCTAATTCATTTGTACGATCCATTCTAATTCTTTCACACGATCGATTCTAATTCATTCGTAGGATCCATTCTAATTCATTCGTCCAATCTATTCTAATTCATTCGTACGATCCATTCTAATTCATTCGTACGATCGTACGAATGAATTAGAATGGATCGTACGGAATGAATTAGAATGGATTGTATGAATGAATTAGAATGGATACATTCGTGCGAATGAATTAGAATGGATCATACGAATGAGTAAGAATGGATCGTACGAATGAAATAGAATGGATTGTACGAATGAATTAGAATGGATCGTACAAATGAATTAGAATGGATCGTACGAATGAATTAGAATGGATCATACGAACGAATTAGAATGGATCGTGTGAAAGAATTAGAATGGATTGTATGAATGAATTAGAATAGATCGTATGAATGAATTAGAATGGATCGTACGAATGAATTAGAATGGATCGTACGATTGAACTAGAATGGATACATTCGTGCGAATGAATTAGAATGGATCGTACGAATGAATTAGAATGGATCGTACGAATGAATTAGAATAGATCGTACGAATGAATTAGAATGGATCGTACGAAGGAATTAGAATGGATCGTACGAATGAATTAGAATGGATATATTCGTGCAAATGAATTAGAATGGATCGTATGAATGTATTAGAATGGATCGTACGAATGAATTAGAATGGATTCATACGAATGAATTAGAATGGATACATTCGTGCGAATGAATTAGAATGGATCGTACCAATGAGTAAGAATGGATCGTACGAATGAATAGAATGGATCGTATGAATGAATTAGAATGGATACATTCGTGTGAATGAATTAGAATGGATCGTATGAATGAATTAGAATAGATTTTGTGAATGACTTAGAACTGATCGTACGAATAAATTAGAATGGATACATTCGTGCGAATGAATTAGAATGGATTGTATGAATGAATTTGAATGGATCCTATGAATGAATTAGAATGGATCGTACGAATGAATTAGAATGGATCGTACGAATGAATTAGAATGGATCTTACGAATGAAATAGAATAGATTGTACGAATGAATTAGAATGGATTCGTACGAATGAATTAGAATGGATACATTCGTGAGAATGAATTAGAATGGATCGTACCAATAAGTAAGAATGGATCGTACGAATGAAATAGAATGGATTGTGCGAATGAATTAGAATGGATCGCACGAATGTATTCATTCTAATTCATTCGTACGATCCATTCTAATTCATTCGTATGATCCATTCTAATTAATTCGTATGATCCATTCTAATTCATTTGTACGATCCATTCTAATTCATTCATACAATCCATTCTAATTCATTCGTACGATCCATTGTAATTCACTCATACGATCGATTCTAATACATTCATACGATCCATTCTAATCCATTTGCACGAATATATCCATTCTAATTCATTCGTACGATCCATTCTAATTCCTTCGTACGATCCATTCTAATTCATTCGTACGATCTATTCTAATTCATTCGTACGATCCATTCTAATTCATTCGTACGATCCATTCTAATTCCTTCGTACGATCCATTCTAATTCATTCGTACGATCCATTCTAATTCATTCGTACAATCTATTCTAATTCATTCGTACGAATGGATACATTCTTGTGAATGAATTAGAATGGATCGTACGAATGAGTAAGAATGGATCGTACAAATGAAATAGAATGGATTGCACGAATGAATTAGAATGGATCGTACGAAGGAATTAGAATGGATCGTACGAATGAATTAGAATGGATCGTACGAATGAATTAGAATAGATCGTATGAATGAATTAGAATGGATCGTACGAAGGAATTAGAATGGATCGTACGAATGAATTAGAATGGATCGTGCTAATGAATTAGAATTGATCGAACGAATGAATTAGCATGGATCGTGCTAATGAATTAGAATGGAACGTACGAATGAATTAGAATGGATCGTGTGAAAGAATTAGAATGGATTGTATGAATGAATTTGAATGAATTCGTACGATCCATTCGAATTCATTCGCACGATCCATTCTAATTCATTCATACGATCTATTCTAATTCATTCATACAATCCATTCTAATTCTTTCACACGATCCATTCTAATTCATTCGTAGGATCCATTCTAATTCATTTGTACAATCTATTCTATTTTATTCGTACGATCCTTTCTTACTCATTCGTATGATCCATTCTAATTCATTCGGACGAATGTATCCATTCTAATTTATTCGTATGATCCATTCTAATTCATTCGTACGATCCATTCTAATTCATTCATACGATCTATTCTAATTCATTCGTACGATCCATTCTAATTTCATTCGTACGATCCATTCTAATTCATTCGCTCGAATGTATCCATTCTAATCCATTCGTACGATCCATTCTAATCCATTCGTACGATCCATTCTAATTCATTCGCATGAATGTAACCATTCTAATTCATTCATTTGATCCATTCTAATTAATTCGTACGATCCATTCTAATTCATTCGTCCGATCCATTCTAATTCATTCGCACGAATGTATCCATTCGAATTCATTCGTACGATCCATTCTAATTCATTCGTAAGATCCATTCTTATTCATTCGTACGATCCATTCTAATTCATTCGTACGATCCATTTTAATTCATTCGCACGAATGTATCCATTCTAGTTCATTCGTACGATCCATTCTAATTCATTCGTACGATCCATTCTAATTCATTCTCACGATCCATTCTAATTCATTCGTACGATCAATTCTAATTCATTCGCACGAATGTATCCATTCTAATTCATTCGTACGATCCTGAATTAGAATGGATCATACGAATGAATTAGAATGGACACCTTTGTGCTTATGAATTAGAATGGATCGTACGAATAAATTAGAATGGATCATATTAATGAATTTGAATGGATCGTACGAATGAATTAGAATGGATCGTACGAATGAATTAGAATGGATCTTACGAATGGATTAGAATCGATACATTCGTGCGAATGAATTAGAATGGATCGGACGAATGAATTAGAATGGATCGTACGAATGAATTAGAATGGATCAAATGAATGAATTAGAATGGTTACATTCATGCGAATGAATTAGAATGGATCGTACGAATGGATTAGAATGGATTGTACGAATGGATTAGAATGGATACATTCGAGCGAATGAATTAGAATGGATCGTACGAATGAAATTAGAATGGATCGTACGAATGAATTAGAATAGATCGTACGAATGAATTAGAATGGATCGTACGAATGAATTAGAATGGATCGTGGGAAAGAATTAGAATGGATCGTACGAATGAATTAGAATGGATCGTGCGAATGAATTAGAATGGATCGTACGAATGAATTGGAATGGATCGTGCTAATGAATTAGAATTGATCGAACGAATGAATTAGCATGGATTGTGCATTCGTACGATCCATTCTAATTCATTCGTAAGATCCATTCTAATTCATTCGTACGATCCATTCTAATTCATTCGTACGATCCATTCTAATTCATTCGCACGAATGTATCCATTCTAGTTCATTCGTACGATCCATTCTAATTCATTCGTACGATCCATTCTAATTCATTCATACGATCTATTCTAATTCATTCATACAATCCATTCTAATTCTTTCACACGATCTATTCTAATTCATTCATACGATCGATTCTAATTCATTCGCACAATCCATTCTATTTCATTCATACGATCCATTCTTACTCATTCGTATGGTCCATTCTAATTCATTCGCACGAATGTATCCATAATGGATCATACGAATGAGTAAGAATGGATCGTACGAATGAAATAGAATGGATTATGCGAATGAATTAGAATGGACCGTACGAATGAATTAGAATGGATACATTCGTGCGAATGAATTAGAATGGATCGGACGAATGAATTAGAATGGATCGTACGAATGAATTAGAATGGATCGTACGAATGAATTAGAATGGATCGTACGAATAAATTAGAATGGATACATTCGTCCGAATGAATTAGAATGGATCATACGAATGAGTAAGAATGGATCGTACGAATGAATTAGAATAGATTGTACAAATGAATTAGAATGGATCGTGCGAATGAATTAGAATGGATCGTATGAATGAATTAGAATGGATCGTACGAATGAATTAGAATGGATCGTGCAAATGAATTAGAATGGATCATATTAATGAATTAGAATGGATCGTACGAATGAATTAGAATGGATACATTCGTGCGAATGAATTAGAATGGATCGTGCGAATCCATTAGACTGGATCGTGCGAATGAATAAGAATGGATCATACGAATGAATTAGAATAGATCGTACGAATTAATTAGAATGGATACATTCGTGCGAATGAATTAGAATGGATTGTATGTATGAATTAGAATGGATCGTACGAATGAATTAGAATGGATCATACGAATTAATTAGAATGGATCATACGAATGAATTAGAATGGATCGTACGAATGAATTAGAATGGATCGTACAAATGAACTAGAATGTATCGTACGAATGAACTAGAATGGATACATTCGTGCGAATGAATTAGAAGGGATCGTACGAATGAATTAGAATGGATCGTACGATTTATTCTAAATCATTCGTACGATCCATTCTAATACATTCGTACGATTCATGCTAATTCATTCGCACGATCCATTCTAATTCATTCGTACGATCCATTCTTATTCATTCATACGATCCATTCTAATTCATTCGCACAATCCTTTCTAATTCATTCGTACAATCCATTCTAATTCATTCGTATGATCCATTCTAACTCATTCGGTGGATCCATTCTAATTCATTCATATGATCCATTCTAATTCATTCCCACGATCCATTCTAATTTATTCGTACGATCCATTCTAATTCATTCGTACGATCTATTCTAATTCATTCGCACGAATGTAACCATTCTAATTCATTCATACGATTCATTCTAATTCATTCGTATGAGCTATTCTAATTCATTCGTACGATCCATTCTAATTCATTCGTACTATCCATTGTAATTCATTCATACAATCCATTTAGATTCATTCGCACAAATGTATCCATTCAAATTCATTCGTACGATCCAGTCTAATTCATTCGTACGATCCATTCTAATTCATTCGTACGATCCATTCTAATTCATTCGTACGATCCATTCTAATTCATTCATACGATCCATTCTAATTCATTCGTACGATCTATTCTAATTCATTCGCACAAATGTATCCATTCTAATTCATTCGTACGATCCATTCTAATTCATTCGTACGATCCATTCTAATTCATTCGCACAAATGTATCCATTCTAATTCATTCGTACGATTCATTCTTACTCATTCGTATGATCCATTCTAATTCATTCGTACGATCCATTCTAATCCATTCGTACGATCCATTCTAATTCATTCGCTTGAATGTAACCATTCTAATTCATTCATTTGATCCATTCTAATTCATTCGTACGATCCATTCTAATTCATTCGTCCGATCCATTCTAATTCATTCGCACGAATGTATCCATTCTAATTCATTCATATGATCCATTCTAATTCATTTGTACGGTCCATTCTAATTCATTCGCACAATCCATTCTAATTCATTCGTACGATCCATTCTAATTCATTCTAATTCTTTCACACGATCCATTCTAATCCATTCTAATCCATTCTAATTCTTTCACACGATCCATTCTAATTCATTCGTACGTTCCATTCTAATTCATTAGCACAATCCATGCTAATTCATTCGTTCGATCAATTCTAATTCATTGGCACGATCCATTCTAATTCATTCGTATGATCCATTCTAATTCATTCGTACGATCCATTCTAATTCATTCGCATGATCCATTCTAATTCATTCGTACGATCCATTCTAATTCATTCGCACGAATGTATCCATTCTATTCCATTCGTACGATCCATTCTAATCCATTCGTACGATCCATTCTAATTCATTCACACAAATGTATCCATTCTAATTCATTCGTACGATCCATTCTAATTCATTCGTACGATCCATTTTAATTCATTCATAGGATCCATTCTAATACATTCGTATGATCCATTCTAATTCCTTCGTACAATCCATTCTAATTCATTCGTACGATCCATTCTAATTCATTCATACAATTCATTCTAATTCTTTCACACGATCCATTCTAATTCATTCTTACGATCCATTCTAAATCATTCGTGCAATCCATTCTATTTCATTCGTACGATCAATTCTAATTCATTCATAGGATCCATTCTAATTCATTCATACGATCTATTCTAATTCTTTCACATGATCCATTCTATTTCATTCGTACGATCCATTCTTACTCATTGGTACGATCCATTCTAATTCATTCGTACGATCCATTCTAATTCATTCGTACGATCCATTCTAATTCATTCGTCCGATCCATTCTAATTCATTCGCATGAATGTATCCATTCTAATTCATTCGTACGATCCATTCTAATTCATTCGTACGATCGATTCTAATTCATTCGTAAGATCCATTCTAATTCATTCGTACGATCCATTCTAATTCTTTCGTACGATCCATTCTAATTCCTTCGTACGATCCATTCTATTTCATTCGTACGATCCATTCTAATTCCTTCGTACGATCTATTCTAATTCATTCGTACGATCCATTCTAATTCATTTGCGCAATCTATTCTAATTCATTCATACGATCCATTCTAACTCATTCGTACGATCCATTCTAGTTCATTCTCAAGATCCATTCTAATTCATTCGCGCAATCTATTCTAATTCATTCGCACGATCCATTCTAATTCATTCGTACGATCCATTCCAATTCTTTCACACGATCCATTCTAATTCATTCGTACGATCCATTCAAATTCATTCGTACGATCTATTCTAATTCATTCGTACGATCCGTTCTAATTCATTCGTACGATCCATTCTAATTCTTTCGTACGATCCATTCTAATTCTTTCGTACGATCCATTTTAATTCTTTCACACGATCCATTCTAATTCATTCGTACGATCCATTCTAATTCATTCGTGCAATCCATTCTATTTCATTCGTACGATCCATTCTTACTCATTCGTACGATCCATTCTAATTCATTCACACGAATCTAACCATTCGTACGAATGAATTAGAATAGATTGTACGAATGAATTAGAATGGATCGTACGAATGAATTAGAATGGATCGTACGAAGGAATTACAATGGATCGTACGAATGAATTAGAATGGATCATACGAAAGAATTAGAATAGATCGTACGAATGAATTAGAATGGATCGTACGAAGGAATTAGAATGGATCGTACGAATGAATTAGAATGGATATATTCGTGCAAATGAATTAGAATGGATCGTATGAATGAATTAGAATGGATTGTATGAGTGAATTAGAATGGATCGTACGAATGAATTAGAATGGATCGTATGAATGAATTAGAATGGATCGTACGAATGAATTAGAATGGATCTTGTGAATGAATTAGAATGGATCGGACGAATTAATTAGAATGGATCGTACGAATGAATTAGAATGGATCGTACGAATGAATTAGAATGGATCGTACGAATAAATTAGAATGGATACATTCGTCCGAATGAATTAGAATGGATCATACGAATGAGTAAGAATGGATCGTACGAATAAAATAGAATAGATTATACGAATGAATTAGAATGGATCGTGCGAATGAATTAGAATGGATCGTACGAATGAATTAGAATGGATCGTACGAATGAATTAGAATGGATTGTGCGAATGAATTCGAATGGATCGTATGAATGAATTAGAATGGATACCTTTGTGCAAATGAATTAGAATGGATCGTATGAATGAATTAGAATGGATCGTATGAGTGAATTAGAACGAATAGTATGGATGAAGTAGAATGGATCGTATGAATGAATAAGAATGGATACATTCGTGCGAATGAATTAGAATGGATCGTATGAATGAATTAGAATAGATTGTGCGAATGAATTAGAATGGTTCGTACGAATGAATTAGAATGGATACATTCGTGCGAATAAATTAGAATGGATCGTACGAATGAATTAGAATATATCGTACGAATGGATTAGAATGGATCCTACGAATGGATTAGAATGGATACCTTTGTCCATATGAATTAGAATGGATCGTATGAATGAATTAGAATAGATCGTAGAATGGATCGTACGAATGAATTAGAATGAATTAGAATAGATCGTACAAATGAATTAGAATAGATCATAGGAATGAATTAGAATAGATCGTGCAAATGAATTAGAATGGATACATTCGTGTGAATGAACTAGATTGGATCGGACGAATGAATTAGAATGGATCGTACGAATGAGTAAAAATGGATCGTACGAATGAAATAGAATAGATCGTACGAATGAATTAGAATGGATCGTACGAAGAAATTAGAATGGATCGTATGAATGAATTAGAATGGATATATTCGTGCAAATGAATTAGAATGGATCGTATGAATGTATTAGAATGGATCGTATGAGTGAATTAGAATGGATCGTACGAATGAATTAGAATGGATCGTATGAATGAATTAGAATGGATACATTCGTGTGAATGAATTAGAATGGATCGTATGAATGAATTAGAATAGATTTTGTGAATGAATTAGAACTGATCGTAAGAATGAATTAGAATGGATACATTCGTGCGAATGAATTAGAATGAATTAGAATGGATCGAACGAATGAATTAGAATGGATCGGATGAATGAATTAGAATGGATCGTACGAATGAATTAGAATGGATCAAATGAATGAATTAGAATGGTTACATTCATGCGAATGAATTAGAATGGATCGTACGAATGGATTAGAATGGATCGTACGAATGGATTAGAATGGATACATTCTTGCGAATGAATTAGAATGGATCATACTAATGAGTAAGAATGGATCGTACGAATGAAATATAATGTATTGTACGAATGAATTAGAATGGATCGTGCGAATGAATTTGAATGGATCGTACGAATGAATTAGAATGGATCGTGCTAATGAATTAGAATTGATCGTACGAATGAAATAGAATGGATTGTACGAATGATTTAGAATGGATCGTACGAATGAATTAGAATGGATCGTACGAATGATTTAGAATGGATACATTCGTGCGAATGAATTAGAATGGATCATACGAATGAGTAATAATGGATCGTACGAATGAAATATAATGGATTGTACGAATGAATTAGAATGGATTCGTACGAATGATTTAGAATGGATACATTCGTGCGATCCATTCTAATTCATTCATACGATCTATTCTAATTCATTCATACAATCCATTCTAATTCTTTCACACGATCCATTCTAATTCATTCGTACGATCCATTCTAATTCATTCGCACAATCCATTCTATTTCATTCGTACGATCCATTCTTACTCATTGGTACGATCCATTCTAATTCATTCGCACAAATGTATCCATTCTAATTCATTCATACGAATCCATTCTAATTCATTCGTACAATATATTCTATTTCATTCGTACGATCCATTCTTACTCATTCGTATGATCCATTCTAATTCATTCGGACGAATGTATCCATTCTAATTTATTCATACGATCCATTCTAATTCATTCGTACGATCCATTCTAATTCATTCGTACGATCCATTCTAATTCATTCGTCCGATCTATTCTAATTCATTCGCACGAATGTATCCATTTTAATTCATTCGTACGATCCATTCTAATTCATTCGTACGATCCATTCTAATTCATTCGTAAGATCCATTCTAATTCATTCGTACGATCCATTCTAATTCCTTCGTACGATCCATTCTAATTCATTCGTACGATTTATTCTAATTCATTCGTACAATCCATTCTTATTCCTTCGTACGATCCATTCTAATTCATTCGTACGATCCATTCTAATTCATTCGCGCAATCTATTCTAATTCATTCGTACGATCCATTCTATTTCATTCGTACGATCCATTCTAATTCATTCGCACGATCCATTCTAATTCATTCGCGCAATCTATTCTAATTCATTCGCACGATCCATTCTAATTCATTCGTACGATCCATTCTAATTCTTTCACACGATCCATTCTAATTCATTCGTACGATCCATTCTAATTCATTCGTACGATCTATTCTAATTCATTCGTACGATCTATTCTAATTCATTCGTACGATCCATTCTAATTCCTTCGTACGATCCATTCTAATTCATTCATACAATCCATTCTAATTCTTTCACACGATCCGTTCTAATTCACTCGTACGATCCATTCTAATTCATTCGTGCAATCCATTCTATTTCATTCGTCCGATCCATTCTTACTCATTCGTACGATCCATTCTAATTCATTCACACGAATGTATCCATTCGTACGAATGAATTAGAATAGATTGTAGGAATGAATTAGAATGGATCGTACGAATGAATTAGAATGGATCATACGAAGGAATTAGAACGGATCGTACGAATGAATTAGAATGGATCGTACGAATGAATTAGAATATATCGTACGAATGAATTAGAATGGATCGTACGAAGGAATTAGAATAGATCGTACGAATGAATTAGAATGGATATATTCGTGCAAATGAATTAGAATGGATCGTATGAATGTATTAGAATGGATCGTATGAGTGAATTAGAATGGATCGTACGAATGAATTAGAATGGATTGTATGAATGAGTTAGAATGGATCGTACAAATGAATTAGAATGGATCGTGTGAATGAATTAGAATGGATCGTACGAATGAATTAGAATGGATCGTACGAATGAATTAGAATGGATTGTACGAATAAATTAGAATGGATACATTCGTCCGAATGAATTAGAATGGATCATACGAATAAGTAAGAATGGATCGTACGAATGAAATAGAATAGATTGTACGAATGAATTAGAATGGATCGTGCGAATGAATTAGAATGGATCGTACGAATGAATTAGAATGGATCGTACGAATGAATTAGAATGGATCATGCGAATGAATTCGAATGGATCGTATGAATGAATTAGAATGGATACCTTTGTGCAAATGAATTAGAATGGATCATATGAATGAATTAGAATGGATCGTATGAGTGAATTAGAACGGATAGTACGAATGAACTAGAATGGATCGTATGAATGAATTAGAATGGATACATTCGTGCGAATGAATTAGAATGGATCGTATGAATGAATTAGAATAGATTGTGCGAATGAATTAGAATGGATCGTACGAATGAATTAGAATGGATACATTCGTGCGAATAAATTAGAATGGATCGTACGAATGAATTAGAATGTATCGTACGAATGGATTAGAATGGATCCTACGAATGGATTAGAATGGATACCTTTGTGCATATGAATTAGAATGCTTTGTATGAATGAATTAGAATGGATCGTAGAATGGATCGTACGAATGAATTAGAATGAATTAGAATGGATCGTACGAATGAATTAGAATAGATCATAGGAATGAATTAGAATGGATCGTGCAAATGAATTAGAATGGATACATTCGTGCGAATGAATTAGAATGGATCGGACGAATGAATTAGAATGGATCGTACGAATGAGTAAGAATGGATCGTACGAATGAAATAGAATAGATCGTATGAATGAATTAGAATGGATCATACGAAGGAATTAAAATGGATCGTACGAATAAATTAGAATGGATATATTCGTGCAAATGAATTAGAATGGATCGTATGAATGTATTAGAATGGATCGTATGAGTGAATTCGAATGGATCGTACGAATGAATTAGAATGGATCGTATGAATGAATTAGAATGGATACATTCGTGTGAATGAATTAGAATGGATCGTATGAATGAATTAGAATAGATTTTGTGAATGAATTAGAACTGATCGTACGAATGAATTAGAATGGATACATTCGTGCGAATGAATTAGAATGAATTAGAATGGATCGGACGAATGAATTAGAATGGATCGTATGAATGAATTAGAATGGATCAAATGAATGAATTAGAATGGTTACATTCATGCGAATGAATTAGAATGGATCGTACGAATGGATTAGAATGGATCGTACGAATAGATTAGAATGGATACATTCGTGCGAATGAATTAGAATGGATTATACGAATGAGTAAGAATGGATAGTACGAATGAAATAGAATGGATTGTACGAATGAATTAGAATGGATCGTGCGAATGAATTTGAATGGATCGTACGAATGAATTAGAATGGATCGTGCTAATGAATTAGAATTGATCGTACGAATGAAACAGAATGGATTGTACAAATGATTTAGAATGAATCGTACGAATGAATTAGAATGGATCGTACGAATGATTTAGAATGGATACATTCGTGCGAATGAATTAGAATGGATCATACGAATGAGTAAGAATGGATCGTACGAATGAAATAGAATGGATTGTACGAATAAATTAGAATGGATTCGTACGAATGAATTAGAATGGATACATTCGTGCGATCCATTCTAATTCATTCATACGATCTATTCTAATTCATTCATAGAATCCATTCTAATTCTTTCACATGATCCATTCTAATTCATTCGTACGATCCATTCTAATTCATTCTGATAATCCATTCTATTTCATTCGTACGATCCATTCTTACTCATTGGTACGATCCATTCTAATTCATTCGCACGAATGTATCCATTCTAATTCATTCGTACGAATCCATTCTAATTCATTCGTACAATCTACTCTATTTCATTCGTACGATCCATTCTTACTCATTCGTATGATCCATTCTAATTCATTCGGACGAATGTATCCATTCTAATTTATTCGTACGATCCATTCTAATTCATTCGTACGATCCATTCTAATTCATTCGTACGATCCATTCTAATTCATTCGTCCGATCCATTCTAATTCATTCGCACGAATGTATCCATTCTAATTCATTCGTACGATCCATTCTAATTCATTCGTATGATCCATTCTAATTCATTCGTACGATCCATTCTAATTCATTCATACGATCCATTCTAATTCATTCGTACGATCCATTCTAATTCATTCGTACGATCCATTCTAATTCCTTCGTACGATCCATTCAAATTCATTCGTATGATCCATTCTAATTCATTCGCGTAATCTATTCTAATTCATTCGCACGATCCATTCTAATTCATTCGTACGATCCATTCTAATTCTTTCACATGATCCATTCTAATTCATTCGTACGATCTATTCTAATTCATTCGTACGATCCATTCTAATTCATTCGTACGATCCATTCTAATTCCTTCGTACGATCCATTCTAATTCATTCATACAATCCATTCTAATTCTTTCACACGATCCATTCTAATTCATTCGTACGATCAATTCTAATTCATTCGTGCAATCCATTCTATTTCATTCGTACGATCCATTCTTACTCATTCGTACGATCCATTCTAATTCATTCTCACGAATGTATCCATTCGTACGAATGAATTAGAATAGATTGTACGAATGAATTAGAATGGATCGTACGAAGGAATTAGAATGGATCGTACGAATGAATTAGAATGGATCGTACGAATGAATTAGTATAGATCGTACGAATGAATTAGAATGGATCGTACGAAGGAATTAGAATGGATCGTACGAATGAATTAGAATGGATATATTCGTGCAAATGAATTAGAATGGATCGTATGAATGTATTAGAATGGATCGTATGAGTGAATTAGAATGGATCGTACGAATGAATTAGAATGGATTGTATGAATGAATTAGAATGGATCGTACGAATGAATTAGAATGGATCGTGTGAATGAATTAGAATGGATCGTACGAATGAATTAGAATGGATCGTACGAATAAATTAGAATGGATACATTCGTCCGAATGAATTAGAATGGATCATACGAATGAGTAAGAATGGATCGTACGAATGAAATAGAATAGATTGTACGAATGAATTAGAATGGATCGTGCGAATGAATTAGAATGGATCGTACGAATGAATTAGAATGGATCGTACGAATGAATTAGAATGGATCGTGCGAATGAATTCTAATGGATCATACGAATGAATTAGAATGGATACCTTTGTGCAAATGAATTAGAATGGATCGTATGAATGAATTAGAATGGATCATATGAGTGAATTAGAATGGATAGTACGAATGAAGTAGAATGGATGTATGAATGAATTAGAATGGATACATTCGTGCGAATGAATTAGAATGGATCGTATGAATGAATTAGAATAGATTGTGCGAATGAATTAGAATGGATCGTACGAATGAATTAGAATGGATACATTCGTGCGAATAAATTAGAATGGATCGTACGAATGAATTAGAATGTATCGTACGAATGGATTAGAATGGATCCTACGAATGGATTAGAATGGATACCTTTGTGCATATGAATTAGAATGGATCGTATGAATGAATTAGAATGGATCGTACGAATGAATTAGAATGAATTAGAATGGATCGTACGAATGAATTAGAATAGATCATAGGAATGAATTAGAATGGATCGTGCAAATGAATTAGAATGGATACATTCGTGCGAATGAATTAGAATGGATCGGACGAATGAATTAGAATGGATCATACGAATGAGTAAGAATGGATCGTACGATTGAAATAGAATAGATCGTACGAATGAATTAGAATAGATCGTACGAAGGAATTAGAATGGATCGTACGAATGAATTAGAATGGATATATTCGTGCAAATGAATTAGAATGGATCGTATGAATGTATTAGAATGGATCGTATGAGTGAATTAGAATGGATCGTACGAATGAATTAGAATGGATACATTCGTGTGAATGAATTAGAATGGATCGTATGAATGAATTAGAATAGATTTTGTGAATGAATTAGAACTGATCGTACGAATGAATTAGAATGGATACATTCGTGCGAATGAATTAGAATGAATTAGAATGGATCGGACGAATGAATTAGAATGGATCGTGTGAAAGAATTAGAATGGATTGTATGAATGAATTAGAATGGATCGTACGAAGGAATTAGAATGGATCGTACGAATGAATTAGAATGGATCGTACGAATGAATTAGAATAGATCGTACGAATGAATTAGAATGGATCGTACGAATGAATTAGAATGGATCGTGTGAAAGAATTAGAATGGATCATACGAATGAATTAGAATGGATCGTGCGAATGAATTAGAATGGATCATACGAATGGATTAGAATGGATACATTCGTGCGAATGAATTAGAATGGATCATATGAATGAGTAAGAATGGATCGTACGAATGAAATAGAATGGATTGTACGAATGAATTAGAATGGATCGTGCGAATGAATTTGAATGGATCGTACGAATGAATTAGAATGGATCGTGCTAATGAATTAGATTTGATCGTACGAATGAAATAGAATGGATTGTACAAATGATTTAAATGGATAGTACGAATGAATTAGAATGGATCGTACGAATGATTTAGAATGGATACATTCGTACAAATGAATTAGAATGGATCATACGAATGAGTAAGAATGGATCGTACGAATGAAATAGAATGGATTGTACGAATGAATTAGAATGGATTCGTATGAATGAATTAGAATGGATACATTCGTGCGATCCATTCTAATTCATTCATACGATCTATTCTAATTCATTCATACAATCCATTCTAATTCTTTCACACGATCCATTCTAATTCATTCGTACGATCCATTCTAATTCATTCGCACAATCCATTCTATTTCATTCGTACGATCCATTCTTACTCATTGGTACGATCCATTCTAATTCATTCGCACGAATGTATCGATTCTAATTCATTCGTATGAATCCATTCTAATTCATTCATACAATCTATTCTATTTCATTCGTACGATCCATTCTTACTCATTTGTATGATCCATTCTAATTCATTCGGACGAATGTATCCATTCTAATTCATTCGTACGATCCATTCTAATTCATTCGTACGATCCATTCTAATTCATTCGTCCGATCCATTATAATTCATTCGCACGAATGTATCCATTCTAATTCATTCGTACGATCCATTCTAATTCATTCGTACGATCCATTCTAATTCATTCGTAAGATCCATTCTAATTCATTCGTACGATCCATTCTAATTCATTCGTACGATCCATTCTAATTCCTTCGTACGATCCATTCTAATTCATTCGTACGATCTATTCTAATTTATTCGTACGATCCATTCTAATTCCTTCGTACGATCCATTCAAATTCATTCGTACGATCCATTCTAATTCATTCGCGCAATCTATTCTAATTCATTCGTACGATCCATTCTAATTCATTCACACGATCCATTCTAATTCATTCGCGCAATCTATTCTAATTCATTCGCACGATCCATTCTAATTCATTCGTACGATCCATTCTAATTCTTTCACACGATCCATTCTAATTCATTCGTACGATCCATTCTAATTCATTCGTACGATCTATTCTAATTCATTCGTACGATCCATTCTAATTCATTCGTACGATCCATTCTAATTCCTTCGTACGATCCATTCTAATTCATTCATACAATCCATTCTAATTCTTTCACACGATCCATTCTAATTCATTCGTACGATCCATTCTAATTCATTCGTGCAATCCATTCTATTTCATTCGTATGATCCATTCTTACTCATTCGTACGATCCATTCTAATTCATTCACACGAATGTATCCATTCGTACGAATGAATTAGAAAAGATTGTACGAATGAATTAGAATGGATCGTACGAATGAATTAGAATGGATCGTACGAAGGAATTAGAATGGATCGTACGAATGAATTAGAATGGATCGTACGAATGAATTAGAATAGATCGTACGAATGAATTAGAATGGATCGTACGAAGGAATTAGAATGGATCGTATGAATGAATTAGAATGGATATATTCGTGCAAATGAATTAGAATGGATCGTACGAATGTATTAGAATGGATCATATGAGTGAATTAGAATGGATCGTACAAATGAATTAGAATGGATTGTATGAATAAATTAGAATGGATCGTGTGAATGAATTAGAATGGATCGGACGAATGAATTAGAATGGATCGTACGAATGAATTAGAATGGATCATACGAATGAATTAGAATGGATCGTACGAATAAATTAGAATGGATACATTCTTCCGAATGAATTAGAATGGATCATACGAATGAGTATGAATGGATCGTATGAATGAAATAGAATAGATTGTACGAATGAATTAGAATGGTTCGTGCAAATGAATTAGAATGGATCGTACGAATGAATTAGAATGGATCGTCCGAATGAATTAGAATGGATCGTGCGAATGAATTCGAATGGATCATACGAATGAATTAGAATGGATACCTTTGTGCAAATGGATTAGAATGGATCATATGAATGAATTAGAATGGATCGTATGAGTGAATTAGAACGGATAGTACGAATGAAGTAGAATGGATCGTATGAATGAATTAGAATGGATACATTCGTGCGAATGAATTAGAATGGATCGTATGAATGAATTAGAATAGATTGTGTGAATGAATTAGAATGGATCGTACAAATGAATTAGAATGGATACATTCGTGCGAATAAATTAGAATGGATCGTACGAATGAATTAGAATGTATCGTACGAATGGATTAGAATGGATCCTACGAATGGATTAGAATGGATACCTTTGTGCATATGAATTAGAATGGATCGTATGAATGAATAAGAATGGATCGTATGAATGAATTAGAATGAATTAGAATGGATCGTACGAATGAATTAGAATAGATCATTGGAATGAATTAGAATGGATCGTGCAAATGAATTAGAATGGATACATTCGTGCGAATGAATTAGAATGGATCAGACGAATGAATTAGAATGGATCGTACGAATGAGTAAGAATGGATCGTACGAATGAAATAGAATAGATCGTACGAATGAATTAGAATGGATCGTACGAAGGAATTAGAATGGATCGTACGAATGAATTAGAATGGATATATTCGTGCAAATGAATTAGAATGGATCGTATGAATGTATTAGAATGGATCGTATGAGTGAATTAGAATGGATCGTACGAATGAATTAGAATGGATCGTATGAATGAATTAGAATGGATACATTCGTGTGAATGAATTAGAATGGATCGTATGAATGAATTAGAATAGATTTTGTGAATGAATTAGAACTGATCGTACGAATGAATTAGAATGGATACATTCGTGCGAATGAATTAGAATGAATTAGAATGGATCGGACGAATGAATTAGAATGGATCGTATGAATGAATTAGAATGGATCAAATGAATGAATTAGAATGGTTACATTGCGAATGAATTAGAATGGATCGTACGAATGGATATGAATGGATCGTACAAATGGATTAGAATGGATACATTCGTGCGAATGAATTAGAATGGATCATAGAATGAGTAAGAATGGATCATACGAATGAATTAGAATGGATTGTACGAATGAATTAGAATGGATCGTGCGAATGAATTTGAATGGATCGTACGAATGAATTAGAATGGATCGTGCTAATGAATTAGAATTGATCGTACGAATGAAATAGAATGTATCGTACGAATGATTTAGAATGGATCATACGAATGAATTAGAATGGATCGTATGAATGATTTAGAATGGATACATTCGTGCGAATGAATTAGAATGGATCATACGAATGAGTAAGAACGGATCGTACGAATAAAATAGAATGGATTGTACGAATGAATTAGAATGGATTCGTACGAATGAATTAGAATGGATACATTCGTGCGATCCATTCTAATACATTCATACGATCTATTCTAATTCATTCATACAATCCATTCTAATTTTTTTACACGATCCATTCTAATTCATTCGTACGATCCATTCTAATTCATTCGCACAATCCATTCTATTTCATTCGTACGATCCATTCTTACTCATTGGTACGATCCATTCTAATTCATTCGCACGAATGTATCCATTCTATTTCATTCGTACGAATCCATTCTAATTCATTCGTACAATCTATTCTATTTCATTCGTACGATCCATTCTTACTCATTCGTATGATCCATTCTAATTCATTCGGACGAATGTATCTATTCTAATTTATTCGTACGATCCATTCTAATTCATTCGTACGATCCATTCTAATTCATTCGTACGATCCATTCTAATTCACTCGTCCGATCCATTCTAATTCATTCGCACGAATGTATCCATTCTAATTCATTCGTATAATCCATTCTAATTCATTCGTACGATCCATTCTAATTCATTCGTAAGATCCATTCTAATTCATTCGTACGATCCATTCTAATTCATTCGTACGATCCATTCTAATTCCTTCGTACGATCCATTCTAATTCATTCGTACGATCCATTCTAATTCCTTCGTACGATCCATTCAAATTCATTCGTACGATCCATTCTAATTCATTCACGCAATCTATTCTAATTCATTTGTACGATCCATTCTAATTCATTCGTACGATCCATTCTAATTCATTCGCACGATCCATTCTAATTCATTCGCGCAATCTATTCTAATTCATTCGCACGATCCATTCTAATTCATTCGTACGATCCATTCTAATTCTTTCACACGATCCATTCTAATTCATTCGTACGATCCATTCTAATTTATTCGTACGATCTATTCTAATTCATTCGTACGATCCATTCTAATTCCTTCGTACGATCCATTCTAATTCCTTCGTACGATCCATTCTAATTCATTCATACAATCCATTCTAATTCTTTCACACGATCCATATTAATTCATTCGTATGATCCATTCTAATTCATTCGTGCAATCCATTCTATTTCATTCGTACGATCCATTCTTACTCATTCGTACGATCCATTCTAATTCATTCACACGAATGTATCCATTCGTACGAATGAATTAGAATAGATTGTACGAATGAATTAGAATGGATCGTACGAATGAATTAGAATGGATCGTACGAAGGAATTAGAATGGATCGTACGAATGAATTAGAATGGATCGTACGAAGGAATTAGAATGGATCGTACGAATGAATTAGAATGGATATATTCGTGCAAATGAATTAGAATGGATCGTACGAATGTATTAGAATGGATCGTATGAGTGAATTAGAATGGATCGTACGAATGAATTAGAATGGATTGTATGAATGAATTAGAATGGATCGTACGAATGAATTAGAATGGATCGTGTGAATGAATTAGAATGGATCGGACGAATGAATTAGAATGGATCGTACGAATGAATTAGAATGGATCGTATGAATGAATTAGAATGGATCGTACGAATAAATTAGAATGGATACATTCGTCCGAGTGAATTAGAATGGATCATACGAATGAGTAAGAATGGATCGTACGAATGAAATAGAATAGATTGTACGAATGAATTAGAATGGATCGTGCGAATGAATTAGAATGGATCGTACGAATGAATTAGAATGGATCGTGCGAATGAATTCGACTGGATCGTACGAATGAATTAGAATGGATACCTTTGTGCAAATGAATTAGAATGGATCGTATGAATGAATTAGAATGGATCGTATGAGTGAATTAGAACGGATAGTACGAATGAAGTAGAATGGATCGTATGAATGAATTAGAATGGATACATTCGTGCGAATGAATTAGAATGGATCGTATGAATGAATTAGAATAGATTGTGCGAATGAATTAGAATGGATCGTACGAATGAATTAGAATGGATACTTTCGTGCGAATAAATTAGAATGGATCGTACGAATGAATTAGAATGTATCGTACGAATGGATTAGAATGGATCCTACGAATGGATTAGAATGGATACCTTTGTGCATATGAATTAGAATGGATCGTATGAATGAATTAGAATGGATCGTAGAATGGATCGTACGAATGAATTAGAATGGATCGTACGAATGAATTAGAATAGATCATAGGAATGAATTAGAATGGATCGTGCAAATGAATTAGAATGGATACATTCGTGTGAATGAATTAGAATGGATCGGACGAATGAATTAGAATGGATCGTACGAATGAATTAGAATGGATCGTACGAAGGAATTAGAATGGATCGTACGAATGAATTAGAATGGATATATTCGTGCAAATGAATTAGAATGGATCGTATGAATGTATTAGAATGGATCGGATGAGTGAATTAGAATGGATCAGACGAATGAATTAGAATGGATTGTATGAATGAATTAGAATGGATCGTACGAATGAATTAGAATGGATCGTGTGAATGAATTAGAATGGATCGGACGAATGAAATAGAATGGATCGTATGAATGAATTAGAATGGATCGTACGAATAAATTAGAATGGATACATTCGTCCGAATGAATTAGAATGGATCATACGAATGAGTAAGAATGGATCGTATGAATGAAATAGAATAGATTGTACGAATGAATTAGAATGGATCGTGCGAATGAATTAGAATGGATCGTACGAATCAATTAGAATGGATCGTACGAAAGAATTAGAATGGATCGTGCGAATGAATTCGAATGGATCGTACGAATGAATTAGAATGGATACCTTTGTGCAAATAAATTAGAATGGATCGTATGAATGAATTAGAATGGATCGTATGAGTGAATTAGAACGGATAGTACGAATGAAGTACAATGGATCGTATGAATGAATTAGAATGGATACATTCGTGCGAATGAATTAGAATGGATCGTATGAATGAATTAGAATAGATTGTGCGAATGAATTAGAATGGATCGTACGAATGAATTAGAATGGATACATTCGTGCGAATAAATTAGAATGGATCGTACGAATGAATTAGAATGTATCGTACGAATGGATTAGAATGGATCCTACGAATGGATTAGAATAGATACCTTTCTGCATATGAATTAGAATGGATCGTATGAATGAATTAGAATGGATCGTAGAATGGATCGTACGAATGAATTAGAATGAATTAGAATGGATCCTACGGATGAATTAGAATAGATCATAGGAATGAATTAGAATGGATCGTGCAAATGAATTAGAATGGATACATTTGTGCGAATGAATTAGAATGGATCGGATGAATAAATTAGAATGGATCGTACGAATGAGTAAGAATGAATCGTACGAATGAAATAGAATCGATCGTACGAATGAATTAGAATGGATCGTACGAAGGAATTAGAATGGATCGTACGAATGAATTAGAATAGATTGTAGTATCCATTCTAATTCATTTGCACGATCCATTCTAATTCATTCCTATGATCTATTCTAATTCATTCGTACGATCCATTCTAATTCATTCTAATTCATTCGTACGATCCATTCTACGATCCATTCTAATTCATTCATACGATCCATTCTAATCCATTCATAGGATCCATTCTAATCCATTCGTACGATACATTCTAATTCATTCGTACGATCCATTCTAATTTATTCGCACGAATGTATCCATTCTAATTCATTCGTACGATCCATTCTAATTCATTCGTACGATCCATTCTAATTCATTCATACAATCCATTCTAATTCTTTCACACGATCCATTCTAATTCATTCGTACGATCCATTCTAATTCATTCGTGCAATCCATTCTATTTCATTCGTACGATCCATTCTTACTCATTCGTACGATCCATTCTAATTCATTCACACGAATGTATCCATTCGTACGAATGAATTAGAATGGATTGTACGAATGAATTAGAATGGATCGTACGAATGAATTAGAATGGATTGTACGAAGGAATTAGAATGGATCGTACGAATGAATTAGAATGAATCGTACGAATGAATTAGAATAGATCGTACGAATGAATTAGAATGGATCGTACGAAGGAATTAGAATGGATCCTACGAATGAATTAGAATGGATATATTCGTGCAAATGAATTAGAATGGATCGTATGAATGTATTAGAATGGATCGTATGAGTGAATTAGAATGGATCGTACAAATGAATTAGAATGGATTGTATGAATGAATTAGAATGGATCGTACGAATGAATTAGAATGGATCGTGTGAATGAATTAGAATGGATCGGACGAATGAATTAGAATGGATCGTACGAATGAATTAGAATGGATCGTATGAATGAATTAGAATGGATCGTACGAATAAATTAGAATGGATACATTCGTCCGAATGAATTAGAATGGATCATACGAATGAGTAATAATGGATCGTACGAATGAAATAGAATAGATTGTACGAATAAATTAGAATGGATCGTGCGAATGAATTAGAATGGATCGTACGAATGAATTAGAATGGATAGTACGAATGAATTAGAATGGATCGTGCGAATGAATTCGAATGGATCGTACGAATGAATTAGAATGGATACCTTTGTGCAAATGAATTAGAATGGATCGTATGAATGATTTAGAATGGATCGTATGAGTGAATTAGAACGGATAGTACGAATAAAGTAGAATGGATCGTATGAATGAATTATAATGGATACATTCGTGCGAATGAATTAGAATGGATCGTATGAATGAATTAGAATAGATTGTGCGAATGAATTAGAATGGATCGTACGAATGAATTAGAATGGATACATTCGTGCGAATAAATTAGAATGGATCGTACGAATGAATTAGAATGTATCGTACGAATGGATTAGAATGGATCCTATGAATGGATTAGAATGGATCGTATGAATGAATTAGAATGGATCGTAGAATGGATCGTACGAATGAATTAGAATGAATTAGAATGGATCGTACGAATGAATTAGAATAGATCATAGGAATGAATTAGAATGGATCGTGCAAATGAATTAGAATGGATACATTCGTGCGAATGAATTAGAATGGATCGGACGAATGAATTAGAATGGATCGTACGAATGAGTAAGAATGGATCGTACGAATGAAATAGAATAGATCGTACGAATGAATTAGAATGGATCGTACGAAGGAATTAGAATGGATCGTACGAATGAATTAGAATGGATATATTCATGCAAATGAATTAGAATGGATCGTATGAATGTATTAGAATGGATCGTATGAGTGAATTAGAATGTATCGTACGAATGAATTAGAATGGATCGTATGAACGAATTAGAATGGATACATTCGTGTGAATGAATTAGAATGGATCGTATGAATGAATTAGAATAGTTTTTGTGAATGAATTAGAACTGATCGTACGAATGAATTAGAATGGATACATTCGTGCGAATGAATTAGAATGAATTAGAATGGATCGTATGAAGGAATTAGAATGGATCGTACGAATGAATTAGAATGGATCGTACGAATGAATTAGAATAGATCGTACGAATGAATTAGAATGGATCGTACGAAGGAATTAGAATGGATCCTACGAATGAATTAGAATGGATATATTCGTGCAAATGAATTAGAATGGATCGTATGAATGTAATAGAATGGATCGTATGAGTGAATTAGAATGGATCGTACGAATGAATTAGAATGGATTGTATGAATGAATTAGAATGGATCGTACGAATGAATTAGAATGGATCGTGTGAATGATATAGAATGGATCGGATGAATGAATTAGAATGGATCGTACGAATGAATTAGAATGGATCGTACGAATAAATTAGAATGGATCGTACGAATAAATTAGAATGGATACATTCGTCCGAATGAATTAGAATGGATCATACGAATGAGTAAGAATGGATCGTACGAATGAAATAGAATAGATTGTACGAATTAATTAGAATGGATCGTGCGAAAGAATTAGAATGGATCGTACGAATGAATTAGAATGGATAGTACGAATGAATTAGAATGGATCGTGCGAATGAATTCGAATGGATCGTACGAATGAATTAGAATGGATACCTTTGTGCAAATGAATTAGAATGGATCGTATGAATGAATTAGAATGGATCGTATGAGTGAATTAGAACGGATAGTACGAATGAAGTAGAATGGATCGAATGAATGAATTAGAATGGATACATTCGTGCGAATGAATTAGAATGGATCGTATGAATGAATTAGAATAGATTGTCCGAATGAATTAGAATGGATAGTACGAATGAATTAGAATGGATACATTCGTGCGAATAAATTAGAATGGATCGTACGAATGAATTAGAATGTATCGTACGAATGGATTAGAATGGATCCTACGAATGGATTAGAATGGATACCTTTGTGCATATGAATTAGAATGGATCGTATGAATGAATTAGAATGGATCGTAGAATGGATCGTACGAATGAATTAGAATGGATCGTACGAATGAATTAGAATAGATCATAGGAATGAATTAGAATGGATCATGCAAATGAATTAGAATGGATACATTCATGCGAATGAATTAGAATGGATCGGACGAATGAATTAGAATGGATCGTACGAATGAGTAAGAATGGATCGTACGAATGAAATAGAATAGATCGTACAAATGAATTAGAATGGATCGTACGAATGAATTAGAATGGATATATTCGTCAAATGAATTAGAATGGACCGTATGAATGTATTAGAATGGATCGTATGAGTGAATTAGAATGGATCGTACGAATGAATTAGAATGGATCATATGAATGAATTAGAATGGATACATTCGTGTGAATGAATTAGAATCGATCGTATGAATGAATTAGAATTGATTTTGTGAATGAATTAGAACTGATCGTACGAATGAATTAGAATGGATACATTCGTGCGAATGAATTAGAATGAATTAGAATGGATCGGACGAATGAATTAGAATGGATCATACGAATGAATTAGAATGGATCAAATGAATGAATTAGAATGGTTACATTCATGCGAATGAATTAGAATGGATCGTACGAATGGATTAGAATGGATCGTACGAATAGATTAGAATGGATACATTCGTGCGAATGAATTAGAATGGATCAGACGAATGAGTAAGAATGGATCGTACGAATGAAATAGAATGGATTGTACGAATGAATTAGAATGGATCGTGCGAATGAATTAGAATGGATCGTGCGAATGAATTAGAATGGATCGTGCTAATGAATTAGAATTGATCGTACGAATGAAATAGAATGGATTGTACGAATGATTTAGAATGGATCGTACGAATGAATTAGAATGGATCATACGAATGATTTAGAATGGATACATTCGTGCGAATGAATTAGAATGGATCATACGAATGAGTAAGAATGGATCGTACGAAGGAAATAGAATGGATTGTACGAATGAATTAGAATGGATTCATACGAATGAATTAGAATGGATACATTCGTGCGATCCATTCTAATTCATTCATACGATCTATTCTAATTCATTCATACAATCCATTCTAATTCTTTCACACGATCCATTCTAATTCATTCGTACGATCCATTCTAATTCATTCGCACAATCCATTCTATTTCATTCGTACGATCCATTCTTACTCATTGGTACGATCCATTCTAATTCATTCGCACGAATGTATCCATTCTAATTCATTCGTACGAATCCATTCTAATTCATTCGTACAATCTATTCTATTTCATTCGTACGATCCATTCTTACTCATTCATATGATCCATTCTAATTCATTCGGACGAATGTATCCATTCTAATTTATTCGTACAATCCATTCTAATTCATTCGTACGATCCATTCTAATACATTCGTACGATCCATTCTAATTCATTCGTCCGATCCATTCTAATTCATTCGCACGAATGTATCCATTCTAATTCATTCGTACGATCCATTCTAATTCATTCGTACGATCCATTCTAATTCCTTCGTACGATCCATTCTAATTCATTCGTACGATCCATTCTAATTCCTTCGTACGATACATTCTAATTCATTCGTACGATCCATTCTAATTCATTCGCGCAATCTATTATAATTCATTCGTACGATCCATTCTAATTCATTCGTACGATCCATTCTAATTTATTCACACGATCCATTCTAATTCATTCGCGCAATCTATTCTAATTCATTCGCACGATCCATTCTAATTCATTCGTACGATCCATTCAAATTCTTTCACACGATCCATTCTAATTCATTCGTACGATCCATTCTAATTCATTCGTACGATCTATTCTAATTCATTCGTACGATCCATTCTAATTCATTCGTACGATCCATTCTAATTCCTTCGTACGATCTATTCTAATTCATTCATACAATCCATTCTAATTCTTTCACACGATCCATTCTAATTCGTTCGTACGATCCATTCTAATTCATTCGTGCAATCCATTCTATTTCATTCGTACGATCCATTCTTACTCATTCGTACGATCCATTCTAATTCATTCACACGAATGTATCCATTCGTACGAATGAATTAGAATAGATTGTACGAATGAATTAGAATGGATCGTACGAATGAATTAGAATGGATCATACGAAGGAATTAGAATGGATCGTATGAATGAATTAGAATGGATCGTACGAATGAATTATAATAGATCGTACGAATGAATTAGAATGGATCGTACGAAGGAATTAGAATGGATCGTACGAATGAATTAGAATGGATATATTCGTGCAAATGAATTAGAATGGATCGTATGAATGTATTAGAATGGATCGTATGAGTGAATTAGAATGGATCGTACGAATGAATTAGAATGGATTGTATGAATGAATTAGAATGGATCATACGAATGAATTAGAATAGATCGTGTGAATGAATTAGAATGGATCGGACGAATGAATTAGAATGGATCGTACGAATGAATTAGAATGGATCGTACGAATGAATTAGAATGGATCGTACGAATAAATTAGAATGGATACATTCGTCCGAATGAATTAGAATGGATCATATGAATGAGTAAGAAAGGATCGTACGAATAAAATAGAATAGATTGTACCAATGAATTAGAATAGATCGTGCGAATGAATTAGAATGGATCGTACAAATGAATTAGAATGGATCATACGAATGAATTAGAATGGATCGTACGAATGAATTTGAATGGATCGTACGAATGAATTAGAATAGATACCTTTGTGCAAATGAATTAGAATGGATCGTATGAATGAATTAGAATGGATCGTATGAGTGAATTAGAACGGATAGTACGAATGATGTAGAATGGATCGTATGAATGAATTAGAATGGATACATTCGTGCGAATGAATTAGAATGGATCGTATGAATGAATTAGAATAGGTTGTGCGGATGAATTAGAATGGATCGTACGAATGAATTAGAATGGATACATTCGTGCGAATAAATTAGAATGGATCGTACGAATGAATTAGAATGTATCGTACGAATGGATTAGAATGGATACTACGAATGGATTAGAATGGATACCTTTGTGCATATGAATTAGAATGGATCGTATGAAAGAATGGATTAGAATGGATTAGAATGGATCGTACGAATGAATTAGAATAGATCGTAGGAATGAATTAGAATGGATCGTGCAAATGAATTAGAATGGATACATTCGTGCGAATAAATTAGAATGGATTGTATGAATGAATTAGAATGGATACGAAGGAATTAGAATGGATCGTACGAAGGAATTAGAATGGATCATACGAATGAAATAGAATGGATCGTACGAAGGAATTAGAATGGATCGTACGAAGGAATTAGAATGGATCGTACGAATGAATTAGAATGGATATATTCCTGCAAATTAATTGGAATGGATCGTATGAATGAATTAGAATGGATCGTATGAGTGAATTAGAATGGATCGTATGAATGAATTAGAATGGATCGTATGAATGAATTAGAATGGATCGTGCGAAAGAATTAGAATACATTGTATGAATGAATTAGAATGGATCGTATGAATGAATTAGAATGGATCGTGCGAATGAATTCGAATGGATCGCATGATCCATTCGAATAGAATGGATCGTATGAATGAATTAGAATGAATCGGGCGAATGAATTAGAATGGATTGTAGGAATGAATTAGAATGGATCGTACGAATGAATTAGAATGGATCGTATGAATGAATTAGAATGGATCGTGCAAATGAATTAGAATGGATCGTACGAATGAATTAGAATGGATCGTACGAATGAATTAGAATGGATCATACGAATGAGTAAGAATGGATCGTACGAATGAAATAGAATGGATTGTACGAATGAATTAGAATGGATACATTCATGCGAATGAATTAGAATGGATCGGACGATTGAATTAGAATGGATCGTACGATTCATTCTAATTCATTCGTAAGATCCATTCTAATACATTCGTACGATTCATGCTAATTCATTCGCACGATCCATTCTAATTCATTCGTACGATCCATTCTTATTCATTCATACGATCCATTCTAATTCATTCGCACAATCCATTCTAATTCATTCGTACAATCCATTCTAATTCATTCATATGATCCATTCTAACTCATTCGGTGGATCCATTCTAATTCATTCGTACGATCCATTCTAATTCATTCCCACGATCCATTCTAATTTATTCGTACGATCCATTCTAATTCATTCGTACGATCTATTCTAATTCATTCGCACGAATGTAACCATTCTAATTCATTCATACGATTCATTATAATTCATTCGTATGAGCTATTCTAATTCATTCGTACGATCCATTCTAATTCATTCGTACGATCCATTGTAATTCATTCATACAATCCATTTAGATTCATTCGCACAAATGTATCCATTCAAATTCATTCGTACGATCCATTCTAATTCATTCGTACGATCCATTCTAATTCATTCATACGATCTATTCTAATTCATTCATACAATCCATTCTAATTCTTTCACACGATCCATTCTAATTCATTCGTACGATCTATTCTAATTCATTCGTACGATCCATTTTAATTCACTCATACGATCCATTCTAATACATTCATACGATCCATTCTAATTCATTTGCACGAATATATCCATTCTAATTCATTCGTACGATCCATTCCAATTCATTCATACGGTCCATTCTAATTCATTTGCACGAATATATCCATTCTAATTCATCCGTACGATCTATTCTAATTCGTTCGTACGATCTATTCTAATTCGTTCATACGATCCATTCTAATTCATTCATACAATCCATTCTAATTCATTAATATGATCCATTCTAATTCATTCGTATGATCCATTCTAATGAATTAGAATTGATCGTACGAATAAAATAGAATGGATTGCACGAATGATTTAGAATGGATCGTACGAATGAATTAGAATGGATCATGTGAAAGAATTAGAATGGATTGTATGAATGAATTAGAATGGATCGTACGAATGAATTAGAATGGATCTTACAAATGAATTAGAATGGATTAGAATGGATTGTGAGAATGAATTAGAATGGATCATATGAATGAATAAGAATGGATCGTACGAATGAATTAGAATGGATCGTGCGAATGAATTAGCATGAATCGTACGAATGTATTAGAATGGATCATACGAATGAGTAAGAATGGATCGTACGAATGAAATAGAATGGATTGTACGAATGAATTAGAATGGATACATTCGTGCGAATGAATTAGAATCGATCGTACGAATTAATTAGAACAGATCGTACGAATGAATTAGAATGGATCGTACGAATGAATTAGAATGGATCGTACGAATGAATTAGAATAGATCGTGCGAATGAATTAGAATGGATCGTACGAATGAATTAGAATGGATACATTTGTGCGAATGAATTAGAATGGATCGTACGAATGAATTAGAATGGATCGTATGAATGAATTAGAATGGATCGTACGAATGAATTAGAATGGATCGTGTGAATGAATTAGAATGGATCATACAAATAAATTAGAATGGATCGTGTGAAAGAATTAGAATGGATCGAACGAATGAATTAGAATGGATCGTGCGAATGAATTAGAATGGATCGAACGAATGAATTGGAATGGATACATTTGTGCGAATGAATTAGAATGGATCGTACGAATGAATTAGAATGGATCGTATGAATGAATTAGAATGGATCGTACGAATGAATTAAAAAGGATCGTACGAATGAATTAGAATGGATCGTACGAATGAATTAGTATGGATCGTACGAATGAACTAGAATGGATACATTCGTGCGAATGAATTAGAATGGATCGTACGAATGAATTAGAATGGATCGGACGAATGAATTAGAATGGATCTTACGAATGAATTAGAATGGATCGTACGAATGAATTAGAATGGATCGTACGAATGAATTAGAATGAATACATTCGTGCGAATGAATTAGAATGGATCGGACGAATGAATTAAAATGGATCGTACGCTCGAATGTATCCATTCTAATCCATTCGTACGATCCATTCTAATCCATTCGTACGATCCATTCTAATTCATTCGCATGAATGTAACCATTCTAATTCATTCATTTGATCCATTTTAATTCATTCGTACGATCCATTCTAATTCATTCATACGATCCATTCTAATTCATTCGTACGATCCATTCTAATTCATTCGCATGAATGTAACCATTCTAATTCATTCATTTGATCCGTTCTAATTTATTCGTACGATTCATTCTAATTCATTCATCCGATCCATTCTAATTCATTCGCACGAATGTATCCATTCTAATTCATTTGTACGGTCCATTCTAATTCAATCGTACGATCCATTCTAATTCATTCGTAAGATCCATTCTAATTCATTCGTACGATCCATTCTAATTCATTCGTACGATCCATTCTAATTCATTCGCACGATTCATTCTAATTCATTTGCACGAATATATCCATTCTAATTCATTCGTACGATCCATTCTAGTTCCTTCGTACAATCCATTCAAATTCATTCGTACGATCTATTCTAATTCATTCGTACGATTCATTCTAATTCATTCGCACGATCCATTCTAATTCATTCATAGGATCCATTCTAATTCATTCATACGATCTATTCTAATTCTTTCGCACGAATGTATCCATTCTAATTCATTCGCACGAATGTATCCATTCTAATTCATTCGTACAAATCCATTCTAATTCATTCGTACAATCTATTCTATTTCATTCGTACGATCCATTCTAGTTCATTCGTACGATCCATTCTAATTCATTCGTACGTATTTCATTCGTACGATCCATTCTTACTCATTCGTATGATCCATTATGGATACATTCGTGCGAATGAATTAGAATGGATCATAGGAATGAGTAAGAATGGATCATACGAATGAAATAGAATGGATTGTGCCAATGAATTAGAATGGATCGTAGAATGGATCAGAATAGATCGTGTGAAAGAATTAGAATGGATTGTATAAATGAATTAGAATGAATTCGTACGATCCATTCGAATTCATTCGCACGATCCATTCTAATTCATTCATACGATCCATTCTAATTCTTTCACACAATATATTTTTATCCATTCTATGATCCATTCTAATTCATTCGCACAATCCATTCTATTTCATTCGTACGATCCATTCGTACGATCCATTCTTACTCATTCGTATGATCCATTCTAATTCATTCGCACGAATGTATCCATAATGGATCATACGAATGAGTAAGAATGGATCGTACGAATGAAATAGAATGGATTGTACGAATGAATTAGAATGGATCGTGCGAATGAATTAGAATGGATCGTACGAATGAATTAGAATGGATCGTACGAATGAACTAGAAGGATACATTCGTGCGAATGAATTAGAATGGATCGTACGAATGAATTAGAATGGATCGTACGAATGAATTAGAATGGATCTTACGAATGAAATAGAATGGATTGTACGAATGAATTAGAATGGATCGTACGAATGAAATATAATAGATTGTACGAATGAATTAGAATGGATCGTACGAATGAATTAGAATGTGTACGAATGAATTTGAATGGATCCTATGATTGAATTAGAATAGATCGTGTGAAAGAATTAGAATGGATTGTATGAATTAAATTAGAATGAATTCGTACGATCCATTCGAATTCATTCGCACGATCCATTCTAATTAATTCATACGATCAATTCTAATTCATTCATACAATCCATTCTAATTCTTTCACACGATCCATTCTAATTCATTCGTAGGATCCATTCTAATTCATTCGTACAATCTATTCTATTTCATTCGTACGATCCATTCTTACTCATTCGTATGATCCATTCTAATTCATTCGGACGAATGTATCCATTCTAATTTATTCGTACGATCCATTCTAATTCATTCGTACGATCTATTCTAATTCATTCGTACGATCCATTCTAATTCATTCGTCCGATCCATTCTAATTTATTCGCACGAATGTATCCATTCTAATTCATTCGTATGATCCATTCTAATTCATTCGTACGATCCATTCTATTCTAGTTTATTCGTACGATCCATTCTAATTCATTCGTACGATCCATTCTAATTCATTCGCACGATCCATTCTAATTCATTCGTACGATCAATTCTAATTCATTCGCACGAATGTATCCATTCTAATTCATTCGTACGATCCATTCTAATTCATTCGTACGATCCATTCTAATTCATTCATACAATCCATTCTAATTCTTTCACACGATCTATTCTAATTCATTCGTAGGATCCATTCTAATTCATTCGTACGATCTATTCTAATTCATTCGTACGATCCATTCTAATTCATTCGTACGATCCATTCTAATTCATTCGCACAATCCATTCTATTTCATTCGTACGATCCATTCTTACTCATTCGTATGATCCATTCTAATTCATTCCCAGGAATGTATCCATAATGGATCATACGAATGAGTAAGAATGGATCGTACGAATGAAATAGAATGGATTGTGCGAATGAATTAGAATGGACCGTACGAATGAATTAGAAGTACGAATGAATTAGAATGGATACATTCGTGCGAATAAATTAGAATGGATCATACGAATGAGTGATCCATTCTAATTCATTCGTATGATCCATTCTAATTCATTCGTACGATCCATTCTAATTCATTCGTACGATCCATTCTAATTCATTCGTAAGATCCATTCTAATTCATTCGTACGATCCATTCTTATTCATTCGTACAATCCATTCTAATTCATTTGCGAATGTACCCATTCTAATTCATTCGTACGATCCATTCTTATTTATTCGTACAATCCATTCTAATTCATTCGTACGATCCATTCTTATTCCTTCGTACGATTCATTCTAATTCATTCGTACGATCCATTCTAATTCCTTCGTACGATCCATTCTAATTCATTCGTACGATCCATTCTAATTAATTCGTATGATCCATTCTAATTAATTCGTACGATCCATTCTAATTCATTCGTATGAATTAGAATGGATCATACGAAGGAATTAGAATGGATCGTACGAATGAATTAGAATGGATCGTACGAAGGAATTAGAATGGATCGTACGAATGAATTAGAATGGATCGTACGAAGGAATTAGAATGGATCGTACGAATGAATTAGAATGGATCGTACGAATGAATTAGAATAGATCGTACGAATGAATTAGAATGGATCGTACTAAGGAATTAGAATGGATCGTACGAATGAATTAGAATGGATCGTACGAATGAACTAGAATGGATACATTCGTGCGAATGAATTCGAATGGATCGTACGAATGAATTAGAATGGATCGTACGAATGAATTAGAATGGATACATTCGCGAATGAATTAGAATGGATCGTACGAATGAATTAGAATGGATCGTACGAATGAATTAGAATGGATCTTACGAACGAATTAGAATGGATCGTACGAAGGAATTAGAATGGATCGTACGAATGAATTAGAATGGATACATTTGTGCGAATGAATTAGAATGGATCGTACGAATGAATTAGAATGGATCGTACGAATAAATTAGGATGGATCGTACGAATGAATTAGAATGGATCGTACGATTGAATTAGAATGGATCATACGAATGAATTAGAATGGATCATACGAATGAGTAAGAATGGATCATACAAATGAATTTGAATGGATCATGTGAAAGAATTAGAATGGATCGCACGAATGAATTAGAAAGGATCGTGCGAATTAAGTAGAATGGATCGTACGAATGAATTAGAATGGATACATTTGTGCGAATGAATTAGAATGGATCGTACGAATGAATTAGAATGGATTGTGTGAAAGAATTAGAATGGATTGTACGAATGAATTAGAATGGATCCGATGAATGAATTAGAATGGATCGTGCGAATGAATTAGAATGGATCGTACGAATGAATTAGAATGGATCAAATGAATGAATTAGAATGTACGAATGGATTAGAATGGATCGTACGAATGGATTAGAATGGATACATTCGTGCGAATGAATTAAAATGGATTGTACGAATGAATTAGAATGGATCGTACGAATGAATTAGAATGAATCGTACGAATGAATTAGAATGGATCGTGCGAATGAATTAGAATGGATACATTCGTGCGAATGAATTAGAATCGATCGGACGAATGAATTAGAATGGATCGTACGAATGAATTAAAATGGATCAAATGAATGAATTAGAATGGTTACATTCATGCGAATGAATTAGAATGGATCGTACGAATGGATTAGAATGGATCGTACGAATGAACTAGAATGGATACATTCGTGCGAATGAATTAGAATGGATCGTACGAATGAATTAGAATGGATCGTACGAATGAATTAGAATGGATACATTCGTGCGAATGAATTAGAATGGATCGGACGAATGAATTAGAATGGATCGTACGAATGAATTAGAATGGATCAAAGGAATGAATTAGAATGGTTACATTCATGCGAATGAATTAGAATGGATCGTACGAATGGATTAGAATGGATCGTACGAATGGATTAGAATGGATACATTCGAGCGAATGAATTAGATTGGATCGTACGAATGACTTAGAATGGATCGTACGAATGGATTAGAATGGATCCTACGAATGGATTAGAATGGATACCTTTGTGCAGAATGGATCGTACGAATGAATTAGAATGGATACATTCGTGCACGATCCATTCTAATTCATTCGCACGAATGTATCCATTCTAATTCATTCGTACGATCCATTCTAATTCATTAATATGATCCATTCTAATTCATTCGTATGATCCATTCTAATTCATTCATATGATCCATTCTAATTCATTCGGACGAATGTGTCCATTCTAATTTATTCGTACGATCCATTCTAATTCTTTCGTACGATCCATTCTAATTCATTCGTACGATCCATTCTAATTCATTCGTCCGATCCATTCTAATTCATTCGCACGAATGTATCCATTCTAATTCATTCGTACGATCCATTCTAATTCATTCGTACGATCCATTCTAATTCATTCGTACGATCCATTCTAATTCATTCGCACGAATGTATCTATTCTAGTTCATTCGTACGATCCATTCTATTTCATTCAGACGATCCATTCTTACCCATTCGTATGATCCATCTAATTCATTCGGACGAATGTATCCATTCTAATTTATTCGTACGATCCATTCTAATTCATTCGTACGATCCATTCTAATTCATTCGTCCGATCCATTCTAATTCATTCGCACGAATGTATCCATTCTAATTCATTCGTACGATCCATTCTAATTCATTCGTACGATCCATTCTAATTCATTCGTAAGATCCATTCTAATTCATTCGTACGATCCATTCTACCTCATTCGCACAAATGTATCCATTCTAGTTCATTCGTACGATCCATTCTAATTCATTAGTACGATCCATTCTAATTCATTCACACGATCCATTCTAATTCATTCGTACGATCAATTCTAATTCATTCGCACGAATGTATCCATTCTAATTCATTCGTACGATCCATTCTAATTCATTCGTACGATCCATTCTAATTCATTCATACAATCCATTCTAATTTTTTCACACGATCCATTCTAATTCATTCGTAGGATCCATTCTAATTCATTCGTACAATCTATTCTATTTCATTCGTACGATCCATTCTTACTCATTCGTATGATCCATTCTAATTCATTCGCACGAATGTATCCATTCTAATTCATTCGTACGAATCCATTCTAATTCATTCGTACAATCTATTCTATTTCATTCGTACGATCCATTCTTACTCATTCCTACGATCCATTCTAATTCATTCGTACGATCCATTCTAATTCATTCGCACAAATGTATCCATACTAGTTTATTCGTACGATCCATTCTAATTCATTCGTACGATCCATTCTAATTCATTCGCACGATCCATTCTAATTCATTCGTACGATCAAATCTAATTCATTCGCACGAATGTATCCATTCTAATTCATTCATACGATCCATTCTAATTCATTCGTACGATCCATTCTAATTCACTCATACGATCCATTCTAATACATTCATACGATCCATTCTAATTCATTTGCACGAATATATCCATTCGAATTCATTCGTACAATCCATTCTAATTCCTTCGTACGATCCATTCTAATTCATTCGTACGATCTATTCTAATTCATTCGTACGATCCATTCTAACTCATTCGTACGATCCATTCTAATTCCTTCATACGATCCATTCTAATTCATACGTACGATCCATTCTAATTCATTCGTACAATCTATTCTAATTCATTCGTACGAATGGATACATTCGTGTGAATGAATTAGAATGGATCGTATGAATGAGTAAGAATGGATCGTACGAATGAAATAGAATGGATTGCACGAATGAATTAGAATGGATCGTACGAATGAATTAGAATAGATCGTGTGAAAGAATTAAATGGATTGTATGAATGAATTAGAATGGATCGTACGAATGAATTAGAATGGATCGTACGAAGGAATTTGAATGGATCGTACCAATGAATTAGAATGGATCGTACGAAGGAATTAGAATGGATCGTACGAATGAATTAGAATGGATATATTCGTGCAAATGAATTAGAATGGATCGTATGAATGTATTAGAATGGATCGTATGAGTGAATTAGAATGGATCGTACGAATGAATTAGAATGGATCATATGAATGAATTAGAATGGATACATTCGTGTGAATGAATTAGAATGGATCGTATGAATGAATTAGAATAGATTTTGTGAATGAATTAGAACTGATCGTACGAATGAATTAGAATGGATACATTCGTGCGAATGAATTAGAATGGATTGTATGAATGAATTAGAATGGATCGTACGAATGAATTAGAATGGATCGTATGAGTGAATTAGAATGGATACAAAGGAATTAGAATGGATCGTACGAATGAATTAGAATGGATCGTACGAAGGAATTAGAATGGATCGTACGAATGAATTAGAATGGATCGTACGAATGAATTAGAATAGATCGTACGAATGAATTAGAATGGATCGTACGAAGGAATTAGAATGGATCGTACGAATGAATTAGAATGGATCGTACGAATGAACTAGAATTGATACATTCGTGCGAATGAATTAGAATGGATCGTACGAATGAATTAGAATGGATCGTACGAATGAATTAGAATGGATCTTACGAATGAATTAGAATGGATCGTACGAATGAATTAGAATGGATCGTACGAATGAATTAGAATGGATCGTACGAATAAATTAGAATGGATACATTCGTCCGAATGAATTAGAATGGATCATACGATGAGTAAGAATGGATCGTACGAATGTATTAGAATAGATTGTACGAATGAATTAGAATGGATTAGATGAATGAATTAGAATGGATCGTGTGAAAGAATTAGAATGAAATGTATGAATGAATTAGAATGGATCGTATGAATGAATTAGAATGGATCGTGCGAATGAATTCGAATGGATCGTACGAATTCACTCTAATTCATTCATACAATCCATTCTAATTCTTTCACACGATCTATTCTAATTCATTCGTAGGATCCATTCTAATTCATTCGTACAATTTATTCTATTTCATTCGTACGATCCATTCTTACTCATTCGTATGATCCATTCTAATTCATTCGGACGAATGTATCCATTCTAATTTATTCGTACGATCCATTCTAATTCATTCGTACGATCCATTCTAATTCCTTCGTACGATCCATTCTAATTCATTCATATGATCCATTCTAATTCATTTATACGATCCATTCTAATTCATTCGTATGATCCATTCTAATTCATTCGCACAAATGTATCCATTCTAATTCATTCGTACGAAGGAATTAGAAAGGATCGTATGAATGAATTAGAATGGATCGTACAAATGAATTAGAATGGATCGTACGAATGAATTAGAATGGATCGTACGAATGAATTAGAATGGATATATTCGTGCAAATGAATTAGAATGGATCGTATGAATGTATTAGAATGGATCGTATGAGTGTATTAGAATGGATCGTACGAATGAATTAGAATGGATCATATGAATAAATTAGAATGGTTACATTCGTGCGAATGAATTAGAATAGATCGTACGAATGAATTAGAATGGATCGTACGAATAAATTAGAATGGATCGTGGGAATGAATTAGAATGGATCGTACGAATGAATTAGAATGGATCCACCGAATGAGTTAGAATGGATCATACGAATGATCCATTCTAATTCATTCATACGATCCATTCTAATTCATTTGCACAAATATATCCATTCTAATTCATTCGTACGATCCATTCTAATTCCTTCGTACGATCCATTCTAATTCCTTCGTACGATCCATTCTATTTCATTCGTATGATCCATTCTAATTCCTTCATACGATCCATTCTAATTCCTTCGTATCCATTCTAATTCACTCATACGATCCATTCTAATTCATTCATACGATCTATTCTAATTCATTCATACAATCCATTCTAATTCTTTCACACGATCCATTCTAATTCATTCGTACGATCCATTCTAATTCATTCGCACAATCCATTCTATTTCATTCGTACGATCCATTCTTACTCATTGGTACGATCCATTCTAATTCATTCGCACGAATGTATCCATTCTAATTCATTCATACGAATGAATTAGAATGGATCGTGCGAATGAATTAGAATGGATCGTGCGAATGAATTAGAATGGATCGTACGAATGAACTAGAATGGATACATTCGTGTGAATGAATTAGAATGGATCGTACGAATGAATTAGAATGGATCGTACGAATGAATTAGAATGGATCTTACGAATGAATTATAATGGATCGTACGAATAAATTAGAATGGATCATATGAATGGTTTTGAATGGATACATTCGTGCGATTGAATTAGAATGGATCGGACGAATGAATTAGAATGGATCATATGAATGAATTAGAATGGATCAAATGAATGAATTAGAATGGTTACATTCATGCGAATGAATTAGAATGGATCATACGAATGGATTAGAATGGATCGTACGAATGGATTAGAATGGATACATTCGTGCGAATGAATTAGAATGGATCACACGAATGAGTAAGAATGGATCGTATGAATGAAATAGAATGGATTTTACGAATGAATTAGAATGGATCGTGCGAATGAATTTGAATGGATCGTACGAATGAATTAGAATGGATCGTGCTAATGAATTAGAATTGATCGTACAAATGAAATAGAATGGATTGTACGAATGATTTAGAATAGATCGTACGAATGAATTAGAATGGATCGTACGAATAATTTAGAATGGATACATTCGTGCGAATGAATTAGAATGGATCATCCGAATGAGTAAGAATGGATCGTACGAATGAAATAGAATGGATTGTGCGAATGAATTAGAATGGATCGTACGAATGAATTAGAATGGATCGTGTGAAAGAATTAGAATGGATTGTATGAATGAATTAGAATAGATCGTATGAATGAATTAGAATGGATCGTACGAATGAATTAGAATGGATCGTACAAATGAATTAGAATGGATCGTACGAATGAATTAGAATGGATACATTCGTGCGAATGAATTAGAATGGATACATTTGTGCGAAAGAATTAGAATAGATCGTATGAATGAATTAGAATGGATCCTATGAATGAATTAGAATGGATCATGCGAATGAATTAGAATGGATCGTACGAATGAATTAGAATGGATCGTGCTAATGAATTAGAATTGATCGAACGAATGAATTAGCATGGATCGTGCTAATGAATTAGAATGGAACGTACAAATGAATTAGAATGGATCGTGTGAAAGAATTAGAATGGATTGTATGAATGAATTAGAATGAATTCGTACGATCCATTCGAATTCATTCGCACGATCCATTCTAATTCATTCATACGATCCATTCTAATTCATTCATACAATCCATTCTAATTCTTTCACACGATCCATTCTAATTCATTCGTAGGATCCATTCTAATTCATTCGTACAATCTATTCTATTTCATTCGTACGATCCATTCTTACTCATTCGTATGATCCATTCTAATTCATTCGGACGAATGTATCCATTCTAATTTATTCGTACGATCCATTCTAATTCATTCATACGATCCATTCTAATTCATTCGTACGATCCATTCTAATTCATTCGTCCGATCCATTCTAATTCATTCGCACGAATGTATCCATTCTAATTCATTCGTACGATCCATTCTAATTCATTCGTACGATCCATTCTAATTCATTCGTACGATCCATTCTAATTCATTCGCACGAATGTATCCATTCTAGTTCATTCGTATGTTCCATTCTAATTCATTCGTACGATCCATTCTAATTCATTCGTACGATCCATTCTAATTCATTCATACAATCCATTCTATTTCATTCGTACGATCCATTCTTACTCATTCGTATGATCCATTATGGATACATTCGTGCGAATGAATTAGAATGGATGATATGAATGAGTAAGAATGGATCGTACGAATGAAATAGAATGGATTGTGCGAATGAATTAGAATGGATCGTAGAATGGATCAGAATAGATTGTGTGAAAGAATTAGAATGGATCGTATGAATGAATTAGAATGGTTCGTGCGAATGATTTCGAATGGATCGTACGAATTCATTCTAATTCATTCATACAATCCATTCTAATTCTTTCACACGATCTATTCTGATCCATTCTACGATCCATTCTAATTCATTCGCACAATCCATTCTATTTCATTCGTACGATCCATTCTTACTCATTCGTATGATCCATTCTAATTCATTCGCACGAATGTATCCATAATGGATCATACGAATGAGTAAGAATGGATCGTACGAATGAAATACGTACGAATGAATTAGAATGGATCGTACGAATGAACTAGAATGGATCGTACGAATAAAATAGAATAGATTGTACGAATGAATTAGAATGGATTCGTACGAATGAATTAGAATGGATAAATTCGTGCGAATGAATTAGAATGGATACATTCGTGCGAAAGAATTAGAATAGATCGTATGAATGAATTAGAATGGATCCTATGAATGAATTAGAATGGATCGTGCGAATGAATTAGAATGGATCGTACGAATGAATTAGAATAGATCGTACGAATGAATTAGAATGGATCGTACGAAGGAATTAGAATGGATCGTACGAATGAATTAGAATGGATATATTCGTGCAAATGAATTAGAATGGATCGTGCGAATGAATTAGAATGGATCGTACGAATGAATTAGAATGGATCGTACGAATGAATTAGAATGGATCTTACGAATGAATTAGAATGGATCATACGAATGAATTAGAATGGATCGTACGAATGAATTAGAATGGATACCTTCGTGCGAATGAATTAGAATGGATCGGACGAATGAATTAGAATGGATCGTACGAATGAATTAGAATGGATCAAATGAATGAATTAGAATTGTTACATTCATGCGAATGAATTAGAATGGATCATACGAATGGATTAGAATGGATCGTACGAATGGATTAGAATGGATACATTCGAGCGAATGAATTAGAATGGATCGTACGAATGAATTAGAATGGATCGTACGAATGGATTAGAATGGATCCTACGAATGGATTAGAATGGATACCTTTGTGCATATGAATTAGAATGTATCGTACTAATGAATTAGAATGGATCATATTAATGAATTAGAATGGATACATTCGTGCGAATGAATTAGAATGGATCGTACGAATGAATTAGAATGGATCGTACGAATGAATTAGAATGGATCTTACGAATGAATTAGAATGGATCGTACTAATGAATTAGAATAGCTCATACGAATGAATTAGAATGAATCGTATGAATGAATTAGAATGGTTACATTCGTGCGAATGAATTAGAATAGATCGTACGAATGAATTAGAATGGATCGTACGAATAAATTAGAATGGATCGTGGGAATGAATTAGAATGGATCGTACGAATGGATTAGAATGGATCCACCGAATGAGTTAGAATGGATCATACAAATGAATTAGAATGGATAGTACGAATGAATTAGAATGGATTGTGCGAATGAATTAGAATGGATCGTATGAATGAATAAGAATGGATGAAATAGAATCGATCGTATGAATGAATTTGAATGGATACATTTGTGTGAATAAATTAGAATGGATCGTATGAATGAATTAGAATAGATTTTGTGAATGAATTAGAACTGATCGTACGAATGAATTAGAATGGATACATTTGTGCGAATGAATTAGAATGGATTGTATGAATGAATTAGAATGGATCGTACGAATGAACTAGAATGGATATATTCGTGCGAATGAATTAGAATGGATCGTACGAATGAATTAGAATGGATCGTACGAATGAATTAGAATGGATCTTACGAATGAATTAGAATGGATCGTACGAAAGAATTAGAATGGATCGTACGAATAAATTAGAATGGATACATTCGTGCGAATGAATTAGAATGGATCGAACGAATGAAATAGAATGGATCGTACGAATGAATTAGAATGGATCGTACGAATAAATTAGAATGGATACATTCGTCCGAATGAATTAGAATGGATCATACGAATGAGTAAGAATGGATCGTACGAATGAAATAGAATAGATTGTACGAATGAATTAGAATGGATCCTACGAAATACTTAGAATGGATCATGTGAAAGAATTAGAATGGATCGTACGAAGGAATTAGAATGGATCGTACGAATGAACTAGAATGGATCGTATGAGTGAATTAGAATGGATAGTGCGAATGAATTAGAATGGATCGTATGAATGAATTAGGATGGATCGTGCGAATGAATTCGAATGGATCGTACGAATGAGTAAGAATGGATCGTACGAATGAAATAGAATGGATCGTACGAATGAATTAGAATGGATCGTATGAATAAATTAGAATGGATACATTCGTCCGAATGAATTAGAATGGATCATACGAATGAGTAAGAATGGATCGTACGAATGAAATAGAATAGATTGTACGAATGAATTAGAATGGATCCTACGAATGAATTAGAATGGATCATGTGAAAGAATTAGAATGGATTGTATGAATGAATTAGAATGGATTGTATGAATGAATTAGAATGGATCCTATGAATGAATTAGAATGGATCATGCGAATGAATTAGAATGGATCGTACGAATGAATTAGAATGGATCGTGCTAATGAATTAGAATTGATCGAACGAATGAATTAGCATGGATCGTGCTAATAAATTAGAATGGAACGTACGAATGAATTAGAATGGATCGTGTGAAAGAATTAGAATGGATTGTATGAATGAATTAGAATGAATTCGTACGATCCATTCGAATTCATTCGTACGATCCATTCTAATTCATTCATACGATCCATTCTAATTCATTCATACAATCCATTCTAATTCTTTCACACGATCCATTCTAATTCATTCGTAGGATCCATTCTAATTCATTCGTACAATCTATTCTATTTCATTCGTACGATCCATTCTTACTCATTCGTATGATCTATTCTAATTCATTCGGACGAATGTATCTATTCTAATTTATTCATACGATCCATTCTAATTCATTAGTACGATCCATTCTAATTCATTCGTACGATCCATTCTAATTCATTCGTCCGATCCATTCTAATTCATTCGCACGAATGTATCCATTCTAATTCATTCGTACGATCCATTCTAATTCATTCGTACGATCCATTCTAATTCATTCGTAAGATCCATTCTAATTCATTCGTACGATCCATTCTAATTCATTCGCACGAATATATCCATTCTAGTTCATTCGTACGATCCATTCTAATTCATTCATACAATCCATTCTAATTCATTAGAATGGATCGTGCGAATGAATTAGAATGGATCGTACGAATGAATTAGAATAGATTGTATGAATGAATTAGAATGAATTCGTACGATCCATTCGAATTCATTCGCACGATCCGTTCTAATTCATTCATACTATCCATTCTAATTCATTCATACAATCCATTCTAATTCTTTCACACGATCCATTCTAATTCATTCGTAGGATCCATTCTAATTCATTCATACAATCTATTCTATTTCATTCGTACGATCCATTCTTACTCATTGGTACGATCCATTCTAATTCATTCCATTCTAATTCATTCGCTCGAATGTATCCATTCTAATCCATTCGTACGATCCATTCTAATCCATTCGTACGATCCATTCTAATTCATTCGTATGAATGTAACCATTCCAATTCATTCGTACGATCCATTCTAATTCATTCGCATGAATGTAACCATTCTAATTCATTCGTACGATCCATTCTAATTCATTCGTACGATCCATTCTAATTCATTCGCACGTATGTATCCATTCTAATTCATTCATATGATCCATTCTAAATCATTCATACAATCCATTCTAATTCTTTCACACGATCCATTCTAATTCATTCGTACGATCCATTCTAATTCATTCGTACAATCCATTCTAATTCATTTGCACGAATGTATCCATTCTAATTCATTCATACGATCCATTCTAATTCATTCATACGATCCATTCTAATTCCTTCGTACGATCCATTCTAATTCCTTCGTACGATCTATTCTAATTCATTCGTACGATCCATTCTAATTCATTCGTAGGATCCATTCTAATTCATTCGTACGATCCATTCTAATTCATTCGTACGATCCATTCTAATTCATTCGCACGAATGTATCCATTCTAGTTCATTCGTACGATCCATTCTAATTCATTCGTACGATCCATTCTAATCCATTCGTACAATCCATTCTAATTCTTTCACACGATCCATTCTAATTCATTCGTAGGATCCATTCTAATTCATTCGTACAATCTATTCTATTTCATTCGTACGATCCATTCTTACTCATTCGTATGATCCATTCTAATTCATTCGGACGAATGTATCCATTCTAATTTATTCGTACGATCCATTCTAATTCATTCGTACGATCCATTCTAATTCATTCGTACGATCCATTCGTACGATCCATTCTTACTCATTCGTATGATCCATTCTAATTCATTCGTACGATCCATTCTAATTCATTCGTACGATCGATTCTAATTCATTCGCACTATCCATTCTAATTTATTCATATGATCCATTCTAATTCATTCGTATGATCCATTCTAATTTATTCGTTCAAATATATCCACTCTAATTCATTCCGTACGATCCATTCTAATTCATTCGTACGATCCATTCTAATTCATTCGTACGAATGTATCCATTCTAATACATTCGTACGATCCATTTTAATTCATTCGTACGATCCATTCTAATTCATTCGTACGATCCATTCTAATTCATTCGGACGAATGTATCCATTCTAATTTATTCGTACGATCCATTCAAATTCATTCATTTGATCCATTCTAATTCATTCGTACGATCCATTCTAATTCATTCGTCCGATCCATTCTAATTCATTCGCACGAATGTATCCATTCTAATTCATTCGTACGATCCATTCTAATTCATTCGTACGATCCATTCTAATTCATTCGTACGATCCATTCTAATTCATTCGTACGATCCATTCTAATTCATTCATACGATCCATTCTACTTCATTCGTACTATCCGTTCTAATTCACTCATACGATCCATTCTAATTCATTCATACGATCCATTCTAATTCATTTGCACGAATATATCCATTCTAATTCATTCGTACGATCCATTCTAATTCCTTCGTACGATCCATTCTAATTCCTTCGTACGATCCATTCTATTTCATTCGTATGATCCATTCTAATTAATTCGTACGATCCATTCTAATTCACTCGTATGATCCATTCTAATAAATTCGTACGATCCATTCTTACTCATTCGTACGATCCATTCTAATTCATTCATACAATCCATTCTAATTCATTCCGTACGATCCATTCTAATTCATTCATACGATCTATTCTTTCATACAATCCATTCTAATTCTTTCGTGCGAATGAATTAGAATGGATACCTTTGTGTATATGAATTAGAATGGATCGTACGAATGAATTAGAATGGATCATATTAATGAATTAGAATGGATCGTACAAATGAATTAGAACGGATACATTCGTGCGAATGAATTAGAATGGATCGTGCGAATCAATTAGACTGGATCGTGCGAATGAATAAGAATAGATCATACGAATGAATTAGAATGGATCGTACGAATTAATTAGAATGGGTACATTCGTGCGAATGAATTAGAATGGATTGTATGAATGAATTAGAATGGATCGTACGAATGAATTATTATGGATCATACGAATTAATTAGAATGGAACGTACGAATGAATTAGAATGGATCGTACGAATGAATTAGAATGGATCGTACGAATGAATTAGAATGGATCGTGCGAATGAATTAGAATGGAACGTACGAATGAATTAGAATGGATACATTTGTGCGAATGAATTAGAATGGATACATTTGTGCGAATGAATTAGAATAGATCGTATGAATGAATTAGAATGGATCGTACGAATGAATTAGAATGGATCGTGCGAATGAATTAGAATGGATCGTACGAATGAATTAGAATGGATCGTGTGAAAGAATTAGAATGGATCGTACGAATGAATTAGAATGGATCGTGCGAATGAATTAGAATGGATCGTACGAATGAATTAGAATGGATACATTTGTGCGAATGAATTAGAATGGATCGTACGAATGAATTAGAATGGATCGTATGAATGAATTAGAATGGATCGTACGAATGAATTAGAATGGATCGTGCGAATGAATTAGAATGGATCGTACGAATGAATTAGAATGGATCGTACGAATGAACTAGAATGGATACATTCGTGCGAATGAATTAGAATGGATCGTACGAATGAATTAGAATGGATCGTACGAATGAATTAGAATGGATCGTACGAATGGATTAGAATGGATCATACGAATGAATTAGAATGGATCGTGTGAATGAATTAGAATGGATCGAATGAATGAATTAGAATGGATATATTCGAGCGAATGAATTAGAATAGATCGTAGGAATGAATTATAATGGATCATACGAATGAATTACAATGGTTCGTACGAATGAATTAGAATGGATCATACGAATGGATTAGAATGGATCGTACGAATGGATTAGAATGGATACATTCGAGCGAATGAATTAGAATGGATCGTACGAATGAATTAGAATGGATCATACGAATGGATTAGAATGGATCCTACGAATGGATTAGAATGGATACCTTTGTGCATATGAATTAGAATGGATCGTACGAATGAATTAGAATGGATCGTATGAATGGATCGTACGAATGAATTAGAATGGATCGTACGAATGAATTAGAATGGATCATACGAAGGAATTAGAATGGATCGTACGAATGAATTAGAATGGATTTATTCGTGCAAATGAATTAGAATGGATCGTATGAATGAATAAGAATGCATTGTATGAATGAATTAGAATGGATCATATGAATGAATTAGAATGGATCGTGCAATGAATTCGAATGGATCGCATGATCCATTCGAATAGAATGGATCGTATGAATGAATTAGAATGGATCGGGCGAATGAATTAGAATAGATTGTAGGAATGAATTAGAATGGATCGTATGAATGAATTAGCATGGATCGTATGAACGAATTAGAATGGATCGTGCGAATGAATTAGAATGGATCGTACGAATGAATTAGAATGGATCGTACGAATGAATTAGAATGGATCGTACGAATGAATTAGAATAGATCGTACAAATGAATTAGAATGGATCGTACGAAGGAATTAGAATGGATCGTACGAATGAATTAGAATGGATCGTACGAATGAATTAGAATGGATCAAATGAATGAATTAGAATGGTTACATTCATGCGAATGAATTCGAATGGATCGTAGGATTGTATGAATGAATTAGAATGGATCGTGCGAAAGAATTAGAATAGATCGTATGAATGAATTAGAATGGATCGTACGAATGAATTAGAATGGATCGTACGAATGAATTAGAATAGATCGTACGAATGAATTAGAATGGATCGTACGAAGGAATTAGAATGGATCGTACGAATGAATTAGAATGGATATATTCGTGCAAATGAATTAGAATGGATCGTATGAATGTATTAGAATGGATCGTACGAATGAATTAGAATGGATTCGTACGAATGAATTAGAATGGATACATTCGTACGAATGAATTAGAATGGATCGTACCAATGAGTAAGATTGGATCGTACGAATGAATTAGTGTGGATCGTGTGAAAGAATTAGAATGGATTGTATGAATGAATTAGAATGAATTCGTTCGATCAATTCTAATTCATTAGCACGATCCATTCTAATTCATTCATATGATCCATTCTAATTCCTTCGTACGATCCATTCTAATTCCTTCATATCCATTCTAATTCACTCATACGATCCATTCTAATTCATTCAAACGATCTATTCTAATTCATTCATCCAATCCATTCTAATTCTTTCACACGATCCATTCTAACTCATTCGTACAATCCATTCTAATTCATTCGCACAATCCATTCTATTTCATTCATACGATCAATTCTAATTCATTAGAATGGATCGTACGAATGAATTAGAATGGATCATATTAATGAATTAGAATGGATCGTACGAATGAATTAGAATGGATCGTACGAATAAATTAGAATGGATCTTACAAATGAATTAGAATAGATCGTACGAATGAATTAGAATGGATCATACGAATGAATTAGAATGGATCGTACGAATGAATTAGAATGAATTAGAATGGATCGTACGAATGAATTAGAATGGATCGTACGAATGAATTAGAATGGATCGTACGAATGAAATAGAATGGGTCGTGTGAACGAATTAGAATGGATTGTATGAATGAATTAGAATGTATCGTTTGAATGGATCGTATGAATGGAATGGATACATTCGTGCGAATGAATTAGAATGGATCGTACAAATGTATTAGAATGGATCATACGAATGAGTAAGAATGGGTCGTACGAATGAATTAGAATGGATCGTACGAATGAATTAGAATGGATCGTACGAATAAATTAGAATGGATACATTCGTCCGAATGAATTAGAATGGATCATACGAATGCATTCTAATTCCTTCGTACGATCCATTCTAATTCCTTCGTATGATCCATTCTATTTCATTCGTATGATCCATTCTAATCCATTCGTACGATCCATTCTAATTCCTTCGTATCCATTCTAATTCACTCATACGATCCATTCTAATCCATTCGTACGATCCATTCTAATTCATTCGCATGAATGTAACCATTCTAATTCATTCATTTGATCCATTCTAATTCATTCGTACGATCTATTCTAATTCATTCGTACGATCCATTGTAATTCATTCATACAATCAATTTAGATTCATTCGCACAAATGTATCCATTCAAATTCATTCATACGATCCAGTCTAATTCATTCGTACGATCCATTCTAATTCATTCGCACGAATATATCCATTCTAATTCTTTCGTACGATGCATTCTAATTCATTCGTACGATCCATTCTAATTCATTCGTATGATCCATTCTAATTCATTCGTACGAATGTATCCATTCTAATTCATTCGTCCAATCCATTCTAATTCATTCGTACGATCCATTCTAATTCATTCGTATGATCCATTCTAATTCACTCATACGATCCATTCTAAAACATTCATACGATCCATTCTAATTCATTTGCACGATCCATTCTAATTCATTCGCATGATCCATTCTAATTCATTCATACGATCCATTCTAATTCATTCATACGATCCATTCTAATTCATTCCTACAATCCATTCTAATTCATTCGCCCGATCCATTCTAATTCATTCATACGATCCATTCTATTCGAATGGATCATGCGATCCATTCGAATTCATTCGCACGATCCATTTTAATTCATTCATACGATCCATTCTAATTCATTCACACAATGCATTCTAATTCTTTCACACGATCCATTCTAATTCATTCGTACGATCCATTCTAATTCATTAATATGATCGTACGAATGAATTAGAATGGATCATACAAATGAATTAGAATGGATACATTTGTGCGAATGAATTAGAATGGATCGTACGAATGAATTAGAATGGATCGTATGAATAAATTAGAATGGATCGTACGAATGAATTAGAATGGATCGTGCGAATGAATTAGAATGGATCGTACGAATGAATTAGAATGGATCGTACGAATAAATTAGAATGGATACATTCGTCCGAATGAATTAGAATGGATCATATGAATAAGTAAGAATGGATCGTACGAATGAAATAGAATAGATTGTACGAATGAATTAGAATGGATCCTACGAATGAATTAGAATAGATCGTGTGAAAGAATGTATCGTACGAATGAATTAGAATGGATCGTGCGAATGAATTCGAATGGATCGCATGATCCATTCGAATAGAATGGATCGTATGAATGAATTAGAATGGATCGGGCGAATGAATTAGAATAGATTGTAGGAATGAATTAGAATGGATCATATGAATGAATTAGCATGGATCGTATGAATGAATTAGAATGGATCGTGCGAATGAATTAGAATGGATCGTACGAATGAATTAGAATAGATCGTACGAATGAATTAGAATGGATCGTATGAATGAATTAGAATGGATCGTACGAATGAATTAGAATAGATCGTACAAATGAATTAGAATGGATCGTACGAAGGAATTAGAATGGATCGTACGAATGAATTAGAATGGATCGGACGAATGAATTAGAATGGTTCGTACGAATGAATTAGAATGGATCAAATGAATGAATTAGAATGGTTACATTCATGCGAATGAATTAGAATGGATCGTAGGATCGTATGAATGAATTAGAATGGATCGTGCGAAAGAATTAGAATAGATCGTACGAATGAATTAGAATGGATCGTACGAAGGAATTAGAATGGATCGTACGAATGAATTAGAATGGATATATTCGTGCAAATGAATTAGAATGGATCGTATGAATGTATTAGAATGGATCGTACGAATGAATTAGAATGGATTCGTACGAATGAATTAGAATGGATACATTCGTACGAATGAATTAGAATGGATCGTACCAATGAGTAAGATTGGATCGTACGAATGAATTAGAATGGATCGTGTGAAAGAATTAGAATGGATTGTATGAATGAATTAGAATGAATTCGTTCGATCAATTCTAATTCATTAGCACGATCCATTCTAATTCATTCATATGATCCATTCTAATTCCTTCGTACGATCCATTCTAATTCCTTCGTATCCATTCTAATTCACTCATACGATCCATTCTAATTCATTCAAACGATCTATTCTAATTTATTCATACAATCCATTCTAATTCTTTCACACGATCCATTCTAATTCATTCGTACAATCCATTCTAATTCTTTCGCACAATCCATTCTATTTCATTCATACGATCAATTCTAATTCATTAGAATGGATCGTACGAATGAATTAGAATGGATCATATTAATGAATTAGAATGGATCGTACGAATGAATTAGAATGGATCGTACGAATGAATTAGAATGGATCTTACAAATGAATTAGAATAGATCGTACGAATGAATTAGAATGGATCATACGAATGAATTAGAATGGATCGTACGAATGAATTAGAATGAATTAGAATGGATCGTACGAATGAATTAGAATGGATCGTACGAATGAATTAGAATGGATCGTACGAATAAAATAGAATGGGTCGTGTGAAAGAATTAGAATGGATTGTATGAATGAATTAGAATGGATCGTATGAATGGATCGTACGAATGGAATGGATATATTCGTACGAATGAAATAGAATGGATCGTACAAATGTATTAGAATGGATCATACGAATGAGTAAGAATGGGTCGTACGAATGAATTAGAATGGATCGTACGAATGAATTAGAATGGATCGTACGAATAAATTAGAATGGATACATTCGTCCGAATGAATTAGAATGGATCATACGAATGCATTCTAATTCCTTCGTACGATCCATTCTAATTCCTTCGTACAATCCATTCTATTTCATTCGTATGATCCAATCTAATCCATTCGTACGATCCATTCTAATTCCTTCGTATCCATTCTAATTCACTCATACGATCCATTCTAATCCATTCGTACGAACCATTCTAATTCATTCACATGAATGTAAACATTCTAATTCATTCATTTGATCCATTCTAATTCATTCGTACGATCTATTCTAATTCATTCGTACGATCCATTGTAATTCATTCATACAATCAATTTAGATTCATTCGCACAAATGTATCCATTCAAATTCATTCGTACGATCCAGTCTAATTCATTCGTACGATCCATTCTAATTCATTCGCACGAATATATCCATTCTAATTCTTTCGTACGATGCATTCTAATTCATTCGTATGATCCATTCTAATTCATTCATACGATCCATTCTAATTCATTCGTACGAATGTATCCATTCTAATTCTTTCGTCCAATCCATTCTAATTCATTCGTATGATCCATTCTAATTCATTCATATGATCCATTCTAATTCACTCATACGATCCATTCTAATACATTCATACGATCCATTCTAATTCATTTGCACGATCCATTCTAATTCATTCGCATGATCCATTCTAATTCATTCATACGATCCATTCTAATTCATTCATACGATCCATTCTAATTCATTCCTACAATCCATTCTAATTCATTCTCCCGATCCATTCTAATTCATTCATACGATCCATTCTATTCGAATGGATCATGCGATCCATTTGAATTCATTCGCACGATCCATTTTAATTCATTCATACGATCCATTCTAATTCATTCACACAATGCATTCTAATTCTTTCACACGATCCATTCTAATTCATTCGTACGATCCATTCTAATTCATTAATATGATCGTACGAATGAATTAGAATGGATCATACAAATGAATTAGAATAGATACATTTGTGCGAATGAATTAGAATGGATCGTACGAATGAATTAGAATGGATCGTATGAATGAATTAGAATGGATCGTACGAATGAATTAGAATGGATCGTGCGAATGAATTAGAAAGGATCATACGAATGAATTAGAATGGATCGTACGAATAAATTAGAATGGATACATTCGTCCGAATGAATTAGAATGGATCATACGAATAAGTAAGAATGGATCGTACGAATGAAATAGAATAGATTGTACGAATGAATTAGAATGGATCCTACGAATGAATTAGAATAGATCGTGTGAAAGAATGTATCGTACGAATGAATTAGAATGGATCGTACGAATGAGTAAGAATGGATCATACGAATAAATTAGAATGGAATAGAATAGATTGTACGAATGAATTAGAATGGATCGTACGAATTAATTAGAATGGATCGTACGAATGAATTAGAATGGATCGTACGAATGAATTAGAATGGATACATTTGTGCGAATGAATTAGAATGGATCGTACGAATGGATTAGAATGGGTACATTCGTGCGAATGAATTAGAATGGATTGTATGAATGAATTAGAATGGATCGTACGATCCATTCGAATTCATTCGCACGATCCATTCTATTTCATTCATACGATCCATTCTAATTCATTCATACAATCCATTCTAATTCTTTCACACGATCCATTCTAATTCATTCGTAGGATCCATTCTAATTCATTCGTACAATCTATTCTATTTCATTCGTACGATCCATTCTTACTCATTCGTATGATCCATTCTAATTCATTCGGACGAAAGTATCCATTCTAATTTATTCGTACGATCCATTCTAATTCATTCGTACGATCCATTCTAATTCATTCGTACGATCCATTCTTACTCATTCGTATGATCCATTCTAATTCATTCGTACGATCCATTCTAATTTATTCGTACGATCCATTCTAATTCATTCGCACAATCTATTCTAATTAATTCGTACGATCCATTCTAATTCATTCTTATGATCGTACGAATGAATTAGAATGGATCGTACGGAATGAATTAGAATGGATTGTATGAATGAATTAGAATGGATACCTTCGTGCGAATGAATTAGAATGGATCATACGAATGAGTAAGAATGGATCGTACGAATGAAATAGAATGGATTATACGAATGAATTATAATGGATCGTACAAATGAATTAGAATGGATCGTACGAATGAATTAGAATGGATCATACGAATGAGTAAGAATGGATCGTACAAATGAAATAGTATGGATTGTACGAAAGAATTAGAATGGATCGTACGAATGAATTAGAATGGATCGTGTGAAAGAATTAGAATGCATTGTATGAATGAATTAGAATGGATCGTATGAATGAATTAGAATGGATCGTGCGAATAAATTCGAATGGATCGCATGATCCATTCGAATAGAATGGATCGTATGAATGAATTAGAATGGATAGGGCAAATGAATTAGAATGGATTGTAGGAATGAATTAGAATGGATCGTATGAATGAATTAGAATGGATTGTATGAATGAATTAGAATGGATCGTGCAAATGAATTAGAATGGATCGTACGAATGAATTAGAATGGATCGTACGAATGAATTAGAATGGATCATACGAATGAATTAGAATGGATCTTACGAATGAGTAAGAATGGATCGTACGAATGAAATAGAATGGATTGTACGAATGAATTAGAATGGATACATTCATGCGAATGAATTAGAATCGATCGGACGATTGAATTAGAATGGATCGTACGATTCATTCTAATTCATTCGTACGATCCATTCTAATACATTCGTACGATTCATGCTAATTCATTCGCACGATCCATTCTAATTCATTCGTACGATCCATTCTTATTTATTCATACGATCCATTCTAATTCATTCGCACAATCCATTCTAATTCATTCGTACAATCCATTCTAATTCATTTGTATGATCCATTCTAACTCATTCGGTGGATCCATTCTAATTCATTCGTACGATCCATTCTAATTCCTTCCCACAATCCATTCTAATTTATTTGTACGATCCATTCTAATTCATTCGTACGATCTATTCTAATTCATTCGCACGAATGTAACCATTCTAATTCATTTATACGATTCATTCTAATTCATTTGTATGAGCTATTCTAATTCATTCGTACGATCCATTCTAATTCATTCGTACGATCCATTGTAATTCATTCATACAATCCATTTGGATTCATTCGCACAAATGTATCTATTCAAATTCATTCGTACGATCCAGTCTAATTCATTCGTACGATCCATTCTAATTCCTTCGTACGATCCATTCTAATTCATTCGTACGATCTATTCTAATTCATTCGTACGATCCATTCTAATTCATTCGTACGATCCATTCTAATTCCTTCGTACGATCCATTCTAATTCATTCGTACGATCCATTCTAATTCATTCTTAAAATCTATTCTAATTCATTCGTACGAATGGATACATTCGTGTGAATGAATTAGAATGGATCGTACGAATGAGTAAGAATGGATCGTACGAATGAAATAGAATGGATTGCACGAATGAATTAGAATGGATCGTACGAATGAATTAGAATGGATCGTATGAATGAATTAGAATGGATTGTACGAATGAATTAGAATGGATCGTACGAAGGAATTAGAATGGATCGTACGAATGAATTAGAATGGATCGTACGAATGAATTAGAATAGATCGTACGAATGAAATAGAATGGATCATACGAATGAGTAAGAATGGATCGTATGAATGAATTAGATTGGATACATTTGTGCGAATGAATTAGAATGGATCGTACGAATGAATTAGAATGGATCGTATGAATGAATTAGAATGGATCGTACGAATGAATTAGAATGGATCATGCGAATGAATTAGAATGGATCGTACGAATGAATTAGAATGGATTGTGTGAAAGAATTAGAATGGATCGTACGAATGAATTAGAATGGATCGTGCGAATGAATTAGAATGGATCGTATGAATGAATTAGAATAGATTTTGTGAATAAATTAGAACTGATCGTACGAATGAATTAGAATGGATTGTACGAATGAATTAGAATGGATACATTTGTGCCAATGAATTAGAATGGATCGTACGAATGAATTAGAATGGATCGTATGAATGAATTAGAATGGATACATTCGTGCGAATGAATTAGAATGGATCGTGCGAATCCATTAGACTGGATCGTGCGAATGAATAAGAATGGATCATACGAATGAATTAGAATGGATCGTATGAATTAATTAGAATGGATACATTCGTGCGAATGAATTAGAATGGATTGTATGAATGAATTAGAATGGATCGTACGAATGAATTAGAATGGATCATACGAATTAATTAGAATGGATCATACGAATGAATTAGAATGGATCGTATGAATGAATTAGAATGGATCGTACGAATGAACTAGAACGGATCGTACGAAAGAAATAGAATAGATTGTACGAATGAATTAGAATGGATTCGTACGAATGAAATAGAATGGATACATTCGTGCGAATGAATTAGAATGGATACATTCGTGCGAAAGAATTAGAATAGATCGTATGAATGAATTAGAATGGATCCTATGAATGAATTAGAATGGATCGTGCGAATGAATTAGAATGGATCGTACGAATGAATTAGAATGGATCGTGCTAATGAATTAGAATTGATCGAATGAATGAATTAGCATGGATCGTGCTAATGAATTAGAATGGATCGTACGAATGAATTAGAATGGATCAAATGAATGAATTAGAATGGTTACATTCATGCGCATGAATTAGAATGGATCGTACGAATGGATTAGAATGGATCGTACGAATGGATTAGAATGGATACATTCGAGCGAATGAATTAGAATGGATCGTACGGAATGAATTAGAATGGATTGTATGTATGAATTAGAATGGATCGTGCGAATGAATTAGAATGGATCGTACGAATGAATTAGAATGGATCGTACGAATGAATTAGAATGGATCTTACGAATGAATTAGAATGGATCGTACGAATGAATTAGAATGTATCGTACAAATGAATTAGAATGGATACATTCGTGCAAATGAATTAGAATGGATCGGACGAATGAATTAGAATGGATCGTACGAATGAATTAGAATGGATCGTACGAATAAATTAGAATGGATACATTCGTCCGAATGAATTAGAATGGATCATACGAATGAGTAAGAATGGATCATACGAATGAAATAGAATGGATCGTACGAATGAACTAGAATGGATACTTTCGTGCGAATGAATTAGAATGGATCGGACGAATGAATTAGAATGGATCGTACGAATGAATTAGAATGGATCGTACGAATGAATTAGAGTGGATCGTATGAATGAATTAGAATTGATACATTCGTGCGAATGAATTAGAATTGATCGTACGAATGAATTAGAATGGATCGTGCGAATGAATTAGAATGGATCGTACGAATGAATTAGAATGGATCGTACGAATGAACTAGAATGGATACATTCGTGCGAATGAATTAGAATGGATCGTACGAATGAATTAGAATGGATCGTACGAATGAATTAGAATGGATCATACGAATGAATTAGAATGGATCGTACGAATGAATTAGAATGGATACATTCGTGCGAATGAATTAGAATGGATCGGACGAATGAATTAGAATGGATCGTATGAATGAATTAGAATGGATCAAATGAATGAATTAGAATGGTTACATTCATGCGAATGAATTAGAATGGATCGTACGAATAGATTAGAATGGATCGTACGAATGGATTAGAATGGATACATTCGAGCGAAAGAATTAGAATGGATCGTACGAATGAATTAGAATGGATCGTACGAATGGATTAGAATGGATCCTACGAATGGATTAGAATGGATACCTTTGTGCATATGAATTAGAATGGATCGTACGAATGAATTAGAATGGATCATATTAATGAATTAGAATGGATCGTATGAATGAATTAGAATGGATACATTCGTGCATGATCCATTCTAATTCATTCGCACGAATGTATCCATTCTAATTCATTCGTACGATCCATTCTAATTCTCATTAATATGATCCATTCTAATTCATTCGTACGATCCATTCTAATTCATTCGCACAATCCATTCTAATTCATTCGCACGAATGTATCTATTATAATTCATTCGTACGATCCATTCTAATTCATTCGTACGATCCATTCTAATTCATTCGTATGATCCATTCTAATTAATTCGTCTGATCCATTCTAATTCATTCGTACGATCCATTCTAATTCATTCATACAATCTATTCTAATTCATTCGTACAATCCATTCTAATTTATTCGTACGCACGAATGTATCCATTCTAATTCATTCGTACGAATCCATTCTAATTCCTTCGCACGATCCATTCTAATTCCTTCGTACGATCCATTCTAATTCATTCGTACGATCCATTCTAATTCATTCATACAATCCATTCTAATTCATTCATACGATCCATTCTAATTCATTCGTACGATCCATTCTAATTCATTCGCACAAATGTATCCATTCTAATTCATTCGTACGATCCATTCTAATTCATTCGTACGATCAGTTCTAATTTATTCACAAAATCTATTCTAATTCATTCATACGATCCATTCTAATTAATTCGCACGATCCATTCTAATTCATTCGTACGATCCATTCTAATTCTTTCACACAATCCATTCTAATTCATTCATACGATCCATTCTAATTCATTCGCATGATCCATTCTAATTCATTCGTACGATCCATTCTAATTCATTCATACGATCCATTCTAATTTATTCGTATGATCCATTCTAATTCATTCGCACAAATGTATCCAATCTAATTCATTCATACGATCCATTCTTACTCATTCGTATGATCCATTCTATTTCATTCGTACGATCCATTCTAATTCATTCGTACGATCCATTCAAATTCCTTCGTACGATCCATTCTAATTCATTCGTACGATCCATTCTAATTCATTCATACAATCCATTTTAATTCTTTCACACGATCCATTCTAATTCATTCGTACGATCCATTCTAATTCATTCGTGCAATCCATTCTATTTCATTCGTACGATCCATTCTATTTCATTCGTACGATCCATTCTTACTCATTCGTACGATCCATTCTAATTCATTCACACGAATGTATCCATTCCTACGAATGAATTAGAATAGATTGTACGAATGAATTAGAAGTGATCGTACGAATGAATTAGAATGGATCGTACGAAGGAATTAGAATGGATCGTACGAATGAATTAGAATGGATCGTACGAATGAATTAGAATAGATCATACGAATGAATTAGAATGGATCGTACGAAGGAATTAGAATGTATCGTACGAATGAATTAGACTGGATCGTACGAATGAATTTGAATGGATACATTTGTGCGAATGAATCTAAATGGATTGTATGAATGAATTACAATGGATCGTACGAATGAATTAGAATGGATCGTACGAATGAATTAGAATAGCTCATACGAATGAATTAGAATGAATCGTATGAATGAATTAGAATGGTTACATTCGTGCGAATGAATTAGAATAGATCGTACGAATGAATTAGAATGGATCGTACGAATAAATTAGAATGGATCGTGGGAATGAATTAGAATGGATCGTACGAATGAATTAGAATGGATCCACCGAATGAGTTAGAATGGATCATACGAATGAATTAGAATGGATTGTACGAATGAGTTAGAATGGATTGTGCGAATGAATTAGAATGGATCGTATGAATGAATAAGAATGGATCGTACGAATGAATTAAAAAGGATCGTGCGAATGAATTAGCATGAATCGTACGAATGTATTAGAATGGATCGTACGAATGAATTAGAATGAATCGTACGATCCATTCTAATTCAATCATCCGATCCATTCTAATTCATTCGCATAAATGTATCCATTCTAATTCATTCGTATAATCCATTCTATTTCATTCGTACGATCCATTCTTACTCATTCGTATGATCCATTCTAATTAATTCGTATGATCCATTCTAATTCATTCGTATGATTCATTCTAATTCATTCGTACGATCCATTCTAATTCATTCGCACGATCCATTCTAATTCATTCATACGATCCATTCTAATTCATTCATACGATCCATTCTAATTCATTCATACAATCTATTCGAATGGATCATGCGATCCATTCGAATTCATTTGCACGATCCATTCTAATTTATTCATACGATCCATTCTAATTCATTCATACAATGCATTATAATTCTTTCACACGATCCATTGTAATTCATTCGTACGATCCATTCTAATTCATTCGTACAATCCATTCTATTTCATTTGTACGATCCATTCTTCCTCATTCGTATGATCCATTCTAATTCATTCGTACGATCCATTCTAATTCATTTGTACGATCCATTCTAATTCATTCGTACAATCCATTCTATTTCATTCGTACGATCCATTCTTACTCATTCGTATGATCCATTCTAATTCATTCGCACGAATGTATCCATTCTAATTCATTCATACAATCCATTCTAATTCATTCCGTACGATCCATTCTAATTCATTCGTACGATCGTATGAATGAATTAGAATGGATCGTACGAATGAATTAGAATAGATTGTGCGAATTAATTAGAATGGATCGTACGAATGAATTAGAATGGATCGTACGAATGAATTAGAATGGATCATACGAATGAGTAAGAATGGATCGTACGAATGAATTAGAATGGATCGTACGAATGAATTAGAATGGATCGTACGAATAAATAAGAATGGATACATTCGTCCGAATGAATTAGAATGGATCATACGAGTGAGTTAGAATGGATCGTACGAATGAAATAGAATAGATTGTACGAATGAATTAGAATGGATCCTACGAATGAATTAGAATGGATCGTGTGAAAGAATTAGAATGGATTGTATGAATGAATTAGAATGGATCGTATGAATGAATTAGAATGGATCATGCGAATGAATTCGAATGGATCATATGAATTTATTCTAATTCATTCATACAATCCATTCTAATTCCTTCACACGATCCATTCTAATTCATTCGTACGTTCCATTCTAATTCATTAGCACGATCCATGCTAATTCATTCATTCGATCAATTCTAATTCATTAGCACGATCCATTCTAATTCATTCGTACGATCCATTCTAATTCATTCGCACGATCCATTCTAATTCATTCATAGGATCCATTCTAATTCATTCATACGATCTATTCTACTTCTTTCGCACGAATGTATCCATTCTAATTCATTCGCACGAATGTATCCATTCTAATTCATTCGTACGATCCATTCTAATTCATTCGCACGATCCATTCTAATTAATTCGTACGATCAATTCTAATTCATTCGCACGAATGTATCCATTCTAATTCATTCGTATGATCCATACTAATTCATTCATAGGATCCATTTTAATTCATTCATACAATCCATTCTAATTCATTCGCACGAATGTATCCATTCTAATTCATTCGTACGATCAGTTCTAATTCATTCACAAAATCTATTCTAATTCATTCATACGATCCATTCTAATTCATTCACACGAATGTATCCATTCTAATTCATTCATACGATCCATTTTAATTCATTCGTACGATCCATTCTAATTCACTCATACGATCCATTCTAATACATTCATACGATCCATTCTAATTCATTTGCACGAATATATCCATTCTAATTCATTCGTACGATCCATTCTAATTCCTTCGTACGATCCATTCTAATTCATTCGTACGATCTATTCTATTTCATTCGTACGATCCATTCTTACTCATTCGTACGATCCATTCTAATTCATTCGTCCGATCCATTCTAATTCATTCGTACAATCCATGCTAATTCATTCGTTCGATCAATTCTAATTCATTAGCACGATCCATTCTAATTCATTCGTACGATCCATTCTAATTCATTCGCACGATCCATTCTAATTCATTCATAGGATCCATTCTAATTCATTCATACGATCTATTCTAATTCTTTCGCACGAATGTATCCATTCTAATTCATTCGCACGAATGTATCTATTCTAATTCATTCGTACGATCCATTCTAATTCATTCGCACGATCCATTCTAATTCATTCGTACGATCAATTCTAATTCATTAGCACGATCCATTCTAATTCATTCGTACGATCCATTCAAATTCATTCGCACGATCCGTTCTAATTCATTCGTACAATCCATTCTATTTTATTCGTACGGATCGTACGAATAAATTAGAATGAATCGTACGAATGAACTAGAATGGATACATTCGTGCGAATGAATTAGAATAGATTATACCAATGAATTAGAATGGATCGTACGAATGAATTAGAATGGATCTTACGAATGAATTAGAATGGATCGTACGAATGAATTAGAATGGATACATTCGTGCGAATGAATTAGAATGGATCAAACGAATGAATTAGAATGGATCGTACGAATGAATTAGAATGGATCAAATGAATGAATTAGAATGGATCGTACGAGTGAATTAGAATGGATACATTCGTGCGGATGAATTAGAATGGATCGTGCACGGATGTATCCATTCTAATTCATTCGTACGATCCATTCTGCACAAAGGTATCCATTCTAATCCATTCGTAGGATCCATTCTAATTCATTCGTACGATCCATTCTAATTCATTCGTACGATCCATTCTAATTCATTCGCTCGAATGTATCCATTCTAATCCATTCGTACGATCCATTCTAATCCATTCGTACGATCCATTCTCATTCATTCGCATGAATGTAACCATTCTAAATCATTCATTTGATCCATTCTAATTCATTCGTACGATCCATTCTAATTCATTCGTCCGATCCATTCTAAGTCATTCGCACAAATGTATCCATTCTAATTCATTCGTACGATCCATTCTAATTCATTCGTAAGATCCATTCTAATTCATTCGTACGATCCATTCAAATTCATTCGTACGATCCATTCTAATTCATTCGTACGATCCAATCTAATTCATTCGCACGAATGTATCCATTCTAATTCACTCGTAAAATCCATTCTATTTCATTCGTACGATCCATTCTTACTCATTCGTATGATCCATTCTAATTCATTCGTATGATCCATTCTAATTCACTCGTACGATCCATTCTATTTCATTCGCACGATCCATTCTAATTCATTCATACGATCCATTCTAATTCGTTCATACGATCCATTCAAATTCATTCCTACAATCCATTCTAATTCATTCGCCCGATCCATTCTAATTCATTCATACGATCCATTCTATTCGAATGGATCATGCGATCCATTCGAATTCATTCGCACGATCCATTCTAATTCATTCATACGATCCATTCTAATTCATTCACACGATCCATTCTAATTCATTAGCATGGATCGTGCTAATGAATTAGAATGGAATATACGAATGAATTAGAATGGATCGTAGAATGGATCGTACGAATGAATTAGAATGAATTAGAATGGATCGTACGAATGAATTAGAATGGATCATACGAATGAGTAAGAATGGATCATACAAATGAAATAGAATGGATTGTACGAATGAATTAGAATGGATCCTACGAATGAATTAGAATGGATCGTGTGAAAGAATTAGAATGGATTGTATGAATGAATTAGAATGGATCGTATGAATGAAATAGAATGGATTGTACGAATGAATTAGAATGGATCGTACAAATGAATTAGAATGGATCGTACGAATGAATTAGAATGGATCATACGACTGAGTAAGAATGGATCGTACGAATGAATTAGAATGGATCGTACGAATGAATTAGAATGGATCGTACGAATAAATTAGAATGGATACATTCATCCGAATGAATTAGAATGGATCATACGAATGAGTAAGAATGGATCGTACGAATGAAATAGAATAGATTGTAGGGACGATTGAATTAGAATGGATCGTACGATTCATTCTAATTCAGTCGTACGATCCATTCTAATACATTCGTACGATTCATTCTAACTCATTCGGTGGATCCATTCTAATTCATTCGTACGATCCATTCTAATTCATTCCCACGATCCATTCTAATTTATTCGTACTTTCCATTCTAATTCATTCGTACGATCTATTCTAATTCATTCGCACGAATGTAACCATTCTAATTCATTCATACGATTCATTCTAATTCATTCGTATGAGCTATTCTAATTCATTCGTACGATCCATTCTACTTCATTCGTACGATCCATTGTAATTCATTCATACAATCCATTTAGATTCATTCGCACAACTGTATCCATTCAAATTCATTCGTACGATCCATTCTAATTCATTCATACGATCCATTCTAATTCATTCATACGATCTATTCTAATTCATTCATACAATCCATTCTAATTCATTCATACGATCCAATCTAATTCATTCGTACGATCCATTCTAATTCATTCGCACGATCCATTCTAATTCATTCGTACGATCCATTCTAATTCATTCGTACGATCCATTCTAATTCACTCATACGATCCATTCTAATACATTCATACGATCCATTCTAATTCATTTGCACGAATATATCCATTCTAATTCATTCGTACGATCCATTCTAATTCATTCATACGATCCATTCTAATTCATTTGCACGAATATATCCATTCTAATTCATTCGTACGATCCATTCTAATTCCTTCGTACGATCCATTCTAATTCGTTCGTACGATCCATTCTAATTCATTCGTACGATCCATTCTAATTCATTAATATGATCCATTCTAATTCATTCGTACGATCTATTCTAATTCATTAGCACGATCCATTCTAATTCATTCTACGATCCATTCTAATTCATTCGTACGATCCATTCTAATTCATTCGTACGATCCATTCTAATTCATTCGTAAGATCCATTCTAATTCATTCGTACGATCCATTCTAATTCATTCGTACGATCTATTCTAATTCATTCGCACGAATGTATCCATTCTAGTTCATTCGTACGATCCATTCTAATTCATTCGTACGATCCATTCTAATTCATTCGCACGATCCATTCTAATTCATTCGTACGATCCATTCTAATTCATTCATATGATCCATTCTAATTCATTCGCACGAATGTATCCATTCTAATTCATTCATACGATCCATTCTACTTCATTCGTACTATTCGTTCTAATTCACTCATACGATCCATTCTAATTCATTCATACGATCCATTCTAATTCATTTCCACGAATATATCCATTCTAATTCATTCGTACGATCCATTCTAATTCCTTCGTACGATCCATTCTAATTCCTTCGTACGATCCATTCTAATTCCTTCGTTCGATCCATTCAAATTAATTCGTACGATCCATTCTAATTCATTCGTATGATCCATTCTAATTCATTCGTACGATCCATTCTTACTTATTCGTACGATCCATTCTAATTCATTCATACGATCCATTCTAATTCATTCCGTATGATCCATTCTAATTCATTTATACGATCTATTCTTTCATACAATCCATTCTAATTCTTTCGTGCGAATGAATTAGAATGGATACATTTGTGCATATGAATTAGAATGGATCGTACGAATGAATTAGAATGGATAATATTAATGAATTAGAATGGATCGTACGAATGAATTAGAATGGATACATTCGTGCGAATGAATTAGAATGGATCGTGCGAATCAATTAGACTGGATCGTGCGAATGAATAAGAATAGATCGTGCTAATGAATTAGAATTGATCGAACGAATTCATTCTAATTCATTCATACAATCCATTCTAATTCTTTCACACGATCCATTCTAATTCATTCGTACGATCCATTCTTACTCATTGGCACGATCCATTCTAATTCATTCGCACGAATGTATCCATTCTAATTCATTCGTACGAATCCATTCTAATTCATTCGTACAATCTATTCTATTCCATTCTAATTCATTCGTACGATCCATTCTTACTCATTCGTACGATCCATTCTAATTCATTCGTACGATCCATTCTATTCTAGTTCATTCGTACGATCCATTCTAATTCATTCGTACGATCCATTCTTATTCATTCTTACTCATTCGTATGATCCATTCTAATTCATTCGGACGAATGTATCCATTCTAATTTATTTGTACGAACCATTCTAATTCATTCGTACGATCCATTCTAATTCATTCGTACGATCCATTCTAATTCATTCGTACGATCCATTCTAATTCATTCGTACGATCCATTCTAATTCATTCATACGATCTATTCTAATTCATTCATTCGTACGATCCATTCTAATTCATTCGTACGATCCATTCTAATTCATTCGCACGATCCATTCTAATTCATTCATAGGATCCATTCTAATTCATTCGTACAATCCATTCTAATTCTTTCATACGATTCATTCTAATTCATTCGTACGATCCATTCTAATTCACTCATACGATCCATTCTAATACATTCATACGATCCATTCTAATTCATTTGCACGAATATATCCATTCTAATTCATTCGTACGATCCATTCTAATTCATTCGTACGATCCATTCTAATTCATTCGTAAGATACATTCTAATTCATTCGTACGATCCATTCTAATTCATTCGTACGATCCATTCTAATTCCTTTGTACGAATGAATTAGAATGGATACATTTGTGCGAATGAATTAGAATGGATCGTACGAATGAATTAGAATGGATCGTATGAATGAATTAGAATGGATCGTACGAATGAATTAGAATGGATCTTACGAATGAATTAGAATGGATCGTACGAATGAATTAGAATGGATATATTCGTGCAAATGAATTAGAATGGATCGTATGAATGTATTAGAATGGATCGTATGAATGAATTAGAATAGTTCGTACAAATGAATTAGAATGGATCGTACGAAGGAATTAGAATGGATCGTACGAATGAATTAGAATGGGTCGTATGAATTAGAATGGATATATTCGTGCAAATGAATTAGAATGGATCGTATGAATGTATTAGAATGGATCGTATGAGTGACTTAGAATGGATCGTACGAATGAATTAGAATGGATCGTATGAATGAAATAGAATGGATACATTCGTGCGAATGAATTTGAATTGATCGTACGAATATATTAGAATGGATCGTGCGAATGAATTAGAATGGATCGTAAGAATGAATTAGAATGGATCGTACGAATGAACTAGAATGGATACATTCGTGCGAATGAATTAGAATGGATCGTACGAATGAATTAGAATGGATCGTACGAATGAATACGAATGGATCGTGCTAATGAATTAGAATGGATCGTACGATCTATTCTAATTCTTTCGCACGAATGTATCCAATCTAATTCATTCGCACGAATGTATCCATTCTAATTCATTCGTACGATCCATTCTAAATCATTCGTACAATCCATTCTATTTCATTCGTACGATCAATTCTAATTCATTAGCACGATCCTTTCTAATTCATTCGTACGATCCATTCTAATTCATTCGTACGATCCATTCTAATTCATTCGTACGATCCATTCTAATTCATTCGCATGATCCATTCTAATTCATTCGTACGATCAATTCTAATTCATTCGCACGAATGTATCCATTCTAATTCATTCATACGATCCATTCAAATTCATTCGTACGATCCAATCTAATTCACTCATACGATCCATTCTAATACATTAATACGATCCATTCTAATTCATTTGCACGAATATATCCATTCTAATTCATACGATCCATTCTAATTCATTCGTACGATCCATTCTAATTCCTTCGTACGATCCATTCTAATTCATTCGTACGATCTATTCTAATTCATTCGTACGATCCATTCTAATTCATTCGTACGATCCATTCTAATTCATTCGTAAGATCCATTCTAATTCATTCGTACGATCCATTCGAATTCATTCGTACGATCCATTCTAATTCATTCACACGAATGTATCCATTCTAGTTCATTCGTACGATCCATTCTAATTCATTCGTATGATCAATTCTAATTCATTCGTACGAATGTATCCATTCTAATTCATTTGTATAATCCATTCTAATTCATTCGCACGATCCATTCTAATTCATTCGTACGATCCATTCTAATTCATTCGTACGATCCATTCTAATTCATTCGTATGATCCATTCTAATTAATTCGTATGATCCATTCTAATTCATTCGTACGATCCATTCTAATTCATTTGCACGAATATATCCATTCAAATTCTAATTCATTAGCACGATCTATTCTAATTCATTCATACGATCCATTCTAATTCATTCGCACGAATGTATCCATTCTAATTCATTCATACGATCCATTCTAATTCATTCGCACGATCCATTCTAATTCATTAGCACGAATATATCCATTCTAATTCATTCGCACGATCCATTCTAATTCATTCGTATGATCAATTCTAATTCATTCATACGATCCATTCTAATTCATTCGCACGAATGTATCCATTCTAATTCATTAGCACGATCCATTCTAATTCATTCATATGATCCATTCTAATTCCTTCGTACGATCCATTCTACTTACTTCGTATCCATTCTAATTCACTCATACTATCCGTTCTAATTCATTCATACGATCTATTCTAATTCATTCATACAATCCATTCTAATTCTTTCACACGATCCATTCTAATTCATTCGTACGATCAATTCTAATTCATTCGCACAATCCATTCTAATTCATTCGCACGAATGTATCCATTCTAAATCATTCGTACAATCCATTCTATTTCATTCATACGATCCATTCTTACTCATTGTACGAATGAATTAGAATGGATCGTGTGAAAGAATTAGAATGGATCGTACGAATGAATTAGAATGGATACATTCGTGCGAATGAATTAGAATGGATACATTCGTGCGAAAGAATTAGAATATATCGTATGAATGAATTAGAATGGATCCTATGAATGAATTAGAATTGATCGTACGAATAAAATAGAATGGATTGCACGAAAGATTTAGAATGGATCGTACGAATGAATTAGAATGGATCGTGTGAAAGAGTTAGAATGGATTGTATGAATGAATTAGAATGGATCGTACGAATGAATTAGAATGGATCGTACGAAGGAATTAGAATGGATCGTACGAATGTATTAGAATGGATCCTATGAATGAATTAGAATGGATCGTGCGAATGAATTAGAATGGATCGTACGAATGAATTAGAATGGATCGTGCTAATAAATTAGAATTGATCGAACGAATGAATTAGCATGGATCGTGCTAATGAATTAGAATGAATCGTGCGAATGAATTAGAATGGATCGTACGAATGAATTAGAATGGATCGTACGAATGAACTAGAATGGATACATTAGTGCGAATGAATTAGAATGGATCGTACGAATGAATTAGAATGGATCGTACGAATGAATTAGAATGGATCGTACGAATGAATTAGAATGGATACATTCGTGCGAATGAATTAGAATGGATCGTACGAATGAATTAGAATGGATCGTGCGAATGAATTAGAATGGATCGTACGAATGAATTAGAATGGATTCGTACGAATGAATTAGAATGGATACATTCGTGCGTACGAATGAATTAGAATGGATCGTACGAATGAATTAGAATGGATCGTACGAATGAATTAGAATGGATCGTACGAATGAATTAGAATGGATCATACGAATTAATTAGAATGGATCGTACGAATTAATTAGAATGGATCGTACGAATGAATTAGAATGGATCGTACGAATGAATTAGAATGGATCCTACGAATTAATTAGAATGGATCGTACGAATGAATTAGAATGGATACATTCGTGCGAATGAATTAGAATGGATTGTGTGAATGAATTAGAATGGATCGTAAGAATTAATTAGAATGGATCATATTAATGAATTAGAATGGATCGTACGAATGAATTAGAATGGATACATTCGTGCGAATGAATTAGAATGGATCGTGCGCGAATGTATCTATTCTAATTCATTCGTACGATCCATTCTAATTCATTAATATGATCCATTCTAATTCATTCGTACGATCCATTCTAATTCATATGCACAAAGGTATCCATTCTAATCCATTCGTAGGATCCCTTCTAATCCATTCGTACGATCCATTCTAATTCATTCATACGATCCATTCTAATTCATTCGCTCGAGTGTATCCATTCTAATCCATTCGTACGATCCATTCTAATCCATTCGTACGATCCATTCTAATTCATTCGCATCAATGTAACCATTCTAATTCATTCATTTGATCCATTCTAATTCATTCGTACGATCCATTCTAATTCATTCATCCGATCCATTCTAATTCATTCGCACGAATGTATCCATTCTAATTCATTTCGTACGATCCATTCAAATTCATTCGTACGATCCATTCTAATTCATTCATAAGATCCATTCTAATTCATTCGTACGATCCATTCTAATTCATTCGTACGATCCATTCTAATTCATTCGCACGAATGTATCCATTCTAGTTCTTTCGTACGATCCATTCTAATTCATTCGTATGATCCATTCTAATTCATTCGCACGATCCATTCTAATTCATTCGTACGATCAATTCTAATTTATTCGCACGAATGTATCCATTCTAATTCATTCGTACGATCCATTCTAATTCATTCGTACGATCCATTCTAATTCATTCGTACGATCCATTCTAATTCATTCGTCCGATCCATTCTAATTCATTCGCACGAATGTATCCATTCTAGTTCATTCGTACGATTCATTCTATTTCATTCGTACGATCCATTCTAATTCATTCGGACGAATGTATCAATTCTAATTTATTCGTACGATCCATTCTAATTCATTCGTACGATCCATTCTAATTCATTCGTACGATCTATTCTAATTCATTCGTCCGATCCATTCTAATTCATTCGCACGAATATATCCATTCTAATTCATTCGTACGATCCATTCTAATTCATTCATACGATCCATTCTAATTCATTCGTAAGATCCATTCTAATTCATTCGTACGATCCATTCTAATTCATTCGTACGATCCATTCTAATTCATTCGCACGAATGTATCCATTCTAGTTCATTCGTACGATCCATTCTAATTCATTCGTACGATCCATTCTAATTCATTCGCACGATCCATTCTAATTCATTAGTACGATCAATTCTAATTCATTCGCACGAATGTATCCATTCTAATTCATTCGTACGATCCATTCTAATTCATTCGTACGATCCATTCTAATTCATTCATACAATCCATTCTAATTCTTTCACACGATCCATTCTAATTCATTCGTAGGATCCATTCTAATTCATTCGTACAATCTATTCTATTTCATTCGTACGATCCATTCTTACTCATTCGTATGATCTATTCTAATTCATTCGCATGAATGTATCCATTCTAATTCATTCGTACGAATCCATTCTAATTCATTCGTACAATCCATTCTATTTCATTCGTACGATCCATTCTTACTCATTCGTACGATCCATTCTAATTCAATCATAAGATCCATTCTAATTCATTCGTACGATCCATTCTAATTCATTCATACAATCCATTCTAATTTATTCCGTACGATCCATTCTAATTCATTCGCTCGAATGTATCCATTCTAATCCATTCGTACGATCCATTCTAATCCATTCGTACGATCCATTCTAATTCATTCGCGTGAATGTAACCATTCTAATTCATTCATTTGATCCATTCTAATTCATTCGTATGATCCATTCTAATTCATTAGCACGATCCATGCTAAATTATTCGTTCGATCAATTCTAATTCATTAGCACGATCCATTCTAATTCATTCGTACGATCCATTCTAATTCATTCGCACGATCCATTCTAATTCATTCATAGGATCCATTCTAATTCATTCAGACGATCTATTCTAATTCTTTCGCACGAATGTATCCCTTCTAATTCATTCGCACAAATGTATCCATTCTAATTCATTCGTACGAATCCATTCTAATTCATTCGTACAATCTATTCTATTTCATTCGTACGATCCATTCTAGTTCATTCGTACGATCCATTCTAATTCATTCGTATGATCCATTCTAATTCATTCGTATGATCCATTCTAATTAATTCGTATGATCCATTCTAATTCATTCGTACGATCCATTCTAATTCATTCGTACAATCCATTCTAATTCATTCGCATGAATGTATTCATTCTAATTAATTCGTACGATCCATTCTAATTCATTCGTATGATCCATTCTTGTTCATTCGCACGATCCAGTCTAATGGATTCGCACGATCCATTCTAATTCATTCGCACGAATGTATCCATTCTAATTCATTCATACGATCTATTCTAATTCATTCATACGATCCATTCTAATTCATTCGCACAAATGTATCCATTCTAATTCATTCGTACGATCCATTCTAATTCATTCGTACGATCAGTTCTAATTCATTCACAAAATCTATTCTAATTCATTCATACGATCCATTCTAATTCATTCCCATGATCCATTCTAATTCATTCGTACGATCCATTCTAATTCTTTCACACGATCCATTCTAATTCATTCGTACGATCCATTCTAATTCATTCGCACGATCCATTCTAATTCTTTCGTACGATCCATTCTAATTCATTCATACGATCCATTCTAATTCATTCGTATGATCCATTCTAATTCATTCGCAGAAATGTATACAATCTAATTCATTCATACGATCCATTCTTACTCATTCGTATGATCCATTCTATTTCATTCGTACGATCTATTCTAATTCATTCGTACGGTCCATTCTAATTCATTCGTACGATCCATTCTAATTCATTCGTACGATCCATTCTAATTCATTCACACGATCCATTCTAATTCATTCGTACGATCCATTCTAATTCATTCGTGCAATCCATTCTATTTCATTCGTACGATCCATTCTTACTCATTCGTACGATCCATTCTAATTCATTCACATGAATGTATCCATTCGTACGAATGAATTAGAATAGATTGTACGAATGAATTAGAATGGATCGTACGAATGAATTAGAATGGATCGTACGAAGGAATTAGAATGGATCGTACGAATGAATTAGAATGGATCGTACGAATGAATTAGAATAGATCGTACGAAGGAATTAGAATGGATCGTACGAAGGAATTAGAATGGATCGTACGAATGAATTAGACTGGATCGTACGAATGAATTTGAATGGATACATTTGTGCGAATGAATCTAAATGAATTGTATGAATGAATTACAATGGATCGTACGAATGAATTAGAATGGATCATACGAATGAATTAGAATAGCTCATACGAATGAATTAGAATGAATCGTATGAATGAATTAGAATGGTTACATTCGTGCGAATGAATTAGAATAGATCGTACGAATGAATTAGAATGGATCGTACGAATAAATTAGAATGGATCGTGGGAATGAATTAGAATGGATCGTACGAATGAATTAGAATGGATCCATCGAATGAGTTAGAATGGATCATACGAATGAATTAGAATGGATTGTACGAATGAATTAGAATGGATAAATGAAATAGAATGGATTGTACGAATGAATTAGAATGGATCGTGCGAATGAATTAGAATGGATCGTACGAATGAATTAGAATGGATCGTACGAATGAACTAGAATGGATACATTCGTGCGAATGAATTAGAATGGATCGTACGAATGAATTAGAATGGATCGTACGAATGAATTAGAATTGATCTTATGAATTAATTAGAATGGATCGTACGAATGAATTAGAATGGATCCACCGAATGAGTTAGAATGGATAATACGAATGAATTAGAATGGATCGTACGAATGAATTAGAATGATCATACGAATGAGTAAGAATGGATCATATGAATGAATTAGATTGGATACATTTTGCGAATGAATTAGATTGGATCGGACGAATGAATTAGAATTAGAATGGATTGTATGAATGAATTAGAATGGATGGTACGAATGAATTAGAATGGATCATATGACTTAATTAGAATGGATCATACAAATGAATTAGAATGGATCGTACGAATGAATTACAATGGATCGTACGAATGAATTAGAATGGATACATTCGTGCGAATGAATTAGAATGGATTGTGCGAATGAATAGGAACAGATAGTGCGAATGAATTAGAATGGATCGTACGAATGAATTAGAATGGATCGTGCGAATGAATCAGAATGGATCGTACGAATGAATTAGAATGGATACATTTGTGCGAATGAATTAGAATGGATCGTACGAATGAATTAGAATGGATCGTATGCATGAATTAGAATGGATCGTACGAATGAATTAGAATGAATCGTGCGAATGAATTAGAATGGATCGTACGAATGAATTAGAATGGATCGTGTGAAAGAATTAGAATGGATCGTACGAATGAATTAGAATGGATCGTGCGAATGAATTAGAATGGATCGTACGAATGAATTAGAATGGATACATTTGTGTGAATGAATTAGAATGGATCGTACGAATGAATTAGAATGGATCGTATGAATGAATTAGAATGGATCGTACGAATAAATTAGAATGGATCGTGCGAATGAATTAGAATGGATCGTACGAATAAATTAGAATGGATCGTACGAATGAACTAGAATGGATACATTCGTGCGAATGAATTAGAATGGATTGTACGAATGAATTAGAATGGATCGTACGAATGAATTAGAATGGATATTACGAATGAATTAGAATGGATCGAACGAATGAATTAGAATGGATACATTCGTGCGAATGAATTAGAATGGATCGGACGAATGAATTAGAATGGATATATTCGTGCAAATGAATTAGAATGGATCGTATGAATGTATTAGAATGGATCGTATGAGTGAATTAGAATGGATCGTACGAATGAATTAGAATGGATCGTATGAATGAATTAAAATGGATACATTCGTGCGAATAAATTAGAATTGATCGTACAAATGAATTAGAATGGATCGTGCGAATGAATTAGAATGGATCGTACGAATGAAATAGAATAGATCGTACGAATGAACTAGAATGGATACATTCGTGCGAATGAATTAGAATGGATCGTACGAATGAATTAGAATGGATCGTACGAATGAATTAGAATGGATTGTGCTAATGAATTAGAATTGATCGTACGAATGAAATAGAATGGATTGTACGAATGATTTAGTATGGATCGTACGAATGAATTAGAATGGATACATTCGTGCGAATGAATTAGAATGGATACCTTCGTGTGAAAGAATTAGAATAGATCGTATGAATGAATTAGAATGTATCCTATGAATGAATTAGAATGGATCGTGCGAATGAATTAGAATGGATCGTGCTAATGAATTAGAATTGATCGAACAAATGAATTAGCATGGATCGTGCTAATGAATTAGAATGGAACGTACGAATGAATTAGAATGGATTGTGTGAAAGAATTAGAATGGATTGTATGAATGAATTAGAATGGATCGTATGAATGTATTCGAATGGATCGTAAGAATTCATTCTAATTCATTCATACAATCCATTCAAATTCTTTCACACGATCTATTCTGATCCATTCTACGATCCATTCTAATTCATTCGCACAATCCATTCTATTTCATTCGTACGATCCATTCTTACTCATTCGTACGATCCATTCTAATCCATTCTAATTCATTCATACAATCCATTCTAATTCTTTCACACGATCCATTCTAATTCATTCGTAGGATCCATTCTAATTCATTCGTACAATCTACTCTATTTCATTCGTACGATCCATTCTTACTCATTGGTACGATCCATTCTAATTCATTCCATTCTAATTCATTCGCTCGAATGTATCCATTCTAATCCATTCGTACGATCCATTCTAATCCATTCGTACGATCCATTCTAATTCATTCTAGTTCATTCATACAATCCATTCTAATTTATTCGCACGAATGTATCCATTCTAATTCATTTGCACGATCCATTCTAATTCATTCCTATGATCTATTCTAATTCATTCGTACGATCCATTCTAATTCATTCGTACGATCCATTCTAATTCATTCGTATATTCCATTCTAATTCATTAGCACGATCCATGCTAATGAATTAGAATGGATCGTGTGAATGAATTAGAATGGATCGTATGAATGAATTAGAATGGGTCGTGCGAATGAATTCGAATGGATCGCATGATCCATTCGAATAGAATGGATCGTATGAATGAATTAGAATGGATCGGGCGAATGAATTAGAATGGATTGTAGGAATGAATTAGAATGGATCGTATGAATGAATTAGATTTGATAGTATGAATGAATTAGAATGGATCGTGCGAATGAATTAGAATGGATCGTACGAATGAAATAGAATGGATCATACGAATGAATTAGAATGGATCATACGAATGAGTAAGAATGGATCGTACGAATGAAATAGAATGGATTGTACGAATGAATTAGAATGGATACATTCGTGCGAATGAATTAGAATGGATCGTACGAATGAATTAGAATGGATCGTACGAATGAATTAGAATGCATCGTACGAAAGAATTAGAATGGATATATTCGTGCGAATGAATTAGAATGGATCGTACGAATGAATTAGACTGGATCGTACGAATGAATTTGAATGGATACATTTGTGCGAATGAATCTAAATGGATTGTATGAATGAATTACAATGGATCATACGAATGAATTAGAATGGATCGTACGAATGAATTAGAATGTATCAAATAAATGAATTAGAATGGTTACTGTGGGTGAAAATCTTCGTGCCGACCCGAAGACCTTCGCAGCACCAGTCAATTGAAGGTTCGAGTTGAAGTCGAAGATCGTTGTTCGATCTGTCGATTGGAGTTGAAGTTACCTCTTTCGATATGTAAACAGAGAGGCAATCAGAGAGAGAGAGAGTTTGACACGAGAGATGTGATCTCAGAGTTCAGCCGAAGCCTACGTCTCCGTGCTATAGGGAGCAACCCGAATTCACTAACACTTATTTCGAAGTGATCTCGACAGGCCGAGTCTCACTCAAGACGATCTGATCTCTTCGAAGGAGAGAAGATCAAAGGGAGATGGAAGAGGGAGAGTTGAGAGATTCCAAAGCTCTGGTTCTGAAAGTCTGATCTCAGAATGGAAATCAAAATTTTCGGGATCCTTTTACATTTGAAGGCTCTGCTATTTATAGGATTCTCTGGTGGTAAATGGCGGTTTCTGCTGCAGTATCTGGGGATCCTCCAGGTAAAGCTGGTGGGCTCCGCTGTCGTTTTTAGGGGCCCACCAGGCAGGGCCGGTGGGTCCCGTGGTAATCTTCGTGGGTCCACCAGGCAGGGCTGGTGGGTCCCGTGGTAGTCTTCGTGGGCCCACCAGGTAGGGCTGATGGGTCCCGCGGTAGTCTTCGTGGGCCCACCAGGCAGGGCTGGTGGGTCCCGTGGTAGTCTTCGTGGGCCCACCAGGCAGGGCCGGTGGGTCCCGTGGTAGTCTTCGTGGGCCCACCAGGCAGGGCCGGTGGGTCCCGTGGTAGTCTTCGTGGGCCCACCAGGCAGGGCTGGTGGGTCCCGTGGTATTCTTTGTGGGCCCACCAGGCAGGGCCGGTGGGTCCCGTAGTAGTTGGTAAACTTCTGCCAAAATTTGCACCCACAGTTACATTCATGTGAATGAATTAGAATGGATCGTACGAATGGATTAGAATGGATCATATGAGTGAATAAGAATGGATACGAAAGAATTAGAATGGATCGTACGAAGGAATTAGAATGGATCATACGAATGAAATAGAATGGATCGTACGAAGGAATTAGAATGGATCGTACGAAGGAATTAGAATGCATTCGTATGATCCATTCTAATTCATTCGGACGAATGTATCCATTCTAATTTATTCGTACGATCCATTCTAATTCATTCGTACGATCCATTCTAATTCATTTGTACGATCCATTCTTACTCATTCGTATGATACATTCTAATTCATTCGTACGATCCATTCTAATTCATTTGCACGAATGTATCCATTCCATTCGTACGATCCATTCATACGATCCATTCTAATTCATTCATACAATCCATTCTAATTCTTTCACACGATCCATTCTATTTCATTCGTACGATCCATTCTAATTCATTCGTACGATCCATTCTAATTCATTCGTACGATCCATTCTACGATCCATTCTAATTCATTTGTATCCATTCTATTTCATTCGCACGATCCATTCTAATTCATTCGCGCAATCTATTCTAATTCATTCGTACGATCCATTCTAATTCATTCGTACGATCCATTCTAATTCATTCATACAATCCATTCTAATTTATTCGCACGAATGTATCCATTCTAATTCATTTGCACGATCCATTCTAATTCATTCCTATGATCTATTCTAATTCATTCGTACGATCCATTCTAATTCATTCTAATTCATTCGTACGATCCATTCTATGATCCATTCTAATTCATTCGTATTTTCCATTCTAATTCATTAGCACGATCCATGCTAATGAATTAGAATGGATCGTACGATCCAATCTAATTCATTCATACGATCCATTCTTACTCATTCGTATGATCCATTCTAATTCAATCGTACGATCCATTCTAATTCATTCGTACGATCCATTCTAATTCCTTCGTATGATCCATTCTAATTAATTCGTACGATCCATTCTAATTCATTCGTATGATCCATACTAATTCATGGAATTAGAATGGATCCACCGAATGAGTTAGAATGGATCATACGAATGAATTAGAATGGATTGTACGAATGAATTAGAATGGATTGTGCGAATGAATTAGAATGGATCCTACGAATGAATTAGAATGGATCGTGTGAAAGAATTAGAATGGATTGTATGAATGAATTAGAATGGATCGTATGAATGAATTAGAATGGATCGTGCGAAGGAATTCGAATGGATCGTACGAATTCATTCTAATTTATTCATACAATCCATTCTAATTCTTTCACACGATCCATTCTAATCCATTCTAATTCGTACGATCCATTCTTACTCATTCGTACGATCCATTCTTACTCATTCGTATGATCCATTCTAATTCATTCGGACGAATGTATCCATTTTAATTTATTCGCACGATCCATTCTAATTCATTCGTACGATCCATTCTAATTCATTCGCACGATCCATTCTAATTCATTCATAGGATGCATTCTAATTTATTCATACGATCTATTCTAATTCTTTCGCACGAATGTATCCATTCTAATTCATTCGCACAAATGTATCCATTCTAATTCATTCGTACGATCCATTCTAATTCATTCGTACGATCCATTCTAATTCATTCGTACGATCCATTCTAATTCATTCGTACGATCTATTCTAATTCATTCATACAATCCATTCTAATTCTTTCATACGATCCATTCTAATACATTCGTACGATCCATTCTAATTCATTCGCACAATCCATTCTATTTCATTCGTACGATCCATTCTTACTCATTGGTACGATCCATTCTAATTCATTCGCACGAATATATCCATTTTAATTCATTCGTACGAATCCATTCTAATTCATTCGTACAATCCATTCTATTTCATTCGTACGATCCATTCTTACTCATTCGTATGATCCATTCTAATTCATTCGCACGAATGTATCCATTCTAAATCATTCATACGATCCATTCTAATTCATTCGTACGATCCATTCTAAATCATTCGTACAATCCATTCTATTTCATTCGTACGATCAATTCAAATTCATTCGTACGATCTATTCTAATTCATTCATACAATCCATTCTAATTCTTTCACACGATCCATTCTAATTCATTCTTAGGATCCATTCTAATTCATTCGTACAATCTATTCTATTTCATTCGTACGATCCATTCTTACTCATTCGTATGATCCATTCTAATTCATTCGGACGAATGTATCCATTCTAATTTAATTGTACGATCCATTCTAATTCATTCGTACGATCCATTCTAATTCATTCGTACGATCCATTCTTACTCATTCGTATGATCCATTCTAATTCATTCGTACGATCCATTCTAATTCATTCGTACGATCCATTCTAATTCATTCGCACAATCTATTCTAATTCATTCGTACGATCCATTCTAATTCATTCGTACGATCGTACGAATGAATTAGAATGGATCGTACGGAATGAATTAGAATGGATTGTATGAATGAATTAGAATGGATACATTCGTGTGAATGAATTAGAATGGATCATACGAATGAGTAAGAATGGATCGTACGAATGAAATAGAATGGATTGTACAAATGAATTAGAATGGATCGTCCAAATGAATTAGAATGGATCGTACGAATGAATTAGAATGGATACATTCGTGCGAAAGAATTAGAATAGATCGTATGAATGAATTAGAATGGATCCTATGAATGAATTAGAATGGATCGTGCGAATGAATTAGAATGGATCGTACGAATGAATTAGAATGGATCGTGCTAATGAATTAGAATTGATCGAACGAATGAATTAGCATGGATCGTGCTAATGAATTAGAATGGAACGTACGAATGAATTAGAATGGATCGTGTGAAAGAATTAGAATGGATTGTATGAATGAATTAGAATGAATTCGTACGATCTGTTGGGGGTAGCTGAAACTCGCACAAGAGCTCGCCCTCTCCCCCGTGCTCACTAGGTCATCTTGACAGGGAGCGAGATCCAATTTGGGCTGAAGGGGGCCTAGGCAAAGAGCTCGCCCTCTCCCCCGCACTCACCAAATCACCTTGGCAGGGAGCGAGATCCACATTGGGCTGAAGGGGCCCTAGGCAAAGAGCCCGCCCAAGCTCGCTCAGGAGCTCGCCCAGGCTCGCTCAGGAGCTCGCCAAGCTCGCACAGGAGTTCGCCCCACCCACGTGCTCACCAGATCATCTTGACAGGGAGCGAGATCCACGGTGGGCTGAAGGGGCCCAAGCTCGCCCGAGCTCACCCAGGATCGCCCAGGAGCTCGCCCAAGTTCGCCCGAGCTCGTCCACGAGCTCACCTAGGCTCGTTCAGGAGCTCACCTAGCTCGCACAGGAGCTAGCCCATGCTCGCTCAGGAGCTCATCTAGCTCGCGCAGGAGCTCGCCCATGCTCGCTCAGGAGCTCGCCCAAGCTCGCCCGGACCCCTGTTTATCGAAGAGGCTGCTCCCGAAAGGTCCGCCTCTTGATAGATATGGACAGAAGGACGGAGCCGTGCAGGGCGAGCTTGCCTACGCTTCCTCCCTGAGACCGCCCAGGCTTGAACGTTCCAGAATAGCCACCTGGCTGCGACAAGAAAGATGCTCTCCCCCACTCAAACCGCTTGGTAGGCTTCACGACAGAATGTCAGGGCGCGAGTACCAAAGGCCGTCAGACCCACGCGAGCTAGAACGTGGGGGTCTAGAAGGCTCTAGAAAGAATCTCCACGTGTCGGGCCACGGTAGGCCGCATATTGCTATAAATGCCCACCCCCAGGCTCCATAGTACAGGTTCGAAATCCCTTTCCCTACCACTTTGATATACCACAGCTCGCCGTTGTGCTACCGTGACTGACTTGAGCGTCGGAGGGTCTGCGCTCCTAAGGGAGCCAGTCGTTCTCACGTTCTCTTTTCCTTGTCTTGCAGGCAGCCCGCACGGACCAGTGAAAATATCCCCCAACATTTGGCGCCGTCTGTGGGATCTTCGATTGGTTCCTGCGAGAACGCCCACGGCCACAAGGGTGAACGCCGGTACCCTAGTAACCCAAAGATGGCCCCGGCGACGAGGGGACACAGGTGGACGAGGGCCCGTGGGGGGTCTGTGCACAGCGAACAGCCCGCCGAAACCCCCCAGCCCCTTGTCCCGCTCAGTGACCAGCTCCTGTTGGAGATGTTGGCCACCCAGCGGGCAATGATGGAGGAGCTGACGCGCTTGCGTCAGGCCCCAGCGGCGAGCCGGCGATCGGGACCATCGAGGGCCGCATCCCCCGTGCGACCTCCCGTCTCATCGCGTCTACCCACGACCGTCCCAGCTCGGCAAACTTCCCGCCCGGAACCCCCGGTTGAGAGGACGGCCGTGCGTGGAGCGAAGGAGACCCCGCTCACGAGGTTAGAGAAGCTAGTAACCCAGCGATCTAGCAACCAGGCGACCTCGCGCGCGACCATCCCCCGCCGCCGTAACCGGAGCGTCGATTCCGACGAATCGGAGGAAAGGTCTCTAGAGCGAGATCGCGACCCGCGCCATCGGCGACGAGGGAGAGAGCCAGCGGTGGCTATACCTTCCGGAGCTCGAGAGGCGAATGAATTAGAATGGATCGTATGAATGAATTGGAATGGATACATTTGTGCGAATGAATTAGAATGGATCGTACGAATGAATTAGAATGGATCGTATGAATGAATTAGAATGGATCGTACGAATGAATTAAAAAGGATCGTACGAATGAATTAGAATGGATCGTACGAATGAATTAGTATGGATCGTACGAATGAACTAGAATGGATACATTCGTGCGAATGAATTAGAATGGATCGTACGAATGAATTAGAATGGATCGGACGAATGAATTAGAATGGATCTTACGAATGAATTAGAATGGATCGTACGAATGAATTAGAATGGATCGTACGAATGAATTAGAATGAATACATTCGTGCGAATGAATTAGAATGGATCGGACGAATGAATTAAAATGGATCGTACGCTCGAATGTATCCATTCTAATCCATTCGTACGATCCATTCTAATCCATTCGTACGATCCATTCTAATTCATTCGCATGAATGTAACCATTCTAATTCATTCATTTGATCCATTTTAATTCATTCGTACGATCCATTCTAATTCATTCATACGATCCATTCTAATTCATTCGTACGATCCATTCTAATTCATTCGCATGAATGTAACCATTCTAATTCATTCATTTGATCCGTTCTAATTTATTCGTACGATTCATTCTAATTCATTCATCCGATCCATTCTAATTCATTCGCACGAATGTATCCATTCTAATTCATTTGTACGGTCCATTCTAATTCAATCGTACGATCCATTCTAATTCATTCGTAAGATCCATTCTAATTCATTCGTACGATCCATTCTAATTCATTCGTACGATCCATTCTAATTCATTCGCACGATTCATTCTAATTCATTTGCACGAATATATCCATTCTAATTCATTCGTACGATCCATTCTAGTTCCTTCGTACAATCCATTCAAATTCATTCGTACGATCTATTCTAATTCATTCGTACGATTCATTCTAATTCATTCGCACGATCCATTCTAATTCATTCATAGGATCCATTCTAATTCATTCATACGATCTATTCTAATTCTTTCGCACGAATGTATCCATTCTAATTCATTCGCACGAATGTATCCATTCTAATTCATTCGTACAAATCCATTCTAATTCATTCGTACAATCTATTCTATTTCATTCGTACGATCCATTCTAGTTCATTCGTACGATCCATTCTAATTCATTCGTACGTATTTCATTCGTACGATCCATTCTTACTCATTCGTATGATCCATTATGGATACATTCGTGCGAATGAATTAGAATGGATCATAGGAATGAGTAAGAATGGATCATACGAATGAAATAGAATGGATTGTGCCAATGAATTAGAATGGATCGTAGAATGGATCAGAATAGATCGTGTGAAAGAATTAGAATGGATTGTATAAATGAATTAGAATGAATTCGTACGATCCATTCGAATTCATTCGCACGATCCATTCTAATTCATTCATACGATCCATTCTAATTCTTTCACACAATATATTTTTATCCATTCTATGATCCATTCTAATTCATTCGCACAATCCATTCTATTTCATTCGTACGATCCATTCGTACGATCCATTCTTACTCATTCGTATGATCCATTCTAATTCATTCGCACGAATGTATCCATAATGGATCATACGAATGAGTAAGAATGGATCGTACGAATGAAATAGAATGGATTGTACGAATGAATTAGAATGGATCGTGCGAATGAATTAGAATGGATCGTACGAATGAATTAGAATGGATCGTACGAATGAACTAGAAGGATACATTCGTGCGAATGAATTAGAATGGATCGTACGAATGAATTAGAATGGATCGTACGAATGAATTAGAATGGATCTTACGAATGAAATAGAATGGATTGTACGAATGAATTAGAATGGATCGTACGAATGAAATATAATAGATTGTACGAATGAATTAGAATGGATCGTACGAATGAATTAGAATGTGTACGAATGAATTTGAATGGATCCTATGATTGAATTAGAATAGATCGTGTGAAAGAATTAGAATGGATTGTATGAATTAAATTAGAATGAATTCGTACGATCCATTCGAATTCATTCGCACGATCCATTCTAATTAATTCATACGATCAATTCTAATTCATTCATACAATCCATTCTAATTCTTTCACACGATCCATTCTAATTCATTCGTAGGATCCATTCTAATTCATTCGTACAATCTATTCTATTTCATTCGTACGATCCATTCTTACTCATTCGTATGATCCATTCTAATTCATTCGGACGAATGTATCCATTCTAATTTATTCGTACGATCCATTCTAATTCATTCGTACGATCTATTCTAATTCATTCGTACGATCCATTCTAATTCATTCGTCCGATCCATTCTAATTTATTCGCACGAATGTATCCATTCTAATTCATTCGTATGATCCATTCTAATTCATTCGTACGATCCATTCTATTCTAGTTTATTCGTACGATCCATTCTAATTCATTCGTACGATCCATTCTAATTCATTCGCACGATCCATTCTAATTCATTCGTACGATCAATTCTAATTCATTCGCACGAATGTATCCATTCTAATTCATTCGTACGATCCATTCTAATTCATTCGTACGATCCATTCTAATTCATTCATACAATCCATTCTAATTCTTTCACACGATCTATTCTAATTCATTCGTAGGATCCATTCTAATTCATTCGTACGATCTATTCTAATTCATTCGTACGATCCATTCTAATTCATTCGTACGATCCATTCTAATTCATTCGCACAATCCATTCTATTTCATTCGTACGATCCATTCTTACTCATTCGTATGATCCATTCTAATTCATTCCCAGGAATGTATCCATAATGGATCATACGAATGAGTAAGAATGGATCGTACGAATGAAATAGAATGGATTGTGCGAATGAATTAGAATGGACCGTACGAATGAATTAGAAGTACGAATGAATTAGAATGGATACATTCGTGCGAATAAATTAGAATGGATCATACGAATGAGTGATCCATTCTAATTCATTCGTATGATCCATTCTAATTCATTCGTACGATCCATTCTAATTCATTCGTACGATCCATTCTAATTCATTCGTAAGATCCATTCTAATTCATTCGTACGATCCATTCTTATTCATTCGTACAATCCATTCTAATTCATTTGCGAATGTACCCATTCTAATTCATTCGTACGATCCATTCTTATTTATTCGTACAATCCATTCTAATTCATTCGTACGATCCATTCTTATTCCTTCGTACGATTCATTCTAATTCATTCGTACGATCCATTCTAATTCCTTCGTACGATCCATTCTAATTCATTCGTACGATCCATTCTAATTAATTCGTATGATCCATTCTAATTAATTCGTACGATCCATTCTAATTCATTCGTATGAATTAGAATGGATCATACGAAGGAATTAGAATGGATCGTACGAATGAATTAGAATGGATCGTACGAAGGAATTAGAATGGATCGTACGAATGAATTAGAATGGATCGTACGAAGGAATTAGAATGGATCGTACGAATGAATTAGAATGGATCGTACGAATGAATTAGAATAGATCGTACGAATGAATTAGAATGGATCGTACTAAGGAATTAGAATGGATCGTACGAATGAATTAGAATGGATCGTACGAATGAACTAGAATGGATACATTCGTGCGAATGAATTCGAATGGATCGTACGAATGAATTAGAATGGATCGTACGAATGAATTAGAATGGATACATTCGCGAATGAATTAGAATGGATCGTACGAATGAATTAGAATGGATCGTACGAATGAATTAGAATGGATCTTACGAACGAATTAGAATGGATCGTACGAAGGAATTAGAATGGATCGTACGAATGAATTAGAATGGATACATTTGTGCGAATGAATTAGAATGGATCGTACGAATGAATTAGAATGGATCGTACGAATAAATTAGGATGGATCGTACGAATGAATTAGAATGGATCGTACGATTGAATTAGAATGGATCATACGAATGAATTAGAATGGATCATACGAATGAGTAAGAATGGATCATACAAATGAATTTGAATGGATCATGTGAAAGAATTAGAATGGATCGCACGAATGAATTAGAAAGGATCGTGCGAATTAAGTAGAATGGATCGTACGAATGAATTAGAATGGATACATTTGTGCGAATGAATTAGAATGGATCGTACGAATGAATTAGAATGGATTGTGTGAAAGAATTAGAATGGATTGTACGAATGAATTAGAATGGATCCGATGAATGAATTAGAATGGATCGTGCGAATGAATTAGAATGGATCGTACGAATGAATTAGAATGGATCAAATGAATGAATTAGAATGTACGAATGGATTAGAATGGATCGTACGAATGGATTAGAATGGATACATTCGTGCGAATGAATTAAAATGGATTGTACGAATGAATTAGAATGGATCGTACGAATGAATTAGAATGAATCGTACGAATGAATTAGAATGGATCGTGCGAATGAATTAGAATGGATACATTCGTGCGAATGAATTAGAATCGATCGGACGAATGAATTAGAATGGATCGTACGAATGAATTAAAATGGATCAAATGAATGAATTAGAATGGTTACATTCATGCGAATGAATTAGAATGGATCGTACGAATGGATTAGAATGGATCGTACGAATGAACTAGAATGGATACATTCGTGCGAATGAATTAGAATGGATCGTACGAATGAATTAGAATGGATCGTACGAATGAATTAGAATGGATACATTCGTGCGAATGAATTAGAATGGATCGGACGAATGAATTAGAATGGATCGTACGAATGAATTAGAATGGATCAAAGGAATGAATTAGAATGGTTACATTCATGCGAATGAATTAGAATGGATCGTACGAATGGATTAGAATGGATCGTACGAATGGATTAGAATGGATACATTCGAGCGAATGAATTAGATTGGATCGTACGAATGACTTAGAATGGATCGTACGAATGGATTAGAATGGATCCTACGAATGGATTAGAATGGATACCTTTGTGCAGAATGGATCGTACGAATGAATTAGAATGGATACATTCGTGCACGATCCATTCTAATTCATTCGCACGAATGTATCCATTCTAATTCATTCGTACGATCCATTCTAATTCATTAATATGATCCATTCTAATTCATTCGTATGATCCATTCTAATTCATTCATATGATCCATTCTAATTCATTCGGACGAATGTGTCCATTCTAATTTATTCGTACGATCCATTCTAATTCTTTCGTACGATCCATTCTAATTCATTCGTACGATCCATTCTAATTCATTCGTCCGATCCATTCTAATTCATTCGCACGAATGTATCCATTCTAATTCATTCGTACGATCCATTCTAATTCATTCGTACGATCCATTCTAATTCATTCGTACGATCCATTCTAATTCATTCGCACGAATGTATCTATTCTAGTTCATTCGTACGATCCATTCTATTTCATTCAGACGATCCATTCTTACCCATTCGTATGATCCATCTAATTCATTCGGACGAATGTATCCATTCTAATTTATTCGTACGATCCATTCTAATTCATTCGTACGATCCATTCTAATTCATTCGTCCGATCCATTCTAATTCATTCGCACGAATGTATCCATTCTAATTCATTCGTACGATCCATTCTAATTCATTCGTACGATCCATTCTAATTCATTCGTAAGATCCATTCTAATTCATTCGTACGATCCATTCTACCTCATTCGCACAAATGTATCCATTCTAGTTCATTCGTACGATCCATTCTAATTCATTAGTACGATCCATTCTAATTCATTCACACGATCCATTCTAATTCATTCGTACGATCAATTCTAATTCATTCGCACGAATGTATCCATTCTAATTCATTCGTACGATCCATTCTAATTCATTCGTACGATCCATTCTAATTCATTCATACAATCCATTCTAATTTTTTCACACGATCCATTCTAATTCATTCGTAGGATCCATTCTAATTCATTCGTACAATCTATTCTATTTCATTCGTACGATCCATTCTTACTCATTCGTATGATCCATTCTAATTCATTCGCACGAATGTATCCATTCTAATTCATTCGTACGAATCCATTCTAATTCATTCGTACAATCTATTCTATTTCATTCGTACGATCCATTCTTACTCATTCCTACGATCCATTCTAATTCATTCGTACGATCCATTCTAATTCATTCGCACAAATGTATCCATACTAGTTTATTCGTACGATCCATTCTAATTCATTCGTACGATCCATTCTAATTCATTCGCACGATCCATTCTAATTCATTCGTACGATCAAATCTAATTCATTCGCACGAATGTATCCATTCTAATTCATTCATACGATCCATTCTAATTCATTCGTACGATCCATTCTAATTCACTCATACGATCCATTCTAATACATTCATACGATCCATTCTAATTCATTTGCACGAATATATCCATTCGAATTCATTCGTACAATCCATTCTAATTCCTTCGTACGATCCATTCTAATTCATTCGTACGATCTATTCTAATTCATTCGTACGATCCATTCTAACTCATTCGTACGATCCATTCTAATTCCTTCATACGATCCATTCTAATTCATACGTACGATCCATTCTAATTCATTCGTACAATCTATTCTAATTCATTCGTACGAATGGATACATTCGTGTGAATGAATTAGAATGGATCGTATGAATGAGTAAGAATGGATCGTACGAATGAAATAGAATGGATTGCACGAATGAATTAGAATGGATCGTACGAATGAATTAGAATAGATCGTGTGAAAGAATTAAATGGATTGTATGAATGAATTAGAATGGATCGTACGAATGAATTAGAATGGATCGTACGAAGGAATTTGAATGGATCGTACCAATGAATTAGAATGGATCGTACGAAGGAATTAGAATGGATCGTACGAATGAATTAGAATGGATATATTCGTGCAAATGAATTAGAATGGATCGTATGAATGTATTAGAATGGATCGTATGAGTGAATTAGAATGGATCGTACGAATGAATTAGAATGGATCATATGAATGAATTAGAATGGATACATTCGTGTGAATGAATTAGAATGGATCGTATGAATGAATTAGAATAGATTTTGTGAATGAATTAGAACTGATCGTACGAATGAATTAGAATGGATACATTCGTGCGAATGAATTAGAATGGATTGTATGAATGAATTAGAATGGATCGTACGAATGAATTAGAATGGATCGTATGAGTGAATTAGAATGGATACAAAGGAATTAGAATGGATCGTACGAATGAATTAGAATGGATCGTACGAAGGAATTAGAATGGATCGTACGAATGAATTAGAATGGATCGTACGAATGAATTAGAATAGATCGTACGAATGAATTAGAATGGATCGTACGAAGGAATTAGAATGGATCGTACGAATGAATTAGAATGGATCGTACGAATGAACTAGAATTGATACATTCGTGCGAATGAATTAGAATGGATCGTACGAATGAATTAGAATGGATCGTACGAATGAATTAGAATGGATCTTACGAATGAATTAGAATGGATCGTACGAATGAATTAGAATGGATCGTACGAATGAATTAGAATGGATCGTACGAATAAATTAGAATGGATACATTCGTCCGAATGAATTAGAATGGATCATACGATGAGTAAGAATGGATCGTACGAATGTATTAGAATAGATTGTACGAATGAATTAGAATGGATTAGATGAATGAATTAGAATGGATCGTGTGAAAGAATTAGAATGAAATGTATGAATGAATTAGAATGGATCGTATGAATGAATTAGAATGGATCGTGCGAATGAATTCGAATGGATCGTACGAATTCACTCTAATTCATTCATACAATCCATTCTAATTCTTTCACACGATCTATTCTAATTCATTCGTAGGATCCATTCTAATTCATTCGTACAATTTATTCTATTTCATTCGTACGATCCATTCTTACTCATTCGTATGATCCATTCTAATTCATTCGGACGAATGTATCCATTCTAATTTATTCGTACGATCCATTCTAATTCATTCGTACGATCCATTCTAATTCCTTCGTACGATCCATTCTAATTCATTCATATGATCCATTCTAATTCATTTATACGATCCATTCTAATTCATTCGTATGATCCATTCTAATTCATTCGCACAAATGTATCCATTCTAATTCATTCGTACGAAGGAATTAGAAAGGATCGTATGAATGAATTAGAATGGATCGTACAAATGAATTAGAATGGATCGTACGAATGAATTAGAATGGATCGTACGAATGAATTAGAATGGATATATTCGTGCAAATGAATTAGAATGGATCGTATGAATGTATTAGAATGGATCGTATGAGTGTATTAGAATGGATCGTACGAATGAATTAGAATGGATCATATGAATAAATTAGAATGGTTACATTCGTGCGAATGAATTAGAATAGATCGTACGAATGAATTAGAATGGATCGTACGAATAAATTAGAATGGATCGTGGGAATGAATTAGAATGGATCGTACGAATGAATTAGAATGGATCCACCGAATGAGTTAGAATGGATCATACGAATGATCCATTCTAATTCATTCATACGATCCATTCTAATTCATTTGCACAAATATATCCATTCTAATTCATTCGTACGATCCATTCTAATTCCTTCGTACGATCCATTCTAATTCCTTCGTACGATCCATTCTATTTCATTCGTATGATCCATTCTAATTCCTTCATACGATCCATTCTAATTCCTTCGTATCCATTCTAATTCACTCATACGATCCATTCTAATTCATTCATACGATCTATTCTAATTCATTCATACAATCCATTCTAATTCTTTCACACGATCCATTCTAATTCATTCGTACGATCCATTCTAATTCATTCGCACAATCCATTCTATTTCATTCGTACGATCCATTCTTACTCATTGGTACGATCCATTCTAATTCATTCGCACGAATGTATCCATTCTAATTCATTCATACGAATGAATTAGAATGGATCGTGCGAATGAATTAGAATGGATCGTGCGAATGAATTAGAATGGATCGTACGAATGAACTAGAATGGATACATTCGTGTGAATGAATTAGAATGGATCGTACGAATGAATTAGAATGGATCGTACGAATGAATTAGAATGGATCTTACGAATGAATTATAATGGATCGTACGAATAAATTAGAATGGATCATATGAATGGTTTTGAATGGATACATTCGTGCGATTGAATTAGAATGGATCGGACGAATGAATTAGAATGGATCATATGAATGAATTAGAATGGATCAAATGAATGAATTAGAATGGTTACATTCATGCGAATGAATTAGAATGGATCATACGAATGGATTAGAATGGATCGTACGAATGGATTAGAATGGATACATTCGTGCGAATGAATTAGAATGGATCACACGAATGAGTAAGAATGGATCGTATGAATGAAATAGAATGGATTTTACGAATGAATTAGAATGGATCGTGCGAATGAATTTGAATGGATCGTACGAATGAATTAGAATGGATCGTGCTAATGAATTAGAATTGATCGTACAAATGAAATAGAATGGATTGTACGAATGATTTAGAATAGATCGTACGAATGAATTAGAATGGATCGTACGAATAATTTAGAATGGATACATTCGTGCGAATGAATTAGAATGGATCATCCGAATGAGTAAGAATGGATCGTACGAATGAAATAGAATGGATTGTGCGAATGAATTAGAATGGATCGTACGAATGAATTAGAATGGATCGTGTGAAAGAATTAGAATGGATTGTATGAATGAATTAGAATAGATCGTATGAATGAATTAGAATGGATCGTACGAATGAATTAGAATGGATCGTACAAATGAATTAGAATGGATCGTACGAATGAATTAGAATGGATACATTCGTGCGAATGAATTAGAATGGATACATTTGTGCGAAAGAATTAGAATAGATCGTATGAATGAATTAGAATGGATCCTATGAATGAATTAGAATGGATCATGCGAATGAATTAGAATGGATCGTACGAATGAATTAGAATGGATCGTGCTAATGAATTAGAATTGATCGAACGAATGAATTAGCATGGATCGTGCTAATGAATTAGAATGGAACGTACAAATGAATTAGAATGGATCGTGTGAAAGAATTAGAATGGATTGTATGAATGAATTAGAATGAATTCGTACGATCCATTCGAATTCATTCGCACGATCCATTCTAATTCATTCATACGATCCATTCTAATTCATTCATACAATCCATTCTAATTCTTTCACACGATCCATTCTAATTCATTCGTAGGATCCATTCTAATTCATTCGTACAATCTATTCTATTTCATTCGTACGATCCATTCTTACTCATTCGTATGATCCATTCTAATTCATTCGGACGAATGTATCCATTCTAATTTATTCGTACGATCCATTCTAATTCATTCATACGATCCATTCTAATTCATTCGTACGATCCATTCTAATTCATTCGTCCGATCCATTCTAATTCATTCGCACGAATGTATCCATTCTAATTCATTCGTACGATCCATTCTAATTCATTCGTACGATCCATTCTAATTCATTCGTACGATCCATTCTAATTCATTCGCACGAATGTATCCATTCTAGTTCATTCGTATGTTCCATTCTAATTCATTCGTACGATCCATTCTAATTCATTCGTACGATCCATTCTAATTCATTCATACAATCCATTCTATTTCATTCGTACGATCCATTCTTACTCATTCGTATGATCCATTATGGATACATTCGTGCGAATGAATTAGAATGGATGATATGAATGAGTAAGAATGGATCGTACGAATGAAATAGAATGGATTGTGCGAATGAATTAGAATGGATCGTAGAATGGATCAGAATAGATTGTGTGAAAGAATTAGAATGGATCGTATGAATGAATTAGAATGGTTCGTGCGAATGATTTCGAATGGATCGTACGAATTCATTCTAATTCATTCATACAATCCATTCTAATTCTTTCACACGATCTATTCTGATCCATTCTACGATCCATTCTAATTCATTCGCACAATCCATTCTATTTCATTCGTACGATCCATTCTTACTCATTCGTATGATCCATTCTAATTCATTCGCACGAATGTATCCATAATGGATCATACGAATGAGTAAGAATGGATCGTACGAATGAAATACGTACGAATGAATTAGAATGGATCGTACGAATGAACTAGAATGGATCGTACGAATAAAATAGAATAGATTGTACGAATGAATTAGAATGGATTCGTACGAATGAATTAGAATGGATAAATTCGTGCGAATGAATTAGAATGGATACATTCGTGCGAAAGAATTAGAATAGATCGTATGAATGAATTAGAATGGATCCTATGAATGAATTAGAATGGATCGTGCGAATGAATTAGAATGGATCGTACGAATGAATTAGAATAGATCGTACGAATGAATTAGAATGGATCGTACGAAGGAATTAGAATGGATCGTACGAATGAATTAGAATGGATATATTCGTGCAAATGAATTAGAATGGATCGTGCGAATGAATTAGAATGGATCGTACGAATGAATTAGAATGGATCGTACGAATGAATTAGAATGGATCTTACGAATGAATTAGAATGGATCATACGAATGAATTAGAATGGATCGTACGAATGAATTAGAATGGATACCTTCGTGCGAATGAATTAGAATGGATCGGACGAATGAATTAGAATGGATCGTACGAATGAATTAGAATGGATCAAATGAATGAATTAGAATTGTTACATTCATGCGAATGAATTAGAATGGATCATACGAATGGATTAGAATGGATCGTACGAATGGATTAGAATGGATACATTCGAGCGAATGAATTAGAATGGATCGTACGAATGAATTAGAATGGATCGTACGAATGGATTAGAATGGATCCTACGAATGGATTAGAATGGATACCTTTGTGCATATGAATTAGAATGTATCGTACTAATGAATTAGAATGGATCATATTAATGAATTAGAATGGATACATTCGTGCGAATGAATTAGAATGGATCGTACGAATGAATTAGAATGGATCGTACGAATGAATTAGAATGGATCTTACGAATGAATTAGAATGGATCGTACTAATGAATTAGAATAGCTCATACGAATGAATTAGAATGAATCGTATGAATGAATTAGAATGGTTACATTCGTGCGAATGAATTAGAATAGATCGTACGAATGAATTAGAATGGATCGTACGAATAAATTAGAATGGATCGTGGGAATGAATTAGAATGGATCGTACGAATGGATTAGAATGGATCCACCGAATGAGTTAGAATGGATCATACAAATGAATTAGAATGGATAGTACGAATGAATTAGAATGGATTGTGCGAATGAATTAGAATGGATCGTATGAATGAATAAGAATGGATGAAATAGAATCGATCGTATGAATGAATTTGAATGGATACATTTGTGTGAATAAATTAGAATGGATCGTATGAATGAATTAGAATAGATTTTGTGAATGAATTAGAACTGATCGTACGAATGAATTAGAATGGATACATTTGTGCGAATGAATTAGAATGGATTGTATGAATGAATTAGAATGGATCGTACGAATGAACTAGAATGGATATATTCGTGCGAATGAATTAGAATGGATCGTACGAATGAATTAGAATGGATCGTACGAATGAATTAGAATGGATCTTACGAATGAATTAGAATGGATCGTACGAAAGAATTAGAATGGATCGTACGAATAAATTAGAATGGATACATTCGTGCGAATGAATTAGAATGGATCGAACGAATGAAATAGAATGGATCGTACGAATGAATTAGAATGGATCGTACGAATAAATTAGAATGGATACATTCGTCCGAATGAATTAGAATGGATCATACGAATGAGTAAGAATGGATCGTACGAATGAAATAGAATAGATTGTACGAATGAATTAGAATGGATCCTACGAAATACTTAGAATGGATCATGTGAAAGAATTAGAATGGATCGTACGAAGGAATTAGAATGGATCGTACGAATGAACTAGAATGGATCGTATGAGTGAATTAGAATGGATAGTGCGAATGAATTAGAATGGATCGTATGAATGAATTAGGATGGATCGTGCGAATGAATTCGAATGGATCGTACGAATGAGTAAGAATGGATCGTACGAATGAAATAGAATGGATCGTACGAATGAATTAGAATGGATCGTATGAATAAATTAGAATGGATACATTCGTCCGAATGAATTAGAATGGATCATACGAATGAGTAAGAATGGATCGTACGAATGAAATAGAATAGATTGTACGAATGAATTAGAATGGATCCTACGAATGAATTAGAATGGATCATGTGAAAGAATTAGAATGGATTGTATGAATGAATTAGAATGGATTGTATGAATGAATTAGAATGGATCCTATGAATGAATTAGAATGGATCATGCGAATGAATTAGAATGGATCGTACGAATGAATTAGAATGGATCGTGCTAATGAATTAGAATTGATCGAACGAATGAATTAGCATGGATCGTGCTAATAAATTAGAATGGAACGTACGAATGAATTAGAATGGATCGTGTGAAAGAATTAGAATGGATTGTATGAATGAATTAGAATGAATTCGTACGATCCATTCGAATTCATTCGTACGATCCATTCTAATTCATTCATACGATCCATTCTAATTCATTCATACAATCCATTCTAATTCTTTCACACGATCCATTCTAATTCATTCGTAGGATCCATTCTAATTCATTCGTACAATCTATTCTATTTCATTCGTACGATCCATTCTTACTCATTCGTATGATCTATTCTAATTCATTCGGACGAATGTATCTATTCTAATTTATTCATACGATCCATTCTAATTCATTAGTACGATCCATTCTAATTCATTCGTACGATCCATTCTAATTCATTCGTCCGATCCATTCTAATTCATTCGCACGAATGTATCCATTCTAATTCATTCGTACGATCCATTCTAATTCATTCGTACGATCCATTCTAATTCATTCGTAAGATCCATTCTAATTCATTCGTACGATCCATTCTAATTCATTCGCACGAATATATCCATTCTAGTTCATTCGTACGATCCATTCTAATTCATTCATACAATCCATTCTAATTCATTAGAATGGATCGTGCGAATGAATTAGAATGGATCGTACGAATGAATTAGAATAGATTGTATGAATGAATTAGAATGAATTCGTACGATCCATTCGAATTCATTCGCACGATCCGTTCTAATTCATTCATACTATCCATTCTAATTCATTCATACAATCCATTCTAATTCTTTCACACGATCCATTCTAATTCATTCGTAGGATCCATTCTAATTCATTCATACAATCTATTCTATTTCATTCGTACGATCCATTCTTACTCATTGGTACGATCCATTCTAATTCATTCCATTCTAATTCATTCGCTCGAATGTATCCATTCTAATCCATTCGTACGATCCATTCTAATCCATTCGTACGATCCATTCTAATTCATTCGTATGAATGTAACCATTCCAATTCATTCGTACGATCCATTCTAATTCATTCGCATGAATGTAACCATTCTAATTCATTCGTACGATCCATTCTAATTCATTCGTACGATCCATTCTAATTCATTCGCACGTATGTATCCATTCTAATTCATTCATATGATCCATTCTAAATCATTCATACAATCCATTCTAATTCTTTCACACGATCCATTCTAATTCATTCGTACGATCCATTCTAATTCATTCGTACAATCCATTCTAATTCATTTGCACGAATGTATCCATTCTAATTCATTCATACGATCCATTCTAATTCATTCATACGATCCATTCTAATTCCTTCGTACGATCCATTCTAATTCCTTCGTACGATCTATTCTAATTCATTCGTACGATCCATTCTAATTCATTCGTAGGATCCATTCTAATTCATTCGTACGATCCATTCTAATTCATTCGTACGATCCATTCTAATTCATTCGCACGAATGTATCCATTCTAGTTCATTCGTACGATCCATTCTAATTCATTCGTACGATCCATTCTAATCCATTCGTACAATCCATTCTAATTCTTTCACACGATCCATTCTAATTCATTCGTAGGATCCATTCTAATTCATTCGTACAATCTATTCTATTTCATTCGTACGATCCATTCTTACTCATTCGTATGATCCATTCTAATTCATTCGGACGAATGTATCCATTCTAATTTATTCGTACGATCCATTCTAATTCATTCGTACGATCCATTCTAATTCATTCGTACGATCCATTCGTACGATCCATTCTTACTCATTCGTATGATCCATTCTAATTCATTCGTACGATCCATTCTAATTCATTCGTACGATCGATTCTAATTCATTCGCACTATCCATTCTAATTTATTCATATGATCCATTCTAATTCATTCGTATGATCCATTCTAATTTATTCGTTCAAATATATCCACTCTAATTCATTCCGTACGATCCATTCTAATTCATTCGTACGATCCATTCTAATTCATTCGTACGAATGTATCCATTCTAATACATTCGTACGATCCATTTTAATTCATTCGTACGATCCATTCTAATTCATTCGTACGATCCATTCTAATTCATTCGGACGAATGTATCCATTCTAATTTATTCGTACGATCCATTCAAATTCATTCATTTGATCCATTCTAATTCATTCGTACGATCCATTCTAATTCATTCGTCCGATCCATTCTAATTCATTCGCACGAATGTATCCATTCTAATTCATTCGTACGATCCATTCTAATTCATTCGTACGATCCATTCTAATTCATTCGTACGATCCATTCTAATTCATTCGTACGATCCATTCTAATTCATTCATACGATCCATTCTACTTCATTCGTACTATCCGTTCTAATTCACTCATACGATCCATTCTAATTCATTCATACGATCCATTCTAATTCATTTGCACGAATATATCCATTCTAATTCATTCGTACGATCCATTCTAATTCCTTCGTACGATCCATTCTAATTCCTTCGTACGATCCATTCTATTTCATTCGTATGATCCATTCTAATTAATTCGTACGATCCATTCTAATTCACTCGTATGATCCATTCTAATAAATTCGTACGATCCATTCTTACTCATTCGTACGATCCATTCTAATTCATTCATACAATCCATTCTAATTCATTCCGTACGATCCATTCTAATTCATTCATACGATCTATTCTTTCATACAATCCATTCTAATTCTTTCGTGCGAATGAATTAGAATGGATACCTTTGTGTATATGAATTAGAATGGATCGTACGAATGAATTAGAATGGATCATATTAATGAATTAGAATGGATCGTACAAATGAATTAGAACGGATACATTCGTGCGAATGAATTAGAATGGATCGTGCGAATCAATTAGACTGGATCGTGCGAATGAATAAGAATAGATCATACGAATGAATTAGAATGGATCGTACGAATTAATTAGAATGGGTACATTCGTGCGAATGAATTAGAATGGATTGTATGAATGAATTAGAATGGATCGTACGAATGAATTATTATGGATCATACGAATTAATTAGAATGGAACGTACGAATGAATTAGAATGGATCGTACGAATGAATTAGAATGGATCGTACGAATGAATTAGAATGGATCGTGCGAATGAATTAGAATGGAACGTACGAATGAATTAGAATGGATACATTTGTGCGAATGAATTAGAATGGATACATTTGTGCGAATGAATTAGAATAGATCGTATGAATGAATTAGAATGGATCGTACGAATGAATTAGAATGGATCGTGCGAATGAATTAGAATGGATCGTACGAATGAATTAGAATGGATCGTGTGAAAGAATTAGAATGGATCGTACGAATGAATTAGAATGGATCGTGCGAATGAATTAGAATGGATCGTACGAATGAATTAGAATGGATACATTTGTGCGAATGAATTAGAATGGATCGTACGAATGAATTAGAATGGATCGTATGAATGAATTAGAATGGATCGTACGAATGAATTAGAATGGATCGTGCGAATGAATTAGAATGGATCGTACGAATGAATTAGAATGGATCGTACGAATGAACTAGAATGGATACATTCGTGCGAATGAATTAGAATGGATCGTACGAATGAATTAGAATGGATCGTACGAATGAATTAGAATGGATCGTACGAATGGATTAGAATGGATCATACGAATGAATTAGAATGGATCGTGTGAATGAATTAGAATGGATCGAATGAATGAATTAGAATGGATATATTCGAGCGAATGAATTAGAATAGATCGTAGGAATGAATTATAATGGATCATACGAATGAATTACAATGGTTCGTACGAATGAATTAGAATGGATCATACGAATGGATTAGAATGGATCGTACGAATGGATTAGAATGGATACATTCGAGCGAATGAATTAGAATGGATCGTACGAATGAATTAGAATGGATCATACGAATGGATTAGAATGGATCCTACGAATGGATTAGAATGGATACCTTTGTGCATATGAATTAGAATGGATCGTACGAATGAATTAGAATGGATCGTATGAATGGATCGTACGAATGAATTAGAATGGATCGTACGAATGAATTAGAATGGATCATACGAAGGAATTAGAATGGATCGTACGAATGAATTAGAATGGATTTATTCGTGCAAATGAATTAGAATGGATCGTATGAATGAATAAGAATGCATTGTATGAATGAATTAGAATGGATCATATGAATGAATTAGAATGGATCGTGCAATGAATTCGAATGGATCGCATGATCCATTCGAATAGAATGGATCGTATGAATGAATTAGAATGGATCGGGCGAATGAATTAGAATAGATTGTAGGAATGAATTAGAATGGATCGTATGAATGAATTAGCATGGATCGTATGAACGAATTAGAATGGATCGTGCGAATGAATTAGAATGGATCGTACGAATGAATTAGAATGGATCGTACGAATGAATTAGAATGGATCGTACGAATGAATTAGAATAGATCGTACAAATGAATTAGAATGGATCGTACGAAGGAATTAGAATGGATCGTACGAATGAATTAGAATGGATCGTACGAATGAATTAGAATGGATCAAATGAATGAATTAGAATGGTTACATTCATGCGAATGAATTCGAATGGATCGTAGGATTGTATGAATGAATTAGAATGGATCGTGCGAAAGAATTAGAATAGATCGTATGAATGAATTAGAATGGATCGTACGAATGAATTAGAATGGATCGTACGAATGAATTAGAATAGATCGTACGAATGAATTAGAATGGATCGTACGAAGGAATTAGAATGGATCGTACGAATGAATTAGAATGGATATATTCGTGCAAATGAATTAGAATGGATCGTATGAATGTATTAGAATGGATCGTACGAATGAATTAGAATGGATTCGTACGAATGAATTAGAATGGATACATTCGTACGAATGAATTAGAATGGATCGTACCAATGAGTAAGATTGGATCGTACGAATGAATTAGTGTGGATCGTGTGAAAGAATTAGAATGGATTGTATGAATGAATTAGAATGAATTCGTTCGATCAATTCTAATTCATTAGCACGATCCATTCTAATTCATTCATATGATCCATTCTAATTCCTTCGTACGATCCATTCTAATTCCTTCATATCCATTCTAATTCACTCATACGATCCATTCTAATTCATTCAAACGATCTATTCTAATTCATTCATCCAATCCATTCTAATTCTTTCACACGATCCATTCTAACTCATTCGTACAATCCATTCTAATTCATTCGCACAATCCATTCTATTTCATTCATACGATCAATTCTAATTCATTAGAATGGATCGTACGAATGAATTAGAATGGATCATATTAATGAATTAGAATGGATCGTACGAATGAATTAGAATGGATCGTACGAATAAATTAGAATGGATCTTACAAATGAATTAGAATAGATCGTACGAATGAATTAGAATGGATCATACGAATGAATTAGAATGGATCGTACGAATGAATTAGAATGAATTAGAATGGATCGTACGAATGAATTAGAATGGATCGTACGAATGAATTAGAATGGATCGTACGAATGAAATAGAATGGGTCGTGTGAACGAATTAGAATGGATTGTATGAATGAATTAGAATGTATCGTTTGAATGGATCGTATGAATGGAATGGATACATTCGTGCGAATGAATTAGAATGGATCGTACAAATGTATTAGAATGGATCATACGAATGAGTAAGAATGGGTCGTACGAATGAATTAGAATGGATCGTACGAATGAATTAGAATGGATCGTACGAATAAATTAGAATGGATACATTCGTCCGAATGAATTAGAATGGATCATACGAATGCATTCTAATTCCTTCGTACGATCCATTCTAATTCCTTCGTATGATCCATTCTATTTCATTCGTATGATCCATTCTAATCCATTCGTACGATCCATTCTAATTCCTTCGTATCCATTCTAATTCACTCATACGATCCATTCTAATCCATTCGTACGATCCATTCTAATTCATTCGCATGAATGTAACCATTCTAATTCATTCATTTGATCCATTCTAATTCATTCGTACGATCTATTCTAATTCATTCGTACGATCCATTGTAATTCATTCATACAATCAATTTAGATTCATTCGCACAAATGTATCCATTCAAATTCATTCATACGATCCAGTCTAATTCATTCGTACGATCCATTCTAATTCATTCGCACGAATATATCCATTCTAATTCTTTCGTACGATGCATTCTAATTCATTCGTACGATCCATTCTAATTCATTCGTATGATCCATTCTAATTCATTCGTACGAATGTATCCATTCTAATTCATTCGTCCAATCCATTCTAATTCATTCGTACGATCCATTCTAATTCATTCGTATGATCCATTCTAATTCACTCATACGATCCATTCTAAAACATTCATACGATCCATTCTAATTCATTTGCACGATCCATTCTAATTCATTCGCATGATCCATTCTAATTCATTCATACGATCCATTCTAATTCATTCATACGATCCATTCTAATTCATTCCTACAATCCATTCTAATTCATTCGCCCGATCCATTCTAATTCATTCATACGATCCATTCTATTCGAATGGATCATGCGATCCATTCGAATTCATTCGCACGATCCATTTTAATTCATTCATACGATCCATTCTAATTCATTCACACAATGCATTCTAATTCTTTCACACGATCCATTCTAATTCATTCGTACGATCCATTCTAATTCATTAATATGATCGTACGAATGAATTAGAATGGATCATACAAATGAATTAGAATGGATACATTTGTGCGAATGAATTAGAATGGATCGTACGAATGAATTAGAATGGATCGTATGAATAAATTAGAATGGATCGTACGAATGAATTAGAATGGATCGTGCGAATGAATTAGAATGGATCGTACGAATGAATTAGAATGGATCGTACGAATAAATTAGAATGGATACATTCGTCCGAATGAATTAGAATGGATCATATGAATAAGTAAGAATGGATCGTACGAATGAAATAGAATAGATTGTACGAATGAATTAGAATGGATCCTACGAATGAATTAGAATAGATCGTGTGAAAGAATGTATCGTACGAATGAATTAGAATGGATCGTGCGAATGAATTCGAATGGATCGCATGATCCATTCGAATAGAATGGATCGTATGAATGAATTAGAATGGATCGGGCGAATGAATTAGAATAGATTGTAGGAATGAATTAGAATGGATCATATGAATGAATTAGCATGGATCGTATGAATGAATTAGAATGGATCGTGCGAATGAATTAGAATGGATCGTACGAATGAATTAGAATAGATCGTACGAATGAATTAGAATGGATCGTATGAATGAATTAGAATGGATCGTACGAATGAATTAGAATAGATCGTACAAATGAATTAGAATGGATCGTACGAAGGAATTAGAATGGATCGTACGAATGAATTAGAATGGATCGGACGAATGAATTAGAATGGTTCGTACGAATGAATTAGAATGGATCAAATGAATGAATTAGAATGGTTACATTCATGCGAATGAATTAGAATGGATCGTAGGATCGTATGAATGAATTAGAATGGATCGTGCGAAAGAATTAGAATAGATCGTACGAATGAATTAGAATGGATCGTACGAAGGAATTAGAATGGATCGTACGAATGAATTAGAATGGATATATTCGTGCAAATGAATTAGAATGGATCGTATGAATGTATTAGAATGGATCGTACGAATGAATTAGAATGGATTCGTACGAATGAATTAGAATGGATACATTCGTACGAATGAATTAGAATGGATCGTACCAATGAGTAAGATTGGATCGTACGAATGAATTAGAATGGATCGTGTGAAAGAATTAGAATGGATTGTATGAATGAATTAGAATGAATTCGTTCGATCAATTCTAATTCATTAGCACGATCCATTCTAATTCATTCATATGATCCATTCTAATTCCTTCGTACGATCCATTCTAATTCCTTCGTATCCATTCTAATTCACTCATACGATCCATTCTAATTCATTCAAACGATCTATTCTAATTTATTCATACAATCCATTCTAATTCTTTCACACGATCCATTCTAATTCATTCGTACAATCCATTCTAATTCTTTCGCACAATCCATTCTATTTCATTCATACGATCAATTCTAATTCATTAGAATGGATCGTACGAATGAATTAGAATGGATCATATTAATGAATTAGAATGGATCGTACGAATGAATTAGAATGGATCGTACGAATGAATTAGAATGGATCTTACAAATGAATTAGAATAGATCGTACGAATGAATTAGAATGGATCATACGAATGAATTAGAATGGATCGTACGAATGAATTAGAATGAATTAGAATGGATCGTACGAATGAATTAGAATGGATCGTACGAATGAATTAGAATGGATCGTACGAATAAAATAGAATGGGTCGTGTGAAAGAATTAGAATGGATTGTATGAATGAATTAGAATGGATCGTATGAATGGATCGTACGAATGGAATGGATATATTCGTACGAATGAAATAGAATGGATCGTACAAATGTATTAGAATGGATCATACGAATGAGTAAGAATGGGTCGTACGAATGAATTAGAATGGATCGTACGAATGAATTAGAATGGATCGTACGAATAAATTAGAATGGATACATTCGTCCGAATGAATTAGAATGGATCATACGAATGCATTCTAATTCCTTCGTACGATCCATTCTAATTCCTTCGTACAATCCATTCTATTTCATTCGTATGATCCAATCTAATCCATTCGTACGATCCATTCTAATTCCTTCGTATCCATTCTAATTCACTCATACGATCCATTCTAATCCATTCGTACGAACCATTCTAATTCATTCACATGAATGTAAACATTCTAATTCATTCATTTGATCCATTCTAATTCATTCGTACGATCTATTCTAATTCATTCGTACGATCCATTGTAATTCATTCATACAATCAATTTAGATTCATTCGCACAAATGTATCCATTCAAATTCATTCGTACGATCCAGTCTAATTCATTCGTACGATCCATTCTAATTCATTCGCACGAATATATCCATTCTAATTCTTTCGTACGATGCATTCTAATTCATTCGTATGATCCATCCTAATTCATTCATACGATCCATTCTAATTCATTCGTACGAATGTATCCATTCTAATTCTTTCGTCCAATCCATTCTAATTCATTCGTATGATCCATTCTAATTCATTCATATGATCCATTCTAATTCACTCATACGATCCATTCTAATACATTCATACGATCCATTCTAATTCATTTGCACGATCCATTCTAATTCATTCGCATGATCCATTCTAATTCATTCATACGATCCATTCTAATTCATTCATACGATCCATTCTAATTCATTCCTACAATCCATTCTAATTCATTCTCCCGATCCATTCTAATTCATTCATACGATCCATTCTATTCGAATGGATCATGCGATCCATTTGAATTCATTCGCACGATCCATTTTAATTCATTCATACGATCCATTCTAATTCATTCACACAATGCATTCTAATTCTTTCACACGATCCATTCTAATTCATTCGTACGATCCATTCTAATTCATTAATATGATCGTACGAATGAATTAGAATGGATCATACAAATGAATTAGAATAGATACATTTGTGCGAATGAATTAGAATGGATCGTACGAATGAATTAGAATGGATCGTATGAATGAATTAGAATGGATCGTACGAATGAATTAGAATGGATCGTGCGAATGAATTAGAAAGGATCATACGAATGAATTAGAATGGATCGTACGAATAAATTAGAATGGATACATTCGTCCGAATGAATTAGAATGGATCATACGAATAAGTAAGAATGGATCGTACGAATGAAATAGAATAGATTGTACGAATGAATTAGAATGGATCCTACGAATGAATTAGAATAGATCGTGTGAAAGAATGTATCGTACGAATGAATTAGAATGGATCGTACGAATGAGTAAGAATGGATCATACGAATAAATTAGAATGGAATAGAATAGATTGTACGAATGAATTAGAATGGATCGTACGAATTAATTAGAATGGATCGTACGAATGAATTAGAATGGATCGTACGAATGAATTAGAATGGATACATTTGTGCGAATGAATTAGAATGGATCGTACGAATGGATTAGAATGGGTACATTCGTGCGAATGAATTAGAATGGATTGTATGAATGAATTAGAATGGATCGTACGATCCATTCGAATTCATTCGCACGATCCATTCTATTTCATTCATACGATCCATTCTAATTCATTCATACAATCCATTCTAATTCTTTCACACGATCCATTCTAATTCATTCGTAGGATCCATTCTAATTCATTCGTACAATCTATTCTATTTCATTCGTACGATCCATTCTTACTCATTCGTATGATCCATTCTAATTCATTCGGACGAAAGTATCCATTCTAATTTATTCGTACGATCCATTCTAATTCATTCGTACGATCCATTCTAATTCATTCGTACGATCCATTCTTACTCATTCGTATGATCCATTCTAATTCATTCGTACGATCCATTCTAATTTATTCGTACGATCCATTCTAATTCATTCGCACAATCTATTCTAATTAATTCGTACGATCCATTCTAATTCATTCTTATGATCGTACGAATGAATTAGAATGGATCGTACGGAATGAATTAGAATGGATTGTATGAATGAATTAGAATGGATACCTTCGTGCGAATGAATTAGAATGGATCATACGAATGAGTAAGAATGGATCGTACGAATGAAATAGAATGGATTATACGAATGAATTATAATGGATCGTACAAATGAATTAGAATGGATCGTACGAATGAATTAGAATGGATCATACGAATGAGTAAGAATGGATCGTACAAATGAAATAGTATGGATTGTACGAAAGAATTAGAATGGATCGTACGAATGAATTAGAATGGATCGTGTGAAAGAATTAGAATGCATTGTATGAATGAATTAGAATGGATCGTATGAATGAATTAGAATGGATCGTGCGAATAAATTCGAATGGATCGCATGATCCATTCGAATAGAATGGATCGTATGAATGAATTAGAATGGATAGGGCAAATGAATTAGAATGGATTGTAGGAATGAATTAGAATGGATCGTATGAATGAATTAGAATGGATTGTATGAATGAATTAGAATGGATCGTGCAAATGAATTAGAATGGATCGTACGAATGAATTAGAATGGATCGTACGAATGAATTAGAATGGATCATACGAATGAATTAGAATGGATCTTACGAATGAGTAAGAATGGATCGTACGAATGAAATAGAATGGATTGTACGAATGAATTAGAATGGATACATTCATGCGAATGAATTAGAATCGATCGGACGATTGAATTAGAATGGATCGTACGATTCATTCTAATTCATTCGTACGATCCATTCTAATACATTCGTACGATTCATGCTAATTCATTCGCACGATCCATTCTAATTCATTCGTACGATCCATTCTTATTTATTCATACGATCCATTCTAATTCATTCGCACAATCCATTCTAATTCATTCGTACAATCCATTCTAATTCATTTGTATGATCCATTCTAACTCATTCGGTGGATCCATTCTAATTCATTCGTACGATCCATTCTAATTCCTTCCCACAATCCATTCTAATTTATTTGTACGATCCATTCTAATTCATTCGTACGATCTATTCTAATTCATTCGCACGAATGTAACCATTCTAATTCATTTATACGATTCATTCTAATTCATTTGTATGAGCTATTCTAATTCATTCGTACGATCCATTCTAATTCATTCGTACGATCCATTGTAATTCATTCATACAATCCATTTGGATTCATTCGCACAAATGTATCTATTCAAATTCATTCGTACGATCCAGTCTAATTCATTCGTACGATCCATTCTAATTCCTTCGTACGATCCATTCTAATTCATTCGTACGATCTATTCTAATTCATTCGTACGATCCATTCTAATTCATTCGTACGATCCATTCTAATTCCTTCGTACGATCCATTCTAATTCATTCGTACGATCCATTCTAATTCATTCTTAAAATCTATTCTAATTCATTCGTACGAATGGATACATTCGTGTGAATGAATTAGAATGGATCGTACGAATGAGTAAGAATGGATCGTACGAATGAAATAGAATGGATTGCACGAATGAATTAGAATGGATCGTACGAATGAATTAGAATGGATCGTATGAATGAATTAGAATGGATTGTACGAATGAATTAGAATGGATCGTACGAAGGAATTAGAATGGATCGTACGAATGAATTAGAATGGATCGTACGAATGAATTAGAATAGATCGTACGAATGAAATAGAATGGATCATACGAATGAGTAAGAATGGATCGTATGAATGAATTAGATTGGATACATTTGTGCGAATGAATTAGAATGGATCGTACGAATGAATTAGAATGGATCGTATGAATGAATTAGAATGGATCGTACGAATGAATTAGAATGGATCATGCGAATGAATTAGAATGGATCGTACGAATGAATTAGAATGGATTGTGTGAAAGAATTAGAATGGATCGTACGAATGAATTAGAATGGATCGTGCGAATGAATTAGAATGGATCGTATGAATGAATTAGAATAGATTTTGTGAATAAATTAGAACTGATCGTACGAATGAATTAGAATGGATTGTACGAATGAATTAGAATGGATACATTTGTGCCAATGAATTAGAATGGATCGTACGAATGAATTAGAATGGATCGTATGAATGAATTAGAATGGATACATTCGTGCGAATGAATTAGAATGGATCGTGCGAATCCATTAGACTGGATCGTGCGAATGAATAAGAATGGATCATACGAATGAATTAGAATGGATCGTATGAATTAATTAGAATGGATACATTCGTGCGAATGAATTAGAATGGATTGTATGAATGAATTAGAATGGATCGTACGAATGAATTAGAATGGATCATACGAATTAATTAGAATGGATCATACGAATGAATTAGAATGGATCGTATGAATGAATTAGAATGGATCGTACGAATGAACTAGAACGGATCGTACGAAAGAAATAGAATAGATTGTACGAATGAATTAGAATGGATTCGTACGAATGAAATAGAATGGATACATTCGTGCGAATGAATTAGAATGGATACATTCGTGCGAAAGAATTAGAATAGATCGTATGAATGAATTAGAATGGATCCTATGAATGAATTAGAATGGATCGTGCGAATGAATTAGAATGGATCGTACGAATGAATTAGAATGGATCGTGCTAATGAATTAGAATTGATCGAATGAATGAATTAGCATGGATCGTGCTAATGAATTAGAATGGATCGTACGAATGAATTAGAATGGATCAAATGAATGAATTAGAATGGTTACATTCATGCGCATGAATTAGAATGGATCGTACGAATGGATTAGAATGGATCGTACGAATGGATTAGAATGGATACATTCGAGCGAATGAATTAGAATGGATCGTACGGAATGAATTAGAATGGATTGTATGTATGAATTAGAATGGATCGTGCGAATGAATTAGAATGGATCGTACGAATGAATTAGAATGGATCGTACGAATGAATTAGAATGGATCTTACGAATGAATTAGAATGGATCGTACGAATGAATTAGAATGTATCGTACAAATGAATTAGAATGGATACATTCGTGCAAATGAATTAGAATGGATCGGACGAATGAATTAGAATGGATCGTACGAATGAATTAGAATGGATCGTACGAATAAATTAGAATGGATACATTCGTCCGAATGAATTAGAATGGATCATACGAATGAGTAAGAATGGATCATACGAATGAAATAGAATGGATCGTACGAATGAACTAGAATGGATACTTTCGTGCGAATGAATTAGAATGGATCGGACGAATGAATTAGAATGGATCGTACGAATGAATTAGAATGGATCGTACGAATGAATTAGAGTGGATCGTATGAATGAATTAGAATTGATACATTCGTGCGAATGAATTAGAATTGATCGTACGAATGAATTAGAATGGATCGTGCGAATGAATTAGAATGGATCGTACGAATGAATTAGAATGGATCGTACGAATGAACTAGAATGGATACATTCGTGCGAATGAATTAGAATGGATCGTACGAATGAATTAGAATGGATCGTACGAATGAATTAGAATGGATCATACGAATGAATTAGAATGGATCGTACGAATGAATTAGAATGGATACATTCGTGCGAATGAATTAGAATGGATCGGACGAATGAATTAGAATGGATCGTATGAATGAATTAGAATGGATCAAATGAATGAATTAGAATGGTTACATTCATGCGAATGAATTAGAATGGATCGTACGAATAGATTAGAATGGATCGTACGAATGGATTAGAATGGATACATTCGAGCGAAAGAATTAGAATGGATCGTACGAATGAATTAGAATGGATCGTACGAATGGATTAGAATGGATCCTACGAATGGATTAGAATGGATACCTTTGTGCATATGAATTAGAATGGATCGTACGAATGAATTAGAATGGATCATATTAATGAATTAGAATGGATCGTATGAATGAATTAGAATGGATACATTCGTGCATGATCCATTCTAATTCATTCGCACGAATGTATCCATTCTAATTCATTCGTACGATCCATTCTAATTCTCATTAATATGATCCATTCTAATTCATTCGTACGATCCATTCTAATTCATTCGCACAATCCATTCTAATTCATTCGCACGAATGTATCTATTATAATTCATTCGTACGATCCATTCTAATTCATTCGTACGATCCATTCTAATTCATTCGTATGATCCATTCTAATTAATTCGTCTGATCCATTCTAATTCATTCGTACGATCCATTCTAATTCATTCATACAATCTATTCTAATTCATTCGTACAATCCATTCTAATTTATTCGTACGCACGAATGTATCCATTCTAATTCATTCGTACGAATCCATTCTAATTCCTTCGCACGATCCATTCTAATTCCTTCGTACGATCCATTCTAATTCATTCGTACGATCCATTCTAATTCATTCATACAATCCATTCTAATTCATTCATACGATCCATTCTAATTCATTCGTACGATCCATTCTAATTCATTCGCACAAATGTATCCATTCTAATTCATTCGTACGATCCATTCTAATTCATTCGTACGATCAGTTCTAATTTATTCACAAAATCTATTCTAATTCATTCATACGATCCATTCTAATTAATTCGCACGATCCATTCTAATTCATTCGTACGATCCATTCTAATTCTTTCACACAATCCATTCTAATTCATTCATACGATCCATTCTAATTCATTCGCATGATCCATTCTAATTCATTCGTACGATCCATTCTAATTCATTCATACGATCCATTCTAATTTATTCGTATGATCCATTCTAATTCATTCGCACAAATGTATCCAATCTAATTCATTCATACGATCCATTCTTACTCATTCGTATGATCCATTCTATTTCATTCGTACGATCCATTCTAATTCATTCGTACGATCCATTCAAATTCCTTCGTACGATCCATTCTAATTCATTCGTACGATCCATTCTAATTCATTCATACAATCCATTTTAATTCTTTCACACGATCCATTCTAATTCATTCGTACGATCCATTCTAATTCATTCGTGCAATCCATTCTATTTCATTCGTACGATCCATTCTATTTCATTCGTACGATCCATTCTTACTCATTCGTACGATCCATTCTAATTCATTCACACGAATGTATCCATTCCTACGAATGAATTAGAATAGATTGTACGAATGAATTAGAAGTGATCGTACGAATGAATTAGAATGGATCGTACGAAGGAATTAGAATGGATCGTACGAATGAATTAGAATGGATCGTACGAATGAATTAGAATAGATCATACGAATGAATTAGAATGGATCGTACGAAGGAATTAGAATGTATCGTACGAATGAATTAGACTGGATCGTACGAATGAATTTGAATGGATACATTTGTGCGAATGAATCTAAATGGATTGTATGAATGAATTACAATGGATCGTACGAATGAATTAGAATGGATCGTACGAATGAATTAGAATAGCTCATACGAATGAATTAGAATGAATCGTATGAATGAATTAGAATGGTTACATTCGTGCGAATGAATTAGAATAGATCGTACGAATGAATTAGAATGGATCGTACGAATAAATTAGAATGGATCGTGGGAATGAATTAGAATGGATCGTACGAATGAATTAGAATGGATCCACCGAATGAGTTAGAATGGATCATACGAATGAATTAGAATGGATTGTACGAATGAGTTAGAATGGATTGTGCGAATGAATTAGAATGGATCGTATGAATGAATAAGAATGGATCGTACGAATGAATTAAAAAGGATCGTGCGAATGAATTAGCATGAATCGTACGAATGTATTAGAATGGATCGTACGAATGAATTAGAATGAATCGTACGATCCATTCTAATTCAATCATCCGATCCATTCTAATTCATTCGCATAAATGTATCCATTCTAATTCATTCGTATAATCCATTCTATTTCATTCGTACGATCCATTCTTACTCATTCGTATGATCCATTCTAATTAATTCGTATGATCCATTCTAATTCATTCGTATGATTCATTCTAATTCATTCGTACGATCCATTCTAATTCATTCGCACGATCCATTCTAATTCATTCATACGATCCATTCTAATTCATTCATACGATCCATTCTAATTCATTCATACAATCTATTCGAATGGATCATGCGATCCATTCGAATTCATTTGCACGATCCATTCTAATTTATTCATACGATCCATTCTAATTCATTCATACAATGCATTATAATTCTTTCACACGATCCATTGTAATTCATTCGTACGATCCATTCTAATTCATTCGTACAATCCATTCTATTTCATTTGTACGATCCATTCTTCCTCATTCGTATGATCCATTCTAATTCATTCGTACGATCCATTCTAATTCATTTGTACGATCCATTCTAATTCATTCGTACAATCCATTCTATTTCATTCGTACGATCCATTCTTACTCATTCGTATGATCCATTCTAATTCATTCGCACGAATGTATCCATTCTAATTCATTCATACAATCCATTCTAATTCATTCCGTACGATCCATTCTAATTCATTCGTACGATCGTATGAATGAATTAGAATGGATCGTACGAATGAATTAGAATAGATTGTGCGAATTAATTAGAATGGATCGTACGAATGAATTAGAATGGATCGTACGAATGAATTAGAATGGATCATACGAATGAGTAAGAATGGATCGTACGAATGAATTAGAATGGATCGTACGAATGAATTAGAATGGATCGTACGAATAAATAAGAATGGATACATTCGTCCGAATGAATTAGAATGGATCATACGAGTGAGTTAGAATGGATCGTACGAATGAAATAGAATAGATTGTACGAATGAATTAGAATGGATCCTACGAATGAATTAGAATGGATCGTGTGAAAGAATTAGAATGGATTGTATGAATGAATTAGAATGGATCGTATGAATGAATTAGAATGGATCATGCGAATGAATTCGAATGGATCATATGAATTTATTCTAATTCATTCATACAATCCATTCTAATTCCTTCACACGATCCATTCTAATTCATTCGTACGTTCCATTCTAATTCATTAGCACGATCCATGCTAATTCATTCATTCGATCAATTCTAATTCATTAGCACGATCCATTCTAATTCATTCGTACGATCCATTCTAATTCATTCGCACGATCCATTCTAATTCATTCATAGGATCCATTCTAATTCATTCATACGATCTATTCTACTTCTTTCGCACGAATGTATCCATTCTAATTCATTCGCACGAATGTATCCATTCTAATTCATTCGTACGATCCATTCTAATTCATTCGCACGATCCATTCTAATTAATTCGTACGATCAATTCTAATTCATTCGCACGAATGTATCCATTCTAATTCATTCGTATGATCCATACTAATTCATTCATAGGATCCATTTTAATTCATTCATACAATCCATTCTAATTCATTCGCACGAATGTATCCATTCTAATTCATTCGTACGATCAGTTCTAATTCATTCACAAAATCTATTCTAATTCATTCATACGATCCATTCTAATTCATTCACACGAATGTATCCATTCTAATTCATTCATACGATCCATTTTAATTCATTCGTACGATCCATTCTAATTCACTCATACGATCCATTCTAATACATTCATACGATCCATTCTAATTCATTTGCACGAATATATCCATTCTAATTCATTCGTACGATCCATTCTAATTCCTTCGTACGATCCATTCTAATTCATTCGTACGATCTATTCTATTTCATTCGTACGATCCATTCTTACTCATTCGTACGATCCATTCTAATTCATTCGTCCGATCCATTCTAATTCATTCGTACAATCCATGCTAATTCATTCGTTCGATCAATTCTAATTCATTAGCACGATCCATTCTAATTCATTCGTACGATCCATTCTAATTCATTCGCACGATCCATTCTAATTCATTCATAGGATCCATTCTAATTCATTCATACGATCTATTCTAATTCTTTCGCACGAATGTATCCATTCTAATTCATTCGCACGAATGTATCTATTCTAATTCATTCGTACGATCCATTCTAATTCATTCGCACGATCCATTCTAATTCATTCGTACGATCAATTCTAATTCATTAGCACGATCCATTCTAATTCATTCGTACGATCCATTCAAATTCATTCGCACGATCCGTTCTAATTCATTCGTACAATCCATTCTATTTTATTCGTACGGATCGTACGAATAAATTAGAATGAATCGTACGAATGAACTAGAATGGATACATTCGTGCGAATGAATTAGAATAGATTATACCAATGAATTAGAATGGATCGTACGAATGAATTAGAATGGATCTTACGAATGAATTAGAATGGATCGTACGAATGAATTAGAATGGATACATTCGTGCGAATGAATTAGAATGGATCAAACGAATGAATTAGAATGGATCGTACGAATGAATTAGAATGGATCAAATGAATGAATTAGAATGGATCGTACGAGTGAATTAGAATGGATACATTCGTGCGGATGAATTAGAATGGATCGTGCACGGATGTATCCATTCTAATTCATTCGTACGATCCATTCTGCACAAAGGTATCCATTCTAATCCATTCGTAGGATCCATTCTAATTCATTCGTACGATCCATTCTAATTCATTCGTACGATCCATTCTAATTCATTCGCTCGAATGTATCCATTCTAATCCATTCGTACGATCCATTCTAATCCATTCGTACGATCCATTCTCATTCATTCGCATGAATGTAACCATTCTAAATCATTCATTTGATCCATTCTAATTCATTCGTACGATCCATTCTAATTCATTCGTCCGATCCATTCTAAGTCATTCGCACAAATGTATCCATTCTAATTCATTCGTACGATCCATTCTAATTCATTCGTAAGATCCATTCTAATTCATTCGTACGATCCATTCAAATTCATTCGTACGATCCATTCTAATTCATTCGTACGATCCAATCTAATTCATTCGCACGAATGTATCCATTCTAATTCACTCGTAAAATCCATTCTATTTCATTCGTACGATCCATTCTTACTCATTCGTATGATCCATTCTAATTCATTCGTATGATCCATTCTAATTCACTCGTACGATCCATTCTATTTCATTCGCACGATCCATTCTAATTCATTCATACGATCCATTCTAATTCGTTCATACGATCCATTCAAATTCATTCCTACAATCCATTCTAATTCATTCGCCCGATCCATTCTAATTCATTCATACGATCCATTCTATTCGAATGGATCATGCGATCCATTCGAATTCATTCGCACGATCCATTCTAATTCATTCATACGATCCATTCTAATTCATTCACACGATCCATTCTAATTCATTAGCATGGATCGTGCTAATGAATTAGAATGGAATATACGAATGAATTAGAATGGATCGTAGAATGGATCGTACGAATGAATTAGAATGAATTAGAATGGATCGTACGAATGAATTAGAATGGATCATACGAATGAGTAAGAATGGATCATACAAATGAAATAGAATGGATTGTACGAATGAATTAGAATGGATCCTACGAATGAATTAGAATGGATCGTGTGAAAGAATTAGAATGGATTGTATGAATGAATTAGAATGGATCGTATGAATGAAATAGAATGGATTGTACGAATGAATTAGAATGGATCGTACAAATGAATTAGAATGGATCGTACGAATGAATTAGAATGGATCATACGACTGAGTAAGAATGGATCGTACGAATGAATTAGAATGGATCGTACGAATGAATTAGAATGGATCGTACGAATAAATTAGAATGGATACATTCATCCGAATGAATTAGAATGGATCATACGAATGAGTAAGAATGGATCGTACGAATGAAATAGAATAGATTGTAGGGACGATTGAATTAGAATGGATCGTACGATTCATTCTAATTCAGTCGTACGATCCATTCTAATACATTCGTACGATTCATTCTAACTCATTCGGTGGATCCATTCTAATTCATTCGTACGATCCATTCTAATTCATTCCCACGATCCATTCTAATTTATTCGTACTTTCCATTCTAATTCATTCGTACGATCTATTCTAATTCATTCGCACGAATGTAACCATTCTAATTCATTCATACGATTCATTCTAATTCATTCGTATGAGCTATTCTAATTCATTCGTACGATCCATTCTACTTCATTCGTACGATCCATTGTAATTCATTCATACAATCCATTTAGATTCATTCGCACAACTGTATCCATTCAAATTCATTCGTACGATCCATTCTAATTCATTCATACGATCCATTCTAATTCATTCATACGATCTATTCTAATTCATTCATACAATCCATTCTAATTCATTCATACGATCCAATCTAATTCATTCGTACGATCCATTCTAATTCATTCGCACGATCCATTCTAATTCATTCGTACGATCCATTCTAATTCATTCGTACGATCCATTCTAATTCACTCATACGATCCATTCTAATACATTCATACGATCCATTCTAATTCATTTGCACGAATATATCCATTCTAATTCATTCGTACGATCCATTCTAATTCATTCATACGATCCATTCTAATTCATTTGCACGAATATATCCATTCTAATTCATTCGTACGATCCATTCTAATTCCTTCGTACGATCCATTCTAATTCGTTCGTACGATCCATTCTAATTCATTCGTACGATCCATTCTAATTCATTAATATGATCCATTCTAATTCATTCGTACGATCTATTCTAATTCATTAGCACGATCCATTCTAATTCATTCTACGATCCATTCTAATTCATTCGTACGATCCATTCTAATTCATTCGTACGATCCATTCTAATTCATTCGTAAGATCCATTCTAATTCATTCGTACGATCCATTCTAATTCATTCGTACGATCTATTCTAATTCATTCGCACGAATGTATCCATTCTAGTTCATTCGTACGATCCATTCTAATTCATTCGTACGATCCATTCTAATTCATTCGCACGATCCATTCTAATTCATTCGTACGATCCATTCTAATTCATTCATATGATCCATTCTAATTCATTCGCACGAATGTATCCATTCTAATTCATTCATACGATCCATTCTACTTCATTCGTACTATTCGTTCTAATTCACTCATACGATCCATTCTAATTCATTCATACGATCCATTCTAATTCATTTCCACGAATATATCCATTCTAATTCATTCGTACGATCCATTCTAATTCCTTCGTACGATCCATTCTAATTCCTTCGTACGATCCATTCTAATTCCTTCGTTCGATCCATTCAAATTAATTCGTACGATCCATTCTAATTCATTCGTATGATCCATTCTAATTCATTCGTACGATCCATTCTTACTTATTCGTACGATCCATTCTAATTCATTCATACGATCCATTCTAATTCATTCCGTATGATCCATTCTAATTCATTTATACGATCTATTCTTTCATACAATCCATTCTAATTCTTTCGTGCGAATGAATTAGAATGGATACATTTGTGCATATGAATTAGAATGGATCGTACGAATGAATTAGAATGGATAATATTAATGAATTAGAATGGATCGTACGAATGAATTAGAATGGATACATTCGTGCGAATGAATTAGAATGGATCGTGCGAATCAATTAGACTGGATCGTGCGAATGAATAAGAATAGATCGTGCTAATGAATTAGAATTGATCGAACGAATTCATTCTAATTCATTCATACAATCCATTCTAATTCTTTCACACGATCCATTCTAATTCATTCGTACGATCCATTCTTACTCATTGGCACGATCCATTCTAATTCATTCGCACGAATGTATCCATTCTAATTCATTCGTACGAATCCATTCTAATTCATTCGTACAATCTATTCTATTCCATTCTAATTCATTCGTACGATCCATTCTTACTCATTCGTACGATCCATTCTAATTCATTCGTACGATCCATTCTATTCTAGTTCATTCGTACGATCCATTCTAATTCATTCGTACGATCCATTCTTATTCATTCTTACTCATTCGTATGATCCATTCTAATTCATTCGGACGAATGTATCCATTCTAATTTATTTGTACGAACCATTCTAATTCATTCGTACGATCCATTCTAATTCATTCGTACGATCCATTCTAATTCATTCGTACGATCCATTCTAATTCATTCGTACGATCCATTCTAATTCATTCATACGATCTATTCTAATTCATTCATTCGTACGATCCATTCTAATTCATTCGTACGATCCATTCTAATTCATTCGCACGATCCATTCTAATTCATTCATAGGATCCATTCTAATTCATTCGTACAATCCATTCTAATTCTTTCATACGATTCATTCTAATTCATTCGTACGATCCATTCTAATTCACTCATACGATCCATTCTAATACATTCATACGATCCATTCTAATTCATTTGCACGAATATATCCATTCTAATTCATTCGTACGATCCATTCTAATTCATTCGTACGATCCATTCTAATTCATTCGTAAGATACATTCTAATTCATTCGTACGATCCATTCTAATTCATTCGTACGATCCATTCTAATTCCTTTGTACGAATGAATTAGAATGGATACATTTGTGCGAATGAATTAGAATGGATCGTACGAATGAATTAGAATGGATCGTATGAATGAATTAGAATGGATCGTACGAATGAATTAGAATGGATCTTACGAATGAATTAGAATGGATCGTACGAATGAATTAGAATGGATATATTCGTGCAAATGAATTAGAATGGATCGTATGAATGTATTAGAATGGATCGTATGAATGAATTAGAATAGTTCGTACAAATGAATTAGAATGGATCGTACGAAGGAATTAGAATGGATCGTACGAATGAATTAGAATGGGTCGTATGAATTAGAATGGATATATTCGTGCAAATGAATTAGAATGGATCGTATGAATGTATTAGAATGGATCGTATGAGTGACTTAGAATGGATCGTACGAATGAATTAGAATGGATCGTATGAATGAAATAGAATGGATACATTCGTGCGAATGAATTTGAATTGATCGTACGAATATATTAGAATGGATCGTGCGAATGAATTAGAATGGATCGTAAGAATGAATTAGAATGGATCGTACGAATGAACTAGAATGGATACATTCGTGCGAATGAATTAGAATGGATCGTACGAATGAATTAGAATGGATCGTACGAATGAATACGAATGGATCGTGCTAATGAATTAGAATGGATCGTACGATCTATTCTAATTCTTTCGCACGAATGTATCCAATCTAATTCATTCGCACGAATGTATCCATTCTAATTCATTCGTACGATCCATTCTAAATCATTCGTACAATCCATTCTATTTCATTCGTACGATCAATTCTAATTCATTAGCACGATCCTTTCTAATTCATTCGTACGATCCATTCTAATTCATTCGTACGATCCATTCTAATTCATTCGTACGATCCATTCTAATTCATTCGCATGATCCATTCTAATTCATTCGTACGATCAATTCTAATTCATTCGCACGAATGTATCCATTCTAATTCATTCATACGATCCATTCAAATTCATTCGTACGATCCAATCTAATTCACTCATACGATCCATTCTAATACATTAATACGATCCATTCTAATTCATTTGCACGAATATATCCATTCTAATTCATACGATCCATTCTAATTCATTCGTACGATCCATTCTAATTCCTTCGTACGATCCATTCTAATTCATTCGTACGATCTATTCTAATTCATTCGTACGATCCATTCTAATTCATTCGTACGATCCATTCTAATTCATTCGTAAGATCCATTCTAATTCATTCGTACGATCCATTCGAATTCATTCGTACGATCCATTCTAATTCATTCACACGAATGTATCCATTCTAGTTCATTCGTACGATCCATTCTAATTCATTCGTATGATCAATTCTAATTCATTCGTACGAATGTATCCATTCTAATTCATTTGTATAATCCATTCTAATTCATTCGCACGATCCATTCTAATTCATTCGTACGATCCATTCTAATTCATTCGTACGATCCATTCTAATTCATTCGTATGATCCATTCTAATTAATTCGTATGATCCATTCTAATTCATTCGTACGATCCATTCTAATTCATTTGCACGAATATATCCATTCAAATTCTAATTCATTAGCACGATCTATTCTAATTCATTCATACGATCCATTCTAATTCATTCGCACGAATGTATCCATTCTAATTCATTCATACGATCCATTCTAATTCATTCGCACGATCCATTCTAATTCATTAGCACGAATATATCCATTCTAATTCATTCGCACGATCCATTCTAATTCATTCGTATGATCAATTCTAATTCATTCATACGATCCATTCTAATTCATTCGCACGAATGTATCCATTCTAATTCATTAGCACGATCCATTCTAATTCATTCATATGATCCATTCTAATTCCTTCGTACGATCCATTCTACTTACTTCGTATCCATTCTAATTCACTCATACTATCCGTTCTAATTCATTCATACGATCTATTCTAATTCATTCATACAATCCATTCTAATTCTTTCACACGATCCATTCTAATTCATTCGTACGATCAATTCTAATTCATTCGCACAATCCATTCTAATTCATTCGCACGAATGTATCCATTCTAAATCATTCGTACAATCCATTCTATTTCATTCATACGATCCATTCTTACTCATTGTACGAATGAATTAGAATGGATCGTGTGAAAGAATTAGAATGGATCGTACGAATGAATTAGAATGGATACATTCGTGCGAATGAATTAGAATGGATACATTCGTGCGAAAGAATTAGAATATATCGTATGAATGAATTAGAATGGATCCTATGAATGAATTAGAATTGATCGTACGAATAAAATAGAATGGATTGCACGAAAGATTTAGAATGGATCGTACGAATGAATTAGAATGGATCGTGTGAAAGAGTTAGAATGGATTGTATGAATGAATTAGAATGGATCGTACGAATGAATTAGAATGGATCGTACGAAGGAATTAGAATGGATCGTACGAATGTATTAGAATGGATCCTATGAATGAATTAGAATGGATCGTGCGAATGAATTAGAATGGATCGTACGAATGAATTAGAATGGATCGTGCTAATAAATTAGAATTGATCGAACGAATGAATTAGCATGGATCGTGCTAATGAATTAGAATGAATCGTGCGAATGAATTAGAATGGATCGTACGAATGAATTAGAATGGATCGTACGAATGAACTAGAATGGATACATTAGTGCGAATGAATTAGAATGGATCGTACGAATGAATTAGAATGGATCGTACGAATGAATTAGAATGGATCGTACGAATGAATTAGAATGGATACATTCGTGCGAATGAATTAGAATGGATCGTACGAATGAATTAGAATGGATCGTGCGAATGAATTAGAATGGATCGTACGAATGAATTAGAATGGATTCGTACGAATGAATTAGAATGGATACATTCGTGCGTACGAATGAATTAGAATGGATCGTACGAATGAATTAGAATGGATCGTACGAATGAATTAGAATGGATCGTACGAATGAATTAGAATGGATCATACGAATTAATTAGAATGGATCGTACGAATTAATTAGAATGGATCGTACGAATGAATTAGAATGGATCGTACGAATGAATTAGAATGGATCCTACGAATTAATTAGAATGGATCGTACGAATGAATTAGAATGGATACATTCGTGCGAATGAATTAGAATGGATTGTGTGAATGAATTAGAATGGATCGTAAGAATTAATTAGAATGGATCATATTAATGAATTAGAATGGATCGTACGAATGAATTAGAATGGATACATTCGTGCGAATGAATTAGAATGGATCGTGCGCGAATGTATCTATTCTAATTCATTCGTACGATCCATTCTAATTCATTAATATGATCCATTCTAATTCATTCGTACGATCCATTCTAATTCATATGCACAAAGGTATCCATTCTAATCCATTCGTAGGATCCCTTCTAATCCATTCGTACGATCCATTCTAATTCATTCATACGATCCATTCTAATTCATTCGCTCGAGTGTATCCATTCTAATCCATTCGTACGATCCATTCTAATCCATTCGTACGATCCATTCTAATTCATTCGCATCAATGTAACCATTCTAATTCATTCATTTGATCCATTCTAATTCATTCGTACGATCCATTCTAATTCATTCATCCGATCCATTCTAATTCATTCGCACGAATGTATCCATTCTAATTCATTCGTACGATCCATTCAAATTCATTCGTACGATCCATTCTAATTCATTCATAAGATCCATTCTAATTCATTCGTACGATCCATTCTAATTCATTCGTACGATCCATTCTAATTCATTCGCACGAATGTATCCATTCTAGTTCTTTCGTACGATCCATTCTAATTCATTCGTATGATCCATTCTAATTCATTCGCACGATCCATTCTAATTCATTCGTACGATCAATTCTAATTTATTCGCACGAATGTATCCATTCTAATTCATTCGTACGATCCATTCTAATTCATTCGTACGATCCATTCTAATTCATTCGTACGATCCATTCTAATTCATTCGTCCGATCCATTCTAATTCATTCGCACGAATGTATCCATTCTAGTTCATTCGTACGATTCATTCTATTTCATTCGTACGATCCATTCTAATTCATTCGGACGAATGTATCAATTCTAATTTATTCGTACGATCCATTCTAATTCATTCGTACGATCCATTCTAATTCATTCGTAAGATCTATTCTAATTCATTCGTCCGATCCATTCTAATTCATTCGCACGAATATATCCATTCTAATTCATTCGTACGATCCATTCTAATTCATTCATACGATCCATTCTAATTCATTCGTAAGATCCATTCTAATTCATTCGTACGATCCATTCTAATTCATTCGTACGATCCATTCTAATTCATTCGCACGAATGTATCCATTCTAGTTCATTCGTACGATCCATTCTAATTCATTCGTACGATCCATTCTAATTCATTCGCACGATCCATTCTAATTCATTAGTACGATCAATTCTAATTCATTCGCACGAATGTATCCATTCTAATTCATTCGTACGATCCATTCTAATTCATTCGTACGATCCATTCTAATTCATTCATACAATCCATTCTAATTCTTTCACACGATCCATTCTAATTCATTCGTAGGATCCATTCTAATTCATTCGTACAATCTATTCTATTTCATTCGTACGATCCATTCTTACTCATTCGTATGATCTATTCTAATTCATTCGCATGAATGTATCCATTCTAATTCATTCGTACGAATCCATTCTAATTCATTCGTACAATCCATTCTATTTCATTCGTACGATCCATTCTTACTCATTCGTACGATCCATTCTAATTCAATCATAAGATCCATTCTAATTCATTCGTACGATCCATTCTAATTCATTCATACAATCCATTCTAATTTATTCCGTACGATCCATTCTAATTCATTCGCTCGAATGTATCCATTCTAATCCATTCGTACGATCCATTCTAATCCATTCGTACGATCCATTCTAATTCATTCGCGTGAATGTAACCATTCTAATTCATTCATTTGATCCATTCTAATTCATTCGTATGATCCATTCTAATTCATTAGCACGATCCATGCTAAATTATTCGTTCGATCAATTCTAATTCATTAGCACGATCCATTCTAATTCATTCGTACGATCCATTCTAATTCATTCGCACGATCCATTCTAATTCATTCATAGGATCCATTCTAATTCATTCAGACGATCTATTCTAATTCTTTCGCACGAATGTATCCCTTCTAATTCATTCGCACAAATGTATCCATTCTAATTCATTCGTACGAATCCATTCTAATTCATTCGTACAATCTATTCTATTTCATTCGTACGATCCATTCTAGTTCATTCGTACGATCCATTCTAATTCATTCGTATGATCCATTCTAATTCATTCGTATGATCCATTCTAATTAATTCGTATGATCCATTCTAATTCATTCGTACGATCCATTCTAATTCATTCGTACAATCCATTCTAATTCATTCGCATGAATGTATTCATTCTAATTAATTCGTACGATCCATTCTAATTCATTCGTATGATCCATTCTTGTTCATTCGCACGATCCAGTCTAATGGATTCGCACGATCCATTCTAATTCATTCGCACGAATGTATCCATTCTAATTCATTCATACGATCTATTCTAATTCATTCATACGATCCATTCTAATTCATTCGCACAAATGTATCCATTCTAATTCATTCGTACGATCCATTCTAATTCATTCGTACGATCAGTTCTAATTCATTCACAAAATCTATTCTAATTCATTCATACGATCCATTCTAATTCATTCCCATGATCCATTCTAATTCATTCGTACGATCCATTCTAATTCTTTCACACGATCCATTCTAATTCATTCGTACGATCCATTCTAATTCATTCGCACGATCCATTCTAATTCTTTCGTACGATCCATTCTAATTCATTCATACGATCCATTCTAATTCATTCGTATGATCCATTCTAATTCATTCGCAGAAATGTATACAATCTAATTCATTCATACGATCCATTCTTACTCATTCGTATGATCCATTCTATTTCATTCGTACGATCTATTCTAATTCATTCGTACGGTCCATTCTAATTCATTCGTACGATCCATTCTAATTCATTCGTACGATCCATTCTAATTCATTCACACGATCCATTCTAATTCATTCGTACGATCCATTCTAATTCATTCGTGCAATCCATTCTATTTCATTCGTACGATCCATTCTTACTCATTCGTACGATCCATTCTAATTCATTCACATGAATGTATCCATTCGTACGAATGAATTAGAATAGATTGTACGAATGAATTAGAATGGATCGTACGAATGAATTAGAATGGATCGTACGAAGGAATTAGAATGGATCGTACGAATGAATTAGAATGGATCGTACGAATGAATTAGAATAGATCGTACGAAGGAATTAGAATGGATCGTACGAAGGAATTAGAATGGATCGTACGAATGAATTAGACTGGATCGTACGAATGAATTTGAATGGATACATTTGTGCGAATGAATCTAAATGAATTGTATGAATGAATTACAATGGATCGTACGAATGAATTAGAATGGATCATACGAATGAATTAGAATAGCTCATACGAATGAATTAGAATGAATCGTATGAATGAATTAGAATGGTTACATTCGTGCGAATGAATTAGAATAGATCGTACGAATGAATTAGAATGGATCGTACGAATAAATTAGAATGGATCGTGGGAATGAATTAGAATGGATCGTACGAATGAATTAGAATGGATCCATCGAATGAGTTAGAATGGATCATACGAATGAATTAGAATGGATTGTACGAATGAATTAGAATGGATAAATGAAATAGAATGGATTGTACGAATGAATTAGAATGGATCGTGCGAATGAATTAGAATGGATCGTACGAATGAATTAGAATGGATCGTACGAATGAACTAGAATGGATACATTCGTGCGAATGAATTAGAATGGATCGTACGAATGAATTAGAATGGATCGTACGAATGAATTAGAATTGATCTTATGAATTAATTAGAATGGATCGTACGAATGAATTAGAATGGATCCACCGAATGAGTTAGAATGGATAATACGAATGAATTAGAATGGATCGTACGAATGAATTAGAATGATCATACGAATGAGTAAGAATGGATCATATGAATGAATTAGATTGGATACATTTTGCGAATGAATTAGATTGGATCGGACGAATGAATTAGAATTAGAATGGATTGTATGAATGAATTAGAATGGATGGTACGAATGAATTAGAATGGATCATATGACTTAATTAGAATGGATCATACAAATGAATTAGAATGGATCGTACGAATGAATTACAATGGATCGTACGAATGAATTAGAATGGATACATTCGTGCGAATGAATTAGAATGGATTGTGCGAATGAATAGGAACAGATAGTGCGAATGAATTAGAATGGATCGTACGAATGAATTAGAATGGATCGTGCGAATGAATCAGAATGGATCGTACGAATGAATTAGAATGGATACATTTGTGCGAATGAATTAGAATGGATCGTACGAATGAATTAGAATGGATCGTATGCATGAATTAGAATGGATCGTACGAATGAATTAGAATGAATCGTGCGAATGAATTAGAATGGATCGTACGAATGAATTAGAATGGATCGTGTGAAAGAATTAGAATGGATCGTACGAATGAATTAGAATGGATCGTGCGAATGAATTAGAATGGATCGTACGAATGAATTAGAATGGATACATTTGTGTGAATGAATTAGAATGGATCGTACGAATGAATTAGAATGGATCGTATGAATGAATTAGAATGGATCGTACGAATAAATTAGAATGGATCGTGCGAATGAATTAGAATGGATCGTACGAATAAATTAGAATGGATCGTACGAATGAACTAGAATGGATACATTCGTGCGAATGAATTAGAATGGATTGTACGAATGAATTAGAATGGATCGTACGAATGAATTAGAATGGATATTACGAATGAATTAGAATGGATCGAACGAATGAATTAGAATGGATACATTCGTGCGAATGAATTAGAATGGATCGGACGAATGAATTAGAATGGATATATTCGTGCAAATGAATTAGAATGGATCGTATGAATGTATTAGAATGGATCGTATGAGTGAATTAGAATGGATCGTACGAATGAATTAGAATGGATCGTATGAATGAATTAAAATGGATACATTCGTGCGAATAAATTAGAATTGATCGTACAAATGAATTAGAATGGATCGTGCGAATGAATTAGAATGGATCGTACGAATGAAATAGAATAGATCGTACGAATGAACTAGAATGGATACATTCGTGCGAATGAATTAGAATGGATCGTACGAATGAATTAGAATGGATCGTACGAATGAATTAGAATGGATTGTGCTAATGAATTAGAATTGATCGTACGAATGAAATAGAATGGATTGTACAAATGATTTAGTATGGATCGTACGAATGAATTAGAATGGATACATTCGTGCGAATGAATTAGAATGGATACCTTCGTGTGAAAGAATTAGAATAGATCGTATGAATGAATTAGAATGTATCCTATGAATGAATTAGAATGGATCGTGCGAATGAATTAGAATGGATCGTGCTAATGAATTAGAATTGATCGAACAAATGAATTAGCATGGATCGTGCTAATGAATTAGAATGGAACGTACGAATGAATTAGAATGGATTGTGTGAAAGAATTAGAATGGATTGTATGAATGAATTAGAATGGATCGTATGAATGTATTCGAATGGATCGTAAGAATTCATTCTAATTCATTCATACAATCCATTCAAATTCTTTCACACGATCTATTCTGATCCATTCTACGATCCATTCTAATTCATTCGCACAATCCATTCTATTTCATTCGTACGATCCATTCTTACTCATTCGTACGATCCATTCTAATCCATTCTAATTCATTCATACAATCCATTCTAATTCTTTCACACGATCCATTCTAATTCATTCGTAGGATCCATTCTAATTCATTCGTACAATCTACTCTATTTCATTCGTACGATCCATTCTTACTCATTGGTACGATCCATTCTAATTCATTCCATTCTAATTCATTCGCTCGAATGTATCCATTCTAATCCATTCGTACGATCCATTCTAATCCATTCGTACGATCCATTCTAATTCATTCTAGTTCATTCATACAATCCATTCTAATTTATTCGCACGAATGTATCCATTCTAATTCATTTGCACGATCCATTCTAATTCATTCCTATGATCTATTCTAATTCATTCGTACGATCCATTCTAATTCATTCGTACGATCCATTCTAATTCATTCGTATATTCCATTCTAATTCATTAGCACGATCCATGCTAATGAATTAGAATGGATCGTGTGAATGAATTAGAATGGATCGTATGAATGAATTAGAATGGGTCGTGCGAATGAATTCGAATGGATCGCATGATCCATTCGAATAGAATGGATCGTATGAATGAATTAGAATGGATCGGGCGAATGAATTAGAATGGATTGTAGGAATGAATTAGAATGGATCGTATGAATGAATTAGATTTGATAGTATGAATGAATTAGAATGGATCGTGCGAATGAATTAGAATGGATCGTACGAATGAAATAGAATGGATCATACGAATGAATTAGAATGGATCATACGAATGAGTAAGAATGGATCGTACGAATGAAATAGAATGGATTGTACGAATGAATTAGAATGGATACATTCGTGCGAATGAATTAGAATGGATCGTACGAATGAATTAGAATGGATCGTACGAATGAATTAGAATGCATCGTACGAAAGAATTAGAATGGATATATTCGTGCGAATGAATTAGAATGGATCGTACGAATGAATTAGACTGGATCGTACGAATGAATTTGAATGGATACATTTGTGCGAATGAATCTAAATGGATTGTATGAATGAATTACAATGGATCATACGAATGAATTAGAATGGATCGTACGAATGAATTAGAATGTATCAAATAAATGAATTAGAATGGTTACTGTGGGTGAAAATCTTCGTGCCGACCCGAAGACCTTCGCAGCACCAGTCAATTGAAGGTTCGAGTTGAAGTCGAAGATCGTTGTTCGATCTGTCGATTGGAGTTGAAGTTACCTCTTTCGATATGTAAACAGAGAGGCAATCAGAGAGAGAGAGAGTTTGACACGAGAGATGTGATCTCAGAGTTCAGCCGAAGCCTACGTCTCCGTGCTATAGGGAGCAACCCGAATTCACTAACACTTATTTCGAAGTGATCTCGACAGGCCGAGTCTCACTCAAGACGATCTGATCTCTTCGAAGGAGAGAAGATCAAAGGGAGATGGAAGAGGGAGAGTTGAGAGATTCCAAAGCTCTGGTTCTGAAAGTCTGATCTCAGAATGGAAATCAAAATTTTCGGGATCCTTTTACATTTGAAGGCTCTGCTATTTATAGGATTCTCTGGTGGTAAATGGCGGTTTCTGCTGCAGTATCTGGGGATCCTCCAGGTAAAGCTGGTGGGCTCCGCTGTCGTTTTTAGGGGCCCACCAGGCAGGGCCGGTGGGTCCCGTGGTAATCTTCGTGGGTCCACCAGGCAGGGCTGGTGGGTCCCGTGGTAGTCTTCGTGGGCCCACCAGGTAGGGCTGATGGGTCCCGCGGTAGTCTTCGTGGGCCCACCAGGCAGGGCTGGTGGGTCCCGTGGTAGTCTTCGTGGGCCCACCAGGCAGGGCCGGTGGGTCCCGTGGTAGTCTTCGTGGGCCCACCAGGCAGGGCCGGTGGGTCCCGTGGTAGTCTTCGTGGGCCCACCAGGCAGGGCTGGTGGGTCCCGTGGTATTCTTTGTGGGCCCACCAGGCAGGGCCGGTGGGTCCCGTAGTAGTTGGTAAACTTCTGCCAAAATTTGCACCCACAGTTACATTCATGTGAATGAATTAGAATGGATCGTACGAATGGATTAGAATGGATCATATGAGTGAATAAGAATGGATACGAAAGAATTAGAATGGATCGTACGAAGGAATTAGAATGGATCATACGAATGAAATAGAATGGATCGTACGAAGGAATTAGAATGGATCGTACGAAGGAATTAGAATGCATTCGTATGATCCATTCTAATTCATTCGGACGAATGTATCCATTCTAATTTATTCGTACGATCCATTCTAATTCATTCGTACGATCCATTCTAATTCATTTGTACGATCCATTCTTACTCATTCGTATGATACATTCTAATTCATTCGTACGATCCATTCTAATTCATTTGCACGAATGTATCCATTCCATTCGTACGATCCATTCATACGATCCATTCTAATTCATTCATACAATCCATTCTAATTCTTTCACACGATCCATTCTATTTCATTCGTACGATCCATTCTAATTCATTCGTACGATCCATTCTAATTCATTCGTACGATCCATTCTACGATCCATTCTAATTCATTTGTATCCATTCTATTTCATTCGCACGATCCATTCTAATTCATTCGCGCAATCTATTCTAATTCATTCGTACGATCCATTCTAATTCATTCGTACGATCCATTCTAATTCATTCATACAATCCATTCTAATTTATTCGCACGAATGTATCCATTCTAATTCATTTGCACGATCCATTCTAATTCATTCCTATGATCTATTCTAATTCATTCGTACGATCCATTCTAATTCATTCTAATTCATTCGTACGATCCATTCTATGATCCATTCTAATTCATTCGTATTTTCCATTCTAATTCATTAGCACGATCCATGCTAATGAATTAGAATGGATCGTACGATCCAATCTAATTCATTCATACGATCCATTCTTACTCATTCGTATGATCCATTCTAATTCAATCGTACGATCCATTCTAATTCATTCGTACGATCCATTCTAATTCCTTCGTATGATCCATTCTAATTAATTCGTACGATCCATTCTAATTCATTCGTATGATCCATACTAATTCATGGAATTAGAATGGATCCACCGAATGAGTTAGAATGGATCATACGAATGAATTAGAATGGATTGTACGAATGAATTAGAATGGATTGTGCGAATGAATTAGAATGGATCCTACGAATGAATTAGAATGGATCGTGTGAAAGAATTAGAATGGATTGTATGAATGAATTAGAATGGATCGTATGAATGAATTAGAATGGATCGTGCGAAGGAATTCGAATGGATCGTACGAATTCATTCTAATTTATTCATACAATCCATTCTAATTCTTTCACACGATCCATTCTAATCCATTCTAATTCGTACGATCCATTCTTACTCATTCGTACGATCCATTCTTACTCATTCGTATGATCCATTCTAATTCATTCGGACGAATGTATCCATTTTAATTTATTCGCACGATCCATTCTAATTCATTCGTACGATCCATTCTAATTCATTCGCACGATCCATTCTAATTCATTCATAGGATGCATTCTAATTTATTCATACGATCTATTCTAATTCTTTCGCACGAATGTATCCATTCTAATTCATTCGCACAAATGTATCCATTCTAATTCATTCGTACGATCCATTCTAATTCATTCGTACGATCCATTCTAATTCATTCGTACGATCCATTCTAATTCATTCGTACGATCTATTCTAATTCATTCATACAATCCATTCTAATTCTTTCATACGATCCATTCTAATACATTCGTACGATCCATTCTAATTCATTCGCACAATCCATTCTATTTCATTCGTACGATCCATTCTTACTCATTGGTACGATCCATTCTAATTCATTCGCACGAATATATCCATTTTAATTCATTCGTACGAATCCATTCTAATTCATTCGTACAATCCATTCTATTTCATTCGTACGATCCATTCTTACTCATTCGTATGATCCATTCTAATTCATTCGCACGAATGTATCCATTCTAAATCATTCATACGATCCATTCTAATTCATTCGTACGATCCATTCTAAATCATTCGTACAATCCATTCTATTTCATTCGTACGATCAATTCAAATTCATTCGTACGATCTATTCTAATTCATTCATACAATCCATTCTAATTCTTTCACACGATCCATTCTAATTCATTCTTAGGATCCATTCTAATTCATTCGTACAATCTATTCTATTTCATTCGTACGATCCATTCTTACTCATTCGTATGATCCATTCTAATTCATTCGGACGAATGTATCCATTCTAATTTAATTGTACGATCCATTCTAATTCATTCGTACGATCCATTCTAATTCATTCGTACGATCCATTCTTACTCATTCGTATGATCCATTCTAATTCATTCGTACGATCCATTCTAATTCATTCGTACGATCCATTCTAATTCATTCGCACAATCTATTCTAATTCATTCGTACGATCCATTCTAATTCATTCGTACGATCGTACGAATGAATTAGAATGGATCGTACGGAATGAATTAGAATGGATTGTATGAATGAATTAGAATGGATACATTCGTGTGAATGAATTAGAATGGATCATACGAATGAGTAAGAATGGATCGTACGAATGAAATAGAATGGATTGTACAAATGAATTAGAATGGATCGTCCAAATGAATTAGAATGGATCGTACGAATGAATTAGAATGGATACATTCGTGCGAAAGAATTAGAATAGATCGTATGAATGAATTAGAATGGATCCTATGAATGAATTAGAATGGATCGTGCGAATGAATTAGAATGGATCGTACGAATGAATTAGAATGGATCGTGCTAATGAATTAGAATTGATCGAACGAATGAATTAGCATGGATCGTGCTAATGAATTAGAATGGAACGTACGAATGAATTAGAATGGATCGTGTGAAAGAATTAGAATGGATTGTATGAATGAATTAGAATGAATTCGTACGATCTGTTGGGGGTAGCTGAAACTCGCACAAGAGCTCGCCCTCTCCCCCGTGCTCACTAGGTCATCTTGACAGGGAGCGAGATCCAATTTGGGCTGAAGGGGGCCTAGGCAAAGAGCTCGCCCTCTCCCCCGCACTCACCAAATCACCTTGGCAGGGAGCGAGATCCACATTGGGCTGAAGGGGCCCTAGGCAAAGAGCCCGCCCAAGCTCGCTCAGGAGCTCGCCCAGGCTCGCTCAGGAGCTCGCCAAGCTCGCACAGGAGTTCGCCCCACCCACGTGCTCACCAGATCATCTTGACAGGGAGCGAGATCCACGGTGGGCTGAAGGGGCCCAAGCTCGCCCGAGCTCACCCAGGATCGCCCAGGAGCTCGCCCAAGTTCGCCCGAGCTCGTCCACGAGCTCACCTAGGCTCGTTCAGGAGCTCACCTAGCTCGCACAGGAGCTAGCCCATGCTCGCTCAGGAGCTCATCTAGCTCGCGCAGGAGCTCGCCCATGCTCGCTCAGGAGCTCGCCCAAGCTCGCCCGGACCCCTGTTTATCGAAGAGGCTGCTCCCGAAAGGTCCGCCTCTTGATAGATATGGACAGAAGGACGGAGCCGTGCAGGGCGAGCTTGCCTACGCTTCCTCCCTGAGACCGCCCAGGCTTGAACGTTCCAGAATAGCCACCTGGCTGCGACAAGAAAGATGCTCTCCCCCACTCAAACCGCTTGGTAGGCTTCACGACAGAATGTCAGGGCGCGAGTACCAAAGGCCGTCAGACCCACGCGAGCTAGAACGTGGGGGTCTAGAAGGCTCTAGAAAGAATCTCCACGTGTCGGGCCACGGTAGGCCGCATATTGCTATAAATGCCCACCCCCAGGCTCCATAGTACAGGTTCGAAATCCCTTTCCCTACCACTTTGATATACCACAGCTCGCCGTTGTGCTACCGTGACTGACTTGAGCGTCGGAGGGTCTGCGCTCCTAAGGGAGCCAGTCGTTCTCACGTTCTCTTTTCCTTGTCTTGCAGGCAGCCCGCACGGACCAGTGAAAATATCCCCCAACATTTGGCGCCGTCTGTGGGATCTTCGATTGGTTCCTGCGAGAACGCCCACGGCCACAAGGGTGAACGCCGGTACCCTAGTAACCCAAAGATGGCCCCGGCGACGAGGGGACACAGGTGGACGAGGGCCCGTGGGGGGTCTGTGCACAGCGAACAGCCCGCCGAAACCCCCCAGCCCCTTGTCCCGCTCAGTGACCAGCTCCTGTTGGAGATGTTGGCCACCCAGCGGGCAATGATGGAGGAGCTGACGCGCTTGCGTCAGGCCCCAGCGGCGAGCCGGCGATCGGGACCATCGAGGGCCGCATCCCCCGTGCGACCTCCCGTCTCATCGCGTCTACCCACGACCGTCCCAGCTCGGCAAACTTCCCGCCCGGAACCCCCGGTTGAGAGGACGGCCGTGCGTGGAGCGAAGGAGACCCCGCTCACGAGGTTAGAGAAGCTAGTAACCCAGCGATCTAGCAACCAGGCGACCTCGCGCGCGACCATCCCCCGCCGCCGTAACCGGAGCGTCGATTCCGACGAATCGGAGGAAAGGTCTCTAGAGCGAGATCGCGACCCGCGCCATCGGCGACGAGGGAGAGAGCCAGCGGTGGCTATACCTTCCGGAGCTCGAGAGGCAACGGCCTCCCATAGACCAACCGCCACGCTGAAGGGATCCGCGGGCAAGCAGCCAGGAGGCCGCCGATCGGTAGCCCCCGAGGGTCGCCACGGGGTGGATCCGAACCTCCCTCGAGGGAGCGCGCATGGCCGCCTAGGACCTGCGCAGCCACCTTCGGGAGTTCTCCCCGGGCACTGGCAGCGATCTAGTGCGCCAGTAGATTTACTGGAGGATCTCGCCGCCCACGGAGGCAGCTCGCCTTTCACCAGCGAGGTCCACCAAGGGGGGTTTTCCGCACTATTGGACCCCCCCGAAGTTTGTATTGTTCGATGGGTCGCAGGATCCCGTTGACCATCTCTTGGCCTACAGAAAGCTGCTGTTTTTCCGGGACCAAGATCACGTCTTATGCCGAGCATTCCCGAGCAGTTTGACCGGCTCGGCATTGAATTGGTTCCACAAGTTGCCGTCCGGCGTGATCCCCAAGTTTCCAACTCTCTCTAGGCTATTCCTGGAGCAGTATCGCTGCAATAGGCAGCCCCCGAAGAGAATCGAGTCTCTGTTTACTTTAGCCATGGGAGCTCGCAAAACGCTCCGGTGCTTCGCAATGCGATTCCGAAGCGCCTACCTCGCTCTGGAAGACGCGGCGGGCCAAGATCGTACCGTGGTGAGTGCTTTCAGAAGCACCCTCCCCGAGGGGGGCAAGCTTCATGATGCTCTAGTGATCAAAGATCCTCGCACAATGGTTGAACTATTTGCCCTGGTCCAGCAACACATCAAGCTCGAAGATGCGGTGCTAGATCGGAAGGGAAAGGCAGTGGAGCAGCGACCTCCTCCGGCGCTGCGACCTCTTGTCGTTAAGGCCGTGGAGAGGAGGGAGGTGCCACTGGCGGTACCTTTGCCCGGACCGTCCGCAGCTCCTATTGTACAGCCCGCTGAAGCCCCCACGGCGGTCGCTGGAAGGCCGGCGAACTGGCGCCTGCCTCCGGGACCCGGGGAGCGGGACTTCACCGTGCTAACCCACTCGCCAGGACAAATCTTTCATCAGATTCGGAATGAATCTTTCTTCCAGTACCCGCCACCCCTGCAGGTCGGAGAGCCGGCTCTACCGACAATTCGAGGCGGTGTGCTTTTTATCGAAGCCCTGGGCATCACACTAACAGATGCCGGGCTCTGAAGAACCACTTGGAGGATTTGGTCGCCTTGGGGCACTTGAACCAATTCATCTCGCTCCCGAGGAGGTTCGAGGTGATTCCAGAACGAGCCCCTCGGGAGGGAGATCGCCCAGGACTCGCGGAGCCCGCCTTACCTCCACCTCCCCCGGGAGGACCGGCGATCTATCACACCATTAACGGACGGCTGAGCGGCCCGAGGTCCAGTAATGAAGCCCGCCAACGAGTTAGGGAGATGGAGCGGGCACAGAAGGTATTTTCCGTCTCGCTAACTCCTACTTTACTTCAAGCACCGAGGGTGGAGGCCCGCGATTTTCTCTGGTTTTCGGAAGACGACATGACTGGGGTCGTCACGCCCCACAATGACCCCCTCGTCATACGCCTGATGATGGCTAACATCGAGGTGAGGCGAGCTCTGGTCGATTCGGGGAGCGCCGTTGACATCCTTTTTCTGTCGGCCTACCTGCGAATGGGTTTGAGACTTGCCAACCTGTCTCCCTCGACAAGCTCCCTCAGCGGATTCACCGGTGAGGTCGCGAAAGTGGCAGGAGAGATAACCCTTACTGTGACCGCGGGCCCGGAGGCTCGCCAAGTCCGCTTCGCGGTGGTAGACGGAAGTTCCGCCTTTAATGCCATCCTTAGGCGGCCTTGGCTAAGGCAAATGAAGGCGGTATCTTCACCCAACCATCAGGCCCTCAAATTCCCAACCACGAGCGGGGTCGTGGTTATTCGGGGTGATCAGGTAACCGCTACCAGATGCGAGCAGGATGTCCTTCACCTCATGGACATGGAGGTCGCCGAGGCCAAGAGGCCCGCACCCTCCTAGCAATTACCGCCCGCTACGAGCGAGCTCCTGGGGAGCCCGCTGGGGGCCTCCTCGCCTAAGTCCCCTACTCCATCCCCGGATGGGAGCAGTGTGGATCTTAAGTTGGCGGAGGAAGGTCGCCTGACAACCCCCAAGAGAGGAAGTTTTCCAGTTGCCGAACCACTTCAAGAGGTCGACATTGGCGGCGAAGAAGGGCCAAGAGTCGTTAGTCTCGGGACCTTGCTAACCAAGGGCGAGGTCCTGGCCATAACCAACTTGCTCAGGGAATACCGTGACGTATTCGCCTGGAGCTTTGCGGACATGCCAGGGATTGACCCGGAAGTCGCCTGTCATCGTCTGCACACCATGAAAGAGTTCCTGCCGGTCAAGCAGAAAGCTCGGCACATACCTGCTGCGAAGTCCCTTGCAGTGGCGGCGGAGATAGACAAGCTAGAGCGAGCTGGCTTCATCCGTAAGGCGCACTTCCCCGAGTGGATCTCCAATATCGTGGCGGTGCCCAAGAAGAGCGGAGCGGTCAGAGTGTGCATTGACTTCTCCGACCTAAATAAGGCATGCCCGAAGGACGGTTTTCCTCTTCCGAGAATAGGAGCGCTGGTCGACGCAGCTGTCGGGTTCCGGGCCTTATCTTTCGTGGACGGATATTCAGGGTATAACCGGATACCCCTCCACCTCAAAGATCAGGAGAAGACCGCCTTCTACTCTGGAGCGGGCTACCAGAAGCTATATTGCTATCGAGTGATGCCATTTGGACTTAAGAACGCAGGAGCGACCTACCAAAGGTTAGTCACTCAGATGTTTAAAGATTAGATCGGCAGAAATATCGAAGTGTATGTAGATGACCTTCTGGTAAAAAGTCAAGAGCGAGAGGGGTATGTTGCCGACCTCCGCGAAATCTTCGAAGTATTGAGAAAGTACCAAATGAGGCTGAACCCCGCAAAGTGCGCATTCGGGGTGACTTCCGGGAAATTCCTCGGGTACCTGGTCACCCACAGGGGGATCGAGGCCGACCCTGGGCAAATCCGAGCGCTTGTCGAAATGCCCACGCCAAGAACCCGACAGGAAGTCAAGAGATTGAGCGGGCGAATTGCCGCGCTCAATCGGTTTATATCCAAATCCTCAGACAATTGCCGACCGCTTTTCGAGCTGCTCCGAAAAGGAGCGAGCATTTGTTGGGATGAAAAGTGCGAGCGCGCCTTTCAAAGGATCAAGGACTACCTGGCGAGCCCGCCAATCCTAGCGGCACCCAAAGACGGCGCCGAGCTTGGCGTATATCTCGCGGTCACGGAGGATGCAGTGAGCGGGTTCCTTGTGGTAGAAGAAGCAAAGGTGGAGTGGCCTGTCTACTTTGTAAGCCACACGATGCTTCCTGCCGAGCTCCGGTATCGACCAATCGAGAAGGTCGCATTGGCCTTGGTCCTTACCGCGAGAAAGCTTTACCCCTACTTCTCGGCGCACACTGTCAAAGTCATCACGGAACACCCCCTGAAGAGCACGCTCTCCAGGCCTTCGGTAGCCGGTAGGCTGTATCGATGGTCTGCCGAGCTCGCCGCCTATGGTTTGGAGTATGTCCCTCGAGTTGCCGTCAAAGGGCAGGCGCTCGCCGATTTCTTGGCGGACTTCCCCATAGAAGAACCCGTCTAGTACCAGGAGGATGAGCCAACTGAGGCACACCCTGGGAAGGCGAGGTTCTTGGATAACCAAGGCGAGCTTCCTCCAACTAGGCGTTCAGAGGAGGCGGGCGGGGAATTATTCGTCGATGGATCCTCCAACGCTTTGGGGGCTGGGATCGGGGTCGCACTGATCGCTCAGGAGATACTACTTGAGAAATCAGTCCGACTGGATTTCGCTGCTACCAACAACGAAGCAGAATATGAGGCACTGCTGGTAGGTCTGGAGCTCGCTCAAGAGGTAGGCATCAAACGCTTAAAGGTTTTCAGTGATTCCCAGCTAATTATTTGCCAAGTCAATGGGGAGTACGCCTCCCGGGATGCGCGAATGGCGGGCTATGTGGATCTGGTAAAGGGCAAGGCCGTGGAATTCGAGAAGATCACCTTCGAGCAAGTTCCGCGAGCCGATAATAGGCGAGTTGATGCCTTGGCAAACACTGCCTCCCTGCTGGGAACATCAGAAGCTCGCCAAATTCTTATCGAAGTCCAAAGTCAGTCTCGACTCCACCTGATAGAGCCCGCTGTTAACCAAGTCTCTGCCGACGTATCGCCCAGTGGGTGGACCGCCCCCATTCTTCGCTTTCTCCAGAAGGGCGAGCTTCCAGAGGGTAGAGAGGAAGCCCGGCGAGTGGAGAAATGCGTTTGCCGCTATCTCATTCGCTGGGATCGCCTTTTTCGAAGATCTTTTGGCGGGCCAAATCTTCGTTACGTCGAGAGCCCGGAGACCGAAGAAGTTCTGGATTGCATTCACTCAGGCGAGCTGGGGAACCACGCAGGTGGGCGGTCTCTAGCTGCGAAAGTACGGAGGCAGGGGTATTGGTGGCCCACTCTCGAGCAAGACGCTTTGAAGGTCGCCCAGAAGTGCATCCAATGCCAGAAGCACGCCACAACGAATCACATGCCCGCAGAAGAACTGCATCCTCTGGCGAGCCCCTGGCCTTTTCAGCAATGGGGGTTGGACATTGTGGGTCCTTTCCCTGTGTCAGCCCGGCAAAAGAAATTCATCTTAGTGGCTACGGACTACTTCACCAAATGGGTGGAAGCGGTCCCACTGGCCAAGATAGGCGAGAAGCAAGTGAAAGACTTCCTTTGGAAGAATATTTTCTGCCGGTTCGGTCTGCCTCGGGTACTTATCACCGACAATGGTCGCCAGTTCGACAATCGCTTGATCAAACGCTTTTGTGTTGAATATGGAGTCGACCTAAGGTTCTCATCCCCAAGGTACCACTACAAGAAAGAGGTTTATTGCCGACGGATATTTTAATTACCGTCGGTAATAATATAAATATTACCGACGGTAATACATATTTCCGTCGGTAATATAACTTTAATATTTTACTAATATTTGAAATATGTATTACCGACAGTACTTTTTTATTCGTCGGTAATAATATATTACCGACGGTAATTATTAGTTCCGTCGACGAAATTGGTTATTACCGACGGGTCTACAAAAGGCCGTCGCAAATAATAATAATTTTTTTTTTAATAATATTTTTACATATATATTACCGACAGTCATTTATTATCCGTCGGTAATTTATTTGTACCGACGGGTTATTAATATCCGTCGATATAGTGTTTATTATTACCGACGGCAATATGATAACCGTCGGTAATAATATTATTACCGACGAACTGTTAATTTCCGTCGGTAATAAACCCTGCGATTTAAGTTTTGTTTCGATCCCCCTTTGCTGCTCTCTGGATTATTGTCCTCCCCCCCCCCCCCCCCCCCCGGTGCGAATTCGATCCCCCCCCCCGGTAATTTCGATCCCCCCCCCACCCCTCCCCCCCCCCCCGACCCCCTCCGGCGCACCACCCCGGCCCCCGACCTCTCCTCCGGCACACCCCGGCCTCCTCCGGCTCACCCCCCCGGCCTCCCCTCCGGCGCATCCCCCTGCTCCTCCCGGGGCCTCCCCTCCGGCGCATCCCCCTGCCCCTCCCGGTCTCCCCTCCGCCGGCGCCACTACTCCGGCCTCCCCTCCACCGGTGCCACTGCTCCTCCTTCTCCTCCCTCTCCGGTAATTGGTTTCAATTCCAAATCCCACCCTATAGTTTGAAATTTTAGCATAATACCCCTTTTGTCTAAGTACTTAATTATCTCATTTGATCAGTTTTTATCTGATTAAAACAAATTGCATCTGTCTTTTGGTTCTTTATTACCGTGCATTTAGTAGAGTATAAGATTGGATAGGGATATGACCGGGTTTGATTTTATCATTTTATCTAGGGTTGATTTTTGGATGGATCGGATCGGAATAGAGGTGTTCGGAAAATTACAAAAATTTTGGAATCCCAAATGTTATTTTGATTCCGATTCTGAAATTTCGGAATTTCATAATCCATTTTCGGAATGTTACATTTTCGAAAACTAGGTTTAGGGTTTAGGTTTGGGTTTAGGTATGGCTGCAAACGAACCAAGCTGTTCGTGAGCAGCTCGCGGCTTGGCTCGATAAAAGCTCATTCGAGTTCATTCGGTTACTAGTCAAGCCAAGCCCAAGCCTAGAGTTTAGGCTCGTTTACTTCAATTTAGAGTCTAAGAGTTGGAAAATCATAAGTTAGCGTGTTTCGGATATGAAATAGGTTTGGATTCGATCCGATCGTCATCGGATCGGCATCCGATAATTCGAACTTGGAATTATTCCGTATTTCGGATTTGCGAGCGGGTTCTACTTGGATATTTGACCAATTTACGCTCCGATTCACCGATTTAGAGTCTAAGTGTTGGAAAATCATAAGTTAGCGTGTTTCGGATATGAAATAGGTTTGGATTCGATCCGATCGTCATCGGATCGGCATCCGATAATTCGAAGTTGGAATTATTCCGTATTTCGGACTTGCGAGCGTGTTCTAATTGGATATTTGACCAATTTACGCTCCGATTCACCGATTTAGAGTCTAAGTGTTGGAAAATCATAAGTTAGCGTGTTTCGGATACGAAATAGGTTTGGATTCGATCCGATCGTCATCGGATCGGCATCCGATAATTCGAAGTTGGAATTATTTCGTATTTCGGACTTGCGAGCGGGTTCTAATTGGATATTTGACCAATTTATGCTCCGATTCACCGATTTAGAGTCTAAGTGTTGGAAAATCATAAGTTAGCGTGTTTCGGATATGAAATAGGTTTGGATTCGATCCGATCGTCATCGGATCGGCATCCAATAATTCGAAGTTGGAATTATTCCGTATTTCGGACTTGTGAGCGAGTTCTAATTGGATATTTGACCAATTTACGCTCCGATTCACCGATTTAGAGTCTAAGTGTTGGAAAATCATAAGTTAGCGTGTTTCGGATATGAAATAGGTTTGGATTCGATCCGATCGTCATCGGATCGGCATCTGATAATTCCAACTTGGAATTATTCTGTATTTCGGGCTTGCGAGCGGGTTCTAATTGGATATTTGACCAATTTACGATCCGATTCACCGATTTAGAGTCTAAGTGTTGGAAAATCATAAGTTAGCGTGTTTCGGATATGAAATAGGTTTGGATTCGATCCGATCGTCATCGGATCGGCATCCGATAATTCGAAGTTGGAATTATTCCGTATTTCGGACTTGCGAGCGAGTTCAAATTGGATATTTGACCAATTTACGCTCCGATTCACCGATTTAGAGTCTAAGTGTTGGAAAATCATAAGTTAGCGTGTTTCGGATATGAAATAGGTTTGGATTCGATCCGATCGTCATCGGATCGGCATCCGGTAATTCGAAGTTGGAATTATTCCGTATTTCGGACTTGCGAGCGAGTTTTAATTGGATATTTGACCAATTTACGCTCCGATTCACCGATTTAGAGTCTAAGTGTTGGAAAATCATAAGTTAGCGTGTTTCGGATATGAAATAGGTTTGGATTCGATCCGATCGTCATCGGATCGGCATTCGATAATTCCAACTTGGAATATTTCCGTATTTCGGACTTGCGAGCGGGTTCTAATTGGATATTTGACCAATTTACGCTCCGATTCACGGATTTAGAGTCTAAGTGTTCGAAAATCATAAGTTAGCGTGTTTCGGATATGAAATAGGTTTGGATTCGATCGGATCGTCATCGGATCGGCATCCGGTAATTCGAAGTTGGAATTATTCCGTATTTCGGACTTGCGAGCGGGTTCTAATTTGATATTTGACTAATTTACGCTCCGATTCACTGATTTAGAGTCTAAGTGTTGGAAAATCATAAGTTAGCGTGTTTCGGATATGAAATAGGTTTGGATTCGATCCGATCGTCATCGGATCGGCATCCGGTAATTCGAAGTTGGAATTATTCCGTATTTCGGACTTGCGAGCGGGTTCTAATTGGATATTTGACCAATTTACGCTCCGATTCACCGATTTAGAGTCTAAGTGTTGGAAAATCATAAGTTAGCGTGTTTCGGATATTAAATAGGTTTGGATTCGATCCGATCGTCATCGGATCGGCATCCGATAATTCCAACTTGGAATTATTCCGTATGTCGGACTTGCGAGCGGGTTCTAATTGGATATTTGACCAATTTACGCTCCGATTCACCGATTTAGAGTCTAAGTGTTGGAAAATCATAAGTTAGCGTGTTTCGGATATGAAATAGGTTTGGATTCGATCTGATCGTCATCGGATCGGCATCCGCTACTTCGAAGTTAGAATTATTCCGTATTTCGGACTTGCGAGCGGGTTCTAATTGGATATTTGACCAATTTACGTTCCGATTCACCGATTTAGAGTCTAAGTGTTGGAAAATCATAAGTTAGCGTGTTTCGGATATGAAATAGGTTTGGATTCGATCGGATCATCATCGGATCGGCATCCGGTAATTCGAAGTTGGAATTATTCCGTATTTCGGACTTGTGAGCGGGTTCTAATTGAGTATTTGACCAATTTACGCTCCGATTCACCTATTTAGAGTCTAAGTGTTGGAAAATCATAAGTTAGCGTGTTTCGGATATGAAATAGGTTTGGATTCGATCCGATCGTCATCGGATCGGCATCCGATAATTCGAAGTTGGAATTATTCCGTATTTCGGACTTGCGAGCGGGTTCTAATTGGATATTTGACCAATTTACGATCCGATTCACCGATTTAGAGTCTAAGTGTTTCATATTGTTTTATATTGTTTCATATTGCGAGCGGGTTCATATTGTTTCATATTGTTTCATATGTAAATCATACTGTTTCATATGTAAATAAAACTGTTTCATATTGTTTCATATGTAAATCTTACTGTTTCATATGTAAATTAAATTGTTTCAGATGGCATCACGGTCATATGTTCGTAGAGGCAGAGGCAGGGGTGCTCGGAGTGCTCCGGCTGCCACCCCAGGGTCCGAGGCTGAGCCGTCCAGATCTGGTAGTGCTGTTCCTCTCTCCACACCAGCTCCTGCTGTGGTCGCAGCCTCCGGAGCTTCGAGCAGTGCTCAGCACTCGGCTACAGCGTCTACGCCCACAGGTAATGTTTAGATCTAAAGTTTTATACATGTTGTAAATACTTCTTCAGTACTGATGTATATTTTATTTGCAGGGTCGACCAGGCACGTAGGCGACCGGGGCGTGACGACGGCCCGGCGCTTGTCGGCCTTACGCGAGCCGCTGCCCTTACAGTGGAGCGGCAGGACCTTTGTGGGCGAGCACACTTCTGACGCCGCCACGTGGGTCGGCATGATAGTACGGGAGGAGAGGAATGCCCCGATTGTGGGGTTAAGGGGGTGGAAGAATATTGATGCATCCTATAAGGAGAGGATGTATCAGCAGTTTTTGGTACGTTAGTTTTATTAAAGCATTTTAGAATAATATCGTACTTCTTTATAATTTGATTTGATAAAATGACTTGTTTCTAAATTGATTTTACATGAGAAATTTAAATGGGAGAACATGGAAACCGACACCCATCGGGAGGACTTGTTGAAGACGATGGGTGAGCGGTACAGGGATTACCGTCACGAGCTCTACCAGCTCTACGGTTACTTGGTCGGCCATCCGGCTGAGGAGGTACAGGCTACGGCCGGGACGAGAGACGTGCCACCGCTACACATTCTACAGTTTTTGGTCGCTCACTGGGCCACCCCTAGCTTTCAGGTATAATTATAATTTTGTTGATTCGTACTTGTTTTAATGTTATACTAAAAATTTGTATTGATGCTTCAAAATTTAATCGATTGACACAGGTGAAATCTGCTATAGGCAAGCAGAATAGAAGTGCCTCGACGACACCTGCTCCAGTGAAGGGGAGGACCTCCATGCCCCAGCTTGCCCAGCAGCTGGTAAATGAAACAAACATTGTTATTATTTAAAGTTCTATACATGTTATATTAACTCATCTATTTATTTTATATGTCCAACAGACACAGTCCTTGGGCCACGAGCCTAATAGGATTGACCTTTTTGAGGCCTCTAGGAGGCGGCGTATCGATGGGGCATTTCTGGACGACAGGGTTGCCTCGCAAGTGGTAAGTAATTAAATTACTGTTAATATATTCTTATACATATGCCATAAAATATCATTGAATATCATTGGTTGTTTTTATATAGGAGAGGATGCGACTTCTGGTGACCCCGTCGGGCGAGCCCGGCTCCTCCTCCAGCTCAGTATCTGTCGACTCAGCGATGGATACTGTGCTGAGACCTGCCACGCACGGCCGTGTCCTCTGTACGGGCCTTGGAGTGACGCCCTCCTCCTACTTTGGACGAGAGGGTATGCGCTCGAGGGCACGGGACACCCATACCGGTGCTATCACTCAGCTGCAGTCTGCGCTAGACGCGGAGCGAGAGCAGAGGCAGGCCCTCGAGCAGAGGATGGAGGCGGAGCGAGAGCAGAGGCAGGCCCTCGAGCAGAGGGTTGAGGCGGAGAAGAAGGCCCTCGATGAGGAAAGAGAAGCTCGCAGGGAACTGGAGCGTAAATTTAATGAATTCATAAGCCGGTCTAGCGGTGGCTCATCCTCATGATCAGGTACTTACTAATCTTTATAATATTAGCAAAAAATATGAATCTTACTAATTTGAGTTTAGATCATATTATCACACTTATGATTTTCCAACACTTAGACTCTAAATCGGTAAATCGGATTGTAAATGGTCTCTCTCTCTCTCTCTCATGGTAATGATGTAGCCTATGTTTTTCTTTTAAATTATAGAATTTTGTTTTTTAATCATGCTAGGTGTGTGCCTCGTTGGAAGAGGGATATCTCCCTCATGTGACATTTGTAGTGGACACAACAATATGCCACTCAACGGAGTTCGATTTCTATCTCTGCAGTTATGCTGGCATACAGGTAAACTTTGACTGAAGCTTTGTAAATGCAAATTATTTTAAATTCACTCATGCAATTGGTACTTTTTACGATTATACGAAGAGAATTAATTATAAGGATTATACCAATTGCATGAGTGAAGGGGTGTAATTGTAAGGATTTTCAAACTAGAGGGGGACATTTTTATAACTAATCAAAGTCAAACGTAAGATATTATATTGGGGAAAATTACAAAAACCTATTTCATATCCGAAACACGCTAAGTTATCGGATGCCGATCCGATGACGATCGGATCGAATCCAAACCTATTTCATATCCGAAACACGCTAACTTATGATTTTCCAACACTTGGACTCTAAATCGGTGAATCGGAACGTAAATTGGTCAAATACTCAATTAGAACCCGCTCGCAAGTCTGAAATACGGAATAATTCCAACTTCGAATTATCGGATGCCGATCCTATGACGATCGGATCGAATCCAAACCTATTTCATATCCGAAACACGCTAACTTATGATTTTCCAACACTTAGACTCTTAATCCGTGAATCGGAGCGTAAATTGGTCAAATACTCAATTAGAACCCGCTCGCAAGTCCGAAATACGGAATAATTCCAACTTCGAATTATCGGATGCCGATCCGATGATGATCGGATCGAATCCAAACCTATTTCATATCCGAAACACGCTAACTTATGATTTTCCAACACTTAGACTCTAAATCGGTGAATCGGAGCGTAAATTGGTCAAATATCCAATTAGAACCCGCTCGCAAGTCCGAAATACGGAATAATTCCAACTTCGAATTACCGGATGCCGATCCGATGACGATCGGATAGAATCTAAACCTATTTCATATCCGAAACACGCTAACTTATGATTTTCCAACACTTAGACTCTAAATCTGTGAATCGGATCGTAAATTGGTCAAATATCCAATTAGAACCCGCTCGCAAGTCCGAAATACGGAATAATTCCAAGTTGGAATTATCGGATGCCGATCCGATGACGATCGGATCGAATCCAAACCTATTTCATATCCGAAACACGCTAACTTATGATTTTCCAACACTTAGACTCTTAATCCGTGAATCGGAGCGTAAATTGGTCAAATACACAATTAGAACCCGCTCGCAAGTCCGAAATACGGAATAATTCCAACTTCGAATTATCGGATGCCGATCCGATGACGATCGGATCGAATCCAAACCTATTTCATATCCGAAACACGCTAACTTATGATTTTCCAACACTTAGACTCTAAATCGGTGAATCGGAGCGTAAATTGGTCAAATATCCAATTAGAACCCGCTCGCAAGTCTGAAATACGGAATAATTCCAACTTCGAATTACCGGATGCCGATCCGATGACGATCGGATCGAATCTAAACCTATTTCATATCCGAAACACGCTAACTTATGATTTTCCAACACTTAGACTCTAAATCTGTGAATCGGATCGTAAATTGGTCAAATATCCAATTAGAACCCGCTCGCAAGTCCGAAATACGGAATAATTCCAAGTTGGAATTATCGGATGCCGATCCGATGACGATCGGATCGAATCCAAACCTATTTCATATCCGAAACACGCTAACTTATGATTTTCCAACACTTAGACTCTAAATCGGTGAAGCGGAGCTTAAATTGGCCAAATATCCAATTAGAACCCGCTCGCAAGTCCGAAATATGGAATAATTCCAACTTCGAATTACCGGATGCCGATCCGATGACGATCGGATCGAATCCAAACCTATTTCATATCCGAAACATGCTAACTTATGATTTTCCAACACTTAGACTCTAAATCGGTGAAGCGGAGCGTAAATTGGTCAAATATCCAATTAGAACCCGCTCGCAAGTCCGAAATACGGAATAATTCCAACTTCGAATTACCGGATGCCGATCCGATGACGATCGGATCGAATCCAAACCTATTTCATATCCGAAACACGCTAACTTATGATTTTCCAACACTTAGACTCTAAATCGGTGAATCGGAGCGTAAATTGGTCAAATATCCAATTAGAACCCGCTCGCAAGTCCGAAATACGGAATTATTCCAACTTCAAATTATCAGTTGCCGATCCGATGACGATCGGATCGAATCCAAACCTATTTCATATCCGAAACACGCTAACTTATGATTTTCCAACACTTAGACTCTAAATCGGTGAATCGGAGCGTAAATTGGTCAAATATCCAATTAGAACCCGCTCGCAAGTCCGAAATACGGAATAAATCCAACTTCGAGTTATCGGATGCCGATCCGATGATGATCGGATCGAATCCAAACCTATTTCATATCCGAAACACGCTAACATATGATTTTCCAACACTTAGACTCTAAATCGGTGAATCGGAGCGTAAATTTGTCAAATATCCAATTAGAACCCACTCGCAAGTCCGAAATACGGAATAATTCCAACTTCGAATTACCGGATGCCGATCCGATGACGATCGGATCGAATCCAAACCTATTTCATATCCGAAACACGCTAACTTATGATTTTCCAACCTTAGACTCTAAATCGGTGAATCAGAGCGTAAATTGGTCAAATATCAAATTAGAACACGCTCGCAAGTCCGAAATACGGAATAATTCCAACTTCGAATTACCGGATGCCGATCCGATGACGATCCGATCGAATCCAAACCTATTTCATATCCGAAACACGCTAACTTATGATTTTCCAACACTTGGACTCTAAATCCGTGAATCGGAGCGTAAATTGGTCAAATATCCAATTAGAACCCGCTCGCAAGTCCGGCATACGGAATAATTCCAAGTTGGAATTATCGGATGCCGATCCGATGACGATCGGATCGAATCCAAACCTATTTCATATCCGAAACAGGCTAACTTATGATTTTCCAACACTTAGACTCTAAATCGGTGAATCGGAGCGTAAATTGGTCAAATATCCAATTAGAACCCGCTCGCAAGTCCGAAATACGGAATAATTCCAACTTCGAATTACCGGATGCCGATCCGATGACGATCGGATCGAATCCAAACCTATTTCATATCCGAAACACGCTAACTTATGATTTTCCAACACTTAGACTCTAAATCGGTGAATCAGAGCGTAAATTGGTCAAATACTCAATTAGAACCCGCTCGCAAGTCCGAAATACGGAATAATTCCAACTTCGAATTACCGGATGCCGATCCGATGATGATCGGATCGAATCCAAACCTATTTCATATCCGAAACACGCTAACTTATGATTTTCCAACACTTAGACTCTAAATCGGTGAATCGGAGCGTAAATTGGTCAAATATCCAATTAGAACCCGCTCGCAAGTCCGAAATACGGAATAATTCCAACTTCGAATTACCGGATGCCGATCCGATGACGATCGGATCGAATCCAAACCTATTTCATATCCGAAACACGCTAATTTATGATTTTCCAACACTTAGACTCTAAATCGGTGAATCGGAGCGTAAATTGGTCAAATATCCAATTAGAACCCGCTCGCAAGTCCGAAATACGGAATAATTCCAACTTCGAATTATCGGATGCCGATCTGATGACGATCCGATCGAATCCAAACCTATTTCATATCCGAAACATGCTAACTTATGATTTTCCAACACTTAGACTCTAAATCGGTGAATCGGAACGTAAATTGGTCAAATATCCAATTAGAACCCGCTCACAAGTCCGAAATACGGAATAATTCCAACTTCGAATTACCGGATGCCAATCCGATGACGATCGGATCGAATCCAAACCTATTTCATATCCGAAACACGTTAACTTATGATTTTCCAACACTTAGACTCTAAATCGGTGAACGTAAATTGGTCAAATATCCAATTTCGCAAGTCCGAAATACGGAATAATTCCAACTTCGAATTACCGGATGCCGATCCGATGACGATCGGATCGAATCCAAACCTATTTCATATCCGAAACACGCTAACTTATGATTTTCCAACACTTAGACTCTAAATCGGTGAATCGGAGCGTAAATTGGTCAAATATCCAATTAGAATCCGCTCGCAAGTCCGAAATACGGAATAATTCCAACTTCAAATTATCGGATGCCGATCGAATCGAATCCAAACCTATTTCATATCCGAAACACGCTAACTTATTATGATTTTCCAACACTTAGACTCTAAATCGGTGAATCGAAGCATAAATTGGTCAAATATCCAATTAGAACCCGCTCGCAAGTCCGAAATACGGAATAATTCCAACTTCGAATTACCGGATGCTGATCCGATGACGATCGGATCGAATCCAAACCTATTTCATATCCGAAACACGCTAACTTATGATTTTCCAACACTTAGACTCTAAATCGGTGAATCAGGGCGTAAATTGGTCAAATATCAAATTAGAACCCGCTCACAAGTCCGAAATACGGAATAATTCCAAGTTCGAATTATCAGATGCCGATCCGATGATGATCCGATCGAATCCAAACCTATTTCATATCCGAAACACGCTAACTTATGATTTTCCAACACTTAGACTCTAAATCGGTGAATCGGAGCGTAAATTGGTCAAATATCCAATTAGAACCCGCTCGCAAGTCCGAAATACGGAATAATTCCAACTTCGAATTATCGGATGCCGATCCGTTCGAATCCAAACCTATTTCAAAACCGAAACACGCTAACTTATCATTTTTTAACGCTTAGACTCAGTTATAGATATAAACCATTTTTTTAACAAATACATGTTAATTGCAGGAGCAGGGCGGCGTCAGGGATCGATGAGAGCACCAGCGTTGGTGGTGGGTGGGCGTGGTTGAAATAGGGCGGCGTCAGGGGATCCATGAGAGCACCGGCGTTGGTGGCGGGCGGGGGTGGTTGAGATAGGACATGTATCATCTCTCAGTTCTGGATTGTGTAAATATTATTTTGTAATATATGGTTATTTTTTGTTCTTGTCTATAATTGTCGGCCGGGAACTGTGGTAATATTTGATAATTTGCTGTAATTTTTTATCAATTTAGGTAATATTTTAAAATTTGCGGTAATATTTTATAAATTGTGGTAATATTTGATAAATTGTGGTAATATATTGTGGTATTGAATCACAGGAATTAAATAACATTATTTAGGTAAATTTATTAAAAAAATAACATACTTATTACCGACGGAAATTAATTATTCCGTCGGTAATAATATTTTTATTTTTTTTAAATTATTAATAATGTGCCGACGGCATATAATATCCGTCGGTAATATATATATTATTACCGACGGAACATATATATATGCGTCGGTAATATATATAGTATTACCGACAGTTATAGAAATTTTGTCGGTAATATATATATTATTACCGACGGGTAATATATATATCTGTCGGTAATATATATAGTATTACCGACAGTATAGATTATAACCGTCGGTAAAATGCTTATATATTACCGACGGATTCTTACGTTTCGTCGGTAATAATATATTATATTACTTTTTAATTGATTAAATATTATCGACGGCTTTAATATTACCGTCGGTATTAATTATTATTACCGACGGTAATATTTGGTCCGTCGTATTGTTTTCCCCGACGCCTTCTTTCCCGACAGCCAGCGACGGAAATATCTTCCGTCGCTATAGAACATTACCGACGGAATTTTAATATTACCGACGGATATTGTCCGTCGGTAATAACTGTTTTTTTTGTAGTATACCCTCAAAGCAACGGGCAGGCCGAAGCAACGAATCGCGTGATCCTAGACAACCTCAAGAAAAGGCTGGAAGGAAAGAAAGGGCTGTGGGAGCAGGAGCTCGATGGCGTGCTATGGGCTTATCGCACCACTCCACGTCGCTCGACCAACGAATCGCCTTTCAGCCTGACTTACGGGTGTGAAGCTGTGCTACCTATCGAAGCCGAGCTGCCCATTGAGAGAAAACTCACTGCAGATGAGGTCGATAATGACGCTCTGCTCGCCGACTCCCTCGATCAGCTCGAAGAAAGACGAGAGCGCACCAATCTACACCTCGCCGGGTACAGACAAGAAATGAAGCGCGCCTACGACAAAAGAGTCCGCCATCGGGCATTCAGAGCCGGGGACATGGTAATGAGAAAGGTGTTCGCAAACACTCAAGAGCCTAATACAGGGAAGCTCGCGGCGAACTGGGAAGGCCCCTACATAATACGCGAAGCGCGAGGCCAGGGGGCTTACCAGTTGATGACCGCTGAAGGCGACCTGTTAGAGCGACCTTGGAATGCTTTGCACCTTCGCAAGTTTTATGCATAAAGGGATTTTTGTAAGTTATCTTCTGAAGATATGAATGAACGATGGAGGTTTCAACAAAGAATTTAACTCGGAAGCTCGGCGCTGCAAGAGCTCGCTTAAATCTACAAAGTAGTCCCCCGTTGTGCGGACTTAAAACAAGACCGGGATCCTCAGAGGCAGCCAGCGGGCGACCTTGAGCTTCCCGGGGCAGTCCGCCGTTGTACGGACTTAAAGCAAGACCGGGATCCTCAGAGGCAGCCAGTGGGCGACCTTGAGCTTCCCGGGGCAGTCCGCCGTTGTGCGGACTTAAAGCAAGACCGGGATCCTTAGAGGTAGCCAGTGGGCGACCTTGAGCTTCCCGGGGCAGTCAACCGTTGTGCGGACTTAAAGCAAGACCGGGATCCTCAGAGGCAGCCAGTGGGCGACCTTGAGCTTCCCGGGGCAGTCCACCGTTGTGCGGACTTAAAGCAAGACTGGGATCCTCAGAGGCAGCCAGTGGACGACCTTGAGCTTCCCGGGGCAGTCCGCCGTTGTGCGGACTTAAAGCAAGACCGGGATCCTCAGAGGCAGCCAGTGGGCGACCTTGAGCTTCCCGAGGTTAAAGCAAGACAGGGATCCTCAGAGGCAGCCAGCGGGCGACCTTGAGCTTCCCGGGGCAGCCCGCCGTTGTGCGGACTTAAAGCAAGACCGGGATCCTCAGAGGCAGCAAGTGGGCGACCTTGAGCTTCCCAGGGCAGTCCGCCGTTGTGCGGACTTAAAGCAAGACCGGGATCCTCAGAGGCAGCCAGTGGGCGACCTTGAGCTTCCCGGGGCAGTTCGCCGTTGTGCAGACTTAAAGCAAGACCGGGATCCTCAGGGGCAGCCAGTGGGCGACCTTGAGCTTCCCGGGGCAGTCCACCGTTGTGCGGACTTAAAGCAAGACCGGGATCCTCAGAGGCAGCCAGTGGGTGACCTTGAGCTTCCCGGGGTTAAAGCAAGACCGGGATCCTCAAAGGCAGCCAGCGGGCGACCTTGAGCTTCCCGGGGCAGCCCGCCGTTGTGCGGACTTAAAGCAAGACCGGGATCCTCAGAGGCAGCCAGTGGGCGACCTTGAGCTTCCCGGGGCAGTCCGCCGTTGTGCGGACTTAAAGCAAGACCGGGATCCTCAGAGGCAGCTAGTGGGCGACCTTGAGCTTCCCGGGGCAGTCCGCCGTTGTGCGGACTTAAAGCAAGACCGGGATCCTCAGAGGCAGCCAGTGGGCGACCTTGAGCTTCCCGGGGCAGTCCGCCGTTGTGCGGACTTAAAGCAAGACCGGGATCCTCAGAGGCAGCCAGTGGGCGACCTTGAGCTTCCCGGGGTTAAAGCAAGACCGGGATCCTCAGAAGCAGCCAGTGGGCGACCTTGAGATTTGTTGAGCGGCCAATTTGTGCGAATTATCCTTTTAGTATTATGCATATATCATCAGTTTGCTACGTAAAACTTTCATACTACACATAAACTGCATAATTATCTTTACACCACTGCTTAGTAGACTTTCATACGAACACAGTGGCATATTGGTTCGCTCTCATACATTGCATACATGAAAAATACGGAGCCCGATAATCCAAATTATTCTTTTTATCGATAATCGCATTGGTATCTTACACGCGTCATTTCATGTGTGTTTTTCAGGGAATTGACCCGGTACGCGATGCAGTCAGCTCAAGGGCATCATACTGAAGCGTTGGATACTCTCACGGTGACCCGATGAAGGATGCATAATATGTTTTGAAGCAGTTTCTGAAGAACAATGGAGCAAAGACTAAGTACATGATTTGGCGGAGAATTGACTTCATCGGGCGGACGAAGACCCCCGGACATTCTACGGAGCTTAATGAGGCATGATGGTGACTTACAGACGTGGCACGGAGAACACCCGTCCCTTGCATCAGCATGCACCAAACCCATGCATATGTGAACGCATGCAGCCCTTTAAAACTCGATTCCCAATCACAGCCGTCCGTTCCTCTCTTCCCCACTGAATCACAGCCATCCGATGCCATGCAGCCCTCTAGCACACCGGACGCCCCCAGCCGGACCCATCATTTAATCACAGTAATCCCGTGATCAAAACACCGCGGCCCAGCTTTCTCTCTCTCCTCTCCAAAAATCCCAGCCGTCCGATGCCATGCAGCCCTCCAGCACATCGGATCCCACCGAGCTCTCTTCTCTCTTCTCCCGATCGCGCCTCTCTCTCCTCCTACAAACCAGGCACGCTTCTCTCTCTTTTATCTCTCTAAAACCCAAAACGGAACCATGCGAGCCCGATACTTTCTCTCACCCGGGATTTTCTCTCTCTCTCCTTCCTTGATTCTCTCTCTCCGAATCTCTCACCCGGTTCTCACGTCCTCTTTTTCCTTCCTTAAACCCGTGAACATTAAAAACCCCATCATCTCTCTTATATAAGGGGAGGGGTCCGAAACAAAGAGGGGAGCGTGGGGGCGGACCTTAGATCACCACCTTCACCAACCCGGGGCTACCATCTACCACATATCCGAACCCGCATCTCTCATCACCATCTCCACGCAACCGTCTCCAAGCCGAGCTCCATCCACGAAGCTGCACGTCACCGTCATCGCCGGGTTCGTCATCTTCAAAGAAGCATCCGTCATCAACACACGCATGGCCATCCGAGGCTAACCACCCTATTCTAAGACCTGGATGAAGCCCTGTAGTCAGATCTAAACTCTGCTTTTATGTGCTATTTTCATATTTTTATTCGTTCAATGAAATACTGTGATCTTATTTATCTCATGAAAGCTTGATAGGAATTGCATGCATTAAGTCCGATTTATGCTCCGTTATTATCAGGGTTTTACAGAGGTCGATTTCATAGTTTTATTCTTCGTTATTACGGAAAGTTTTACGGGGAATTATTACATAGTCTTGGCTTTTGTTATCACTACGAATTTTACGGAGAATTACTCCATCTTATTCCTATGAAGCGAGAAAGATCGCTACATTAGTTCACCCTAATTGTGCTTCTTATTGAATACCTTCCGCGGGGATAGATTGACTTCGAATCTCCGTGAGAATCCTGGAAATCATATAAAAATACGGTTTAGATCGCTACTTGTGCGGATTCTAGTGCTTAGAATATCACATCCATATCTGAACTTCCACACTGCACCGCATTACCTTAATTAGTTAATCTGCATGCTTTAATCTTGATTAGTTTACTTTTTCACAATCTCATAGAACCAAATCAACAACATTGCTCATCATTAAGTAACTCAGGTAGATAGATTAATAACCTTAAATTAGATAGTTCCCTCATTAGCAATCCCTGTGGGATCGACCTCGTAATACGCACCGCTCCTACAAGCGATTCGTGCACTTGCGAGTTATAATTTAGATCAAATTAGCCCTTAATTTAGGATTAGTTTAGATCACAACAAGATTCCCGGGGAAGTCCGCTGCCTAGTGGACTCTAAACTTAACCAGGATCCTTTGTGTTCACCTGCCATGAACGGAAGCATCCTGGCATAGGCATACCCCTCCAAGGGCAAGCCCGCTGAACAGGATCATCGGGGGAAATTAACCGGGCAGGGGGGCAGCTAGCACTTATTAGTTTCCTTTAAAAATAAAAATGGTTTCAGTCTCTGAGTGTAGGGAAGTTTTTGAAATCATTTGGTTTGCTTATCGTTTTCCGGGCTCAGAGACTAATTGCGTTTTAGCGAGCATGCTGAGTTTCTCGTTTGCATATACTTTAAAATAAAAAGTTTGAATCGAATTAGCTGCCTCGCCCGGGGTATCACTCTCGAGGTCGCTGCGAACTCCTAAAGCGGACTCAGGAGCAACGCAGAGAAAGAAATGAACAAAGAGACGAGCTCAAAAAGATTTCTATTCATCACATTTATCATAAAGATTACAACGGGGTTACAAAAGGAGGCCTAGGCTGGGCCAGCACCCGCGCCGTCGTCATCACCGCGCTTCCTCTTTTTCGACCTTTCGGCCTTGTACTTCTCGATGGCATCGAGCGCGCCTTTCCGCAGAAGCTCGTCGAGCTGCGCCTGGAGGCGGCGTTGCTGAGAGTGGAGGTCTTGGAGATGCGTTTCCCTCAGAGACGCGATCTCATCCCTAGAAGCCGCCAGCTGACGTTGAAGCTCGAAGATTTCCTTTTGGGCGGCCTCTTCAGCTCGACGGGCCCCTTGCACATCGGATAGGGCGCGGTCGCGGGCGTCCTCAACCGAAGCTAGCGTGGTGGTGAAGGTGGCAGCCCGCTAGCGCAGTTCGTCAACCTCTGTATTAGAGGAGGCGACCTGCTGGCGCAGCCGGTCCACTTCAGCCCGCAGCTCGCCCGACCGGTCCATTTGGCGAATACGGTGGATGTACTCGTCTACTCTCCTCTCCGAGTCATGAAGAGTGTCATCGTAGAGGGTGACAGTGTCCCCCGCGATGCCCGCGACCTCGTCGGCGAGAGCCCGACTGACCCGCTCTACCTACGGAGAGGGAAAACAGTTAAGAGTTAGAAGTTAGAACAGGGGTTTGGGACAAAGAAGTATGAAGGTAATCTTACCTCGAGGAGTCAGTTGATGAGAGTGATGTAGGGAGTCCGGGTGAAGATGTTACGCCCCAGGATCTCCCGCATGAAGAAAGGGGCGCGCTCGGGGTCGCCAGAGGAGGAGCCCGCTTGGCTCGCCTCGGTGGGAGCAGCTGGAGGGGGCGCAATGATGACAGCAGCAGCGGGCTCGGCCCCTTGAGCACCGGCAACCCCTTCATTGATAGGGGAAGGCATGACGGCTCCCCCTTGCCCAGGCAAGTCCGGGTCTGAGCCTTCCGAGTTGGAGCACGGAAGGTCGTCCAGGATGGCCCCCAGGTCCGGAGATCAGTAGACCAACCCGCCCAGCTCCGGGAGAGGAGGAACCTCAAGAGTGGCAGGCGCGGGCTCGTATGCGGGCGCGCTGAGCGCAGGCGCAGGCGCAGGCTCGGGCGCGGGCGCGCTGATAGCATGCGCAGGCGCGGGCTCGGGCACGGGCACGCAGAGGGCAGGCGCAGGCGCGAGCGCGGGCTCGGGCACCGGCGTGCTGGCAGGCGCGGGCTCGGGCGCGGACGCGGGCGCGGGCGCAGGCGCGGGCTCGGGCGCGGGCTCGGGGGCAGTAGGCGCGGGCTCGAGCGCAGGCGCGCTAGCAGCAGAGGGCGCAGGCGCGGGCGCGGGCGTGCTGGGAGCAAGCGCGGCCGGTGTTGGTGTCGCGCTCGGAGCGAGCGGAAGGATTGAGCCCGCCGGAGCCGGTCCCTCGAAGGGCGGGGGAAGCCCCGCAGTTGTAGCCGCGGGCTCATCTTCCGTAGCCCGCTCCTCGTCGTCTGAGCTAGAGGTCGTGCTGAGATCATCGGCTGATCCCAAGCCCGCCTCCGCGAGGGCGGCCTTCCTCCGCTCCTCGACGACTCGTTGGAAGGCTTCACGAGCCTCCCGAACAATGATGTCCTCTCCCGACGGGTGGGCTGGAGGAGTCTTCTTCTTCTTCTTCGTCTTCTTCCGCAAGGCGCCCTCCTCTGGATTCATCACCGCAATAAACAAAGTCTTAGTCAGATCGCTTGGGAATCCGCGCATCAGCACTTTAGCCATTAGGGACTCTACTTCCGCCATGCTGAGAAGAAGCTCGACGCGCGGATCCTCGGGCTCAATAAAGGAAATGCGACGCCGCCGAGGCTCCGGGGCTGGGGCCCTCGAAGGAATGACAGAAAGGGTGGTCGCCTGACCTGGGGCTGCTTTGCGGGCTGGTGGCGGCGGTGGCGTGACATCCTCCTCGTGGAGCATCTCGAGGGTGCCCTTGTCGGCGACCTGAATAGGGGAAGCCCGCTTCTTCCCCTTCTTCGCCGAGGTCCCCGCAGCGGAGGTCGCGGCAGCTGGCCGGGAGACCGCGACCTTCTTCCGCATCACCTTCTACCGGGTGGTGATGGTTTCGGTCCAGAGATCCTTCCAGAGGAAGGAGAAGTCCGGAGGGAGGACCTTCTCGAGAGTTCGACCCCCGAGGAAGTCCAAAATCGCCTCGTCGAGCGATCTTTCACGGGCTGTGGCGATGCACTTCTTCCCCTTTGCCCGGTACTCCGCGATCTCCTTGAAGACAGGGAGAGGCGGTCTGCCGGGAAGAGAGGGGATACCGGCTCGAGGACCTTACCACTCACCGTCGATCACGAATGGGTACGCTTTCCAGTACCGGTCTTTGTTCTCGACGGCGGTGAACGGAAGCACCTCGCCGGAGCTGCCCGTGAGGTAGAACTGTCCACAGTCTACCTCGCCGAAGAAGGGCCCCGGTTTGAGGAACCACTACTTCAGGAGGTAGGCTAGGGGGATCCTCACGTTTAGGGCTTCCTCGATGCGAGCAAGCCCATAGAGGATCCCCCACGAGTTTCCCGGAAGCTGGGCGGGGCATAAGCCCGCCAGTTCCAGGAGCTCGCTGGCCAGATGGTTCAGGGGCAGCCGGAGCCCTAACCATAACTGCCCCACGGAGACCACGGTCCCCGAGAGCGGCCTCCCGGAGATCGGAAGAGGAAGAATGGCGAGCTCTTGGGGAATGCCCACCGCGGTTCGCAGGCTATCGGGGATGGGCGCACCCCCGATGACATGGAACCAAACAACGGCGGGCTCCTTCGGAGGTGCCTCTTCCCCTGAGCCGGGAGCCCGCACCGAGATAGGCGCGACATTTAGAGGCCCCTCTCGGGAGGACGCGGCAGCAGCAGCAGCTGAAGAAGCAGCAGCGGCAGAGGAAGAGGAAGCCATGAGCGGGAGGGCGCTAGCGAGCTGCGAGCATAAGGCAAAGAAGGAAGGGAGAACTGTTTTTCATGCAGCGGTAAAAATCGCCCCCCGTCCCCTATTTATAGGCAAGTGAGAGACAGGTGAATCGATCCGCAGTTAATGCCCAAGCGCGCTCGGCGAGGCGACGTGACGGCAATCGAAGTGACAGCTCGTTTCTTTCCAATCGTCAAGCGCCACGTGGGCCACGCGTGGAAAAGGCTGCGCCGGCGCCGACACTGTCATTTACTGACAAGAGAAGAGCGAAAGAGGAGGAGACATGTGTCTCGCACCGATCGGGATCTCATGATGAGATTCGCTGTATCAGCATCGAGCCACGCGCCGCATTTAAGGTGAAGCGACCGTTGGAGATTTGGTGCGATACCCAAGTCACAAGACCGCTCACGGCTGGAGCCCGCAGCTCGACCGACGCAGACCCTGACCGCGTGTGGCAGGCTCGCACCGGAAGGAGATCGCTCGCGGCTGACGCTCCCGGCCCGCCCAGCGTTTGTGAAATACTGGGAGTCAAAACTCTCGACGCAGACCGCTCGCGGCAGGTGCCCGCAGCTCGCCCGAGGCAGACCCTGACCGCGTGTGGCAGGCTCACACCGGAAGGAGATCGCTCGCGGTTGACGCTCCCGGCCCGCCCAGCGTTTGTGAAATACTGGGAGTCAAAACTCTCGACGCAGATCGCTCGCGGCAGGAGCCCGCAGCTCGCCCGAGGCAGACCCTGACCGCGTGTGACAAGCTCGCACCGGAAGGAGATCGCTCGTGGCTGACGCTCCCGGCCCGCCCAACGTTTGTGAAATACTGGCGGTCAGAGCTCTCGGCGCATACCACCCACGGCAGGAGCCCGCAGCCAACAAAGTGGAGGTCGCCAATGACTGGCAGTCAAAGCTCTCGACGCAGACCGCCCGTGGCTACTGTCTCCAGCCCGCCAAGAAACTGTTGCAGCAGACATTGATATTAGGCACATTACAAGGGATAGGAGCTCGCTAAGATTCCTGAGCAAGCGTCGAGTTTCCTCGATCACTCCCTCATGAGGGGGTAATGTTGGGGGTAGCTGAAACTCGCACAAGAGCTCGCCCTCTCCCCCGTGCTCACTAGGTCATCTTGACAGGGAGCGAGATCCAATTTGGGCTGAAGGCGGCCTAGGCAAAGAGCTCGCCCTCTCCCCCGCACTCACCAAATCACCTTGGCAGGGTGCGAGATCCACATTGGGCTGAAGGGGCCCTAGGCAAAGAGCCCACCCAAGCTCGCTCAGGAGCTCGCCCAGGCTCGCTCAGGAGCTCGCCCATGCTCGCTCAGGAGCTCGCCAAGCTCGCACAGGAGTTCGCCCCACCCACGTGCTCACCAGATCATCTTGACAGGGAGCGAGATCTACGGTGGGCTGAAGGGGCCCAAGCTCGCCCGAGCTCGCCCAGGATCGCCCAGGAGCTCGCCCAAGTTCGCCCGAGCTCGTCCACGAGCTCGCCTAGGCTCGTTCAGGAGCTCGCCTAGCTCGCACAGGAGCTAGCCCATGCTCGCTCAGGAGCTCGTCTAGCTCGCGCAGGAGCTCGCCCATGCTCGCTCAGGAGCTCGCCCAAGCTCGCCCGGACCCCTGTTTATCGAAGAGGGTGCTCCCGAAAGGTCCGACTCTTGATAGATATCGACAGAAGGACGGAGCCGTGCAGGGCGAGCTTGCCTACGCTTCCTCCCTGAGACCGCCCAGGCTTGAACGTTCCAGAATAGCCACCTGGCTGCGACAAGAAAGATGCTCTCCCCCACTCAAACCGCTTGGCAGGCTTCACGACAGAATGTCAGGGCGCGAGTACCAAAGGCTGTCAGACCCACGCGAGCCAGAACGTGGGGGTCTAGAAGGCTCTGGAAAGAATCTCCACGTGTCGGGCCACGGTAGGCCGCATATTGCTATAAATGCCCACCCCCAGGCTCCATAGTACAGGTTTGAAATCCCTTTCCCTACCACTTTGATATACCACAGCTCGCCGTTGTGCTACCGTGACTGACTTGAGCGTCGGAGGGTCTGCGCTCCTAAGGGAGCCAGCCGTTCTCACGTTCTCTTTTACTTGTCTTGCAGGCAGCCCGCACGGACCAGCGAAAATATCCCCAAACACGATCCATTCGAATTCATTCTCACGATCCATTCTAATTCATTCATACGATCCATAATAATTCATTCATACAATCCATTCTAATTCTTTCACACGATCCATTCTAATTCATTCGTAGGATCCATTCTAATTCATTCGTACAATCTATTCTATTTCATTCGTACGATCCATTCTAATTCATTCGGACGAATGCATCCATTCTAATTTATTCGTACGATCCATTCTAATTCATTCGTACGATCCATTCTTACTCATTCGTATGATCCATTCTAATTCATTCGTACGATCCATTCTGATTCATTCGTACGATCCATTCTAATTCATTCGCACAATCTATTCTAATTCATTCGTACGATCCATTCTAATTCATTCGTACGATCGTACGAATGAATTAGAATGGATCGTACGGAATGAATTAGAATGGATTGTATGAATGAATTAGAATGGATACATTCGTGCGAATGAATTAGAATGGATCATATGAATGAGTAAGAATGGATCGTACGAATGAAATAGAATGGATTGTACGAATGAATTAGAATGGATCGTACAAATGAATTAGAATGGATCGTACGAATGAATTAGAATGGATCATACGAATGAGTAAGAATGGATCGTACAAATGAAATAGAATGGATTGTACGAATGAATTAGAATGGATTGTATGAATGAATTAGAATGGATCGTACGAATGAATTAGAATAGATCGTATGAGTGAATTAGAATGGATACGAAGGAATTAGAATGGATCGTACGAAGGAATTTGAATGGATCATACGAATGAAATAGAATGGATCGTACGAAGGAATTAGAATGGATCGTACGAAGGAATTAGAATGGATCGTACGAATGAATTAGAATGGATATATTCGTGCAAATGAATTAGAATGGATCGTATGAATGTATTAGAATGGATCGTATGAGTGAATTAGAATGGATCGTACGAATGAATTAGAATGGATTGTATGAATGAATTAGAATGGATCGTACGAATGAATTAGAATGGATCATACAAATTAATTAGAATGGATCATACGAATGAATTAGAATGGATCGTACGAATGAATTAGAATGGATACATTCGTGCGAATGAATTAGAATGGATTGTGCGAATGAATAAGAACAGATCGTGCGAATGAATTAGAATGGATCGTACGAATGAATTAGAATGGATCGTGCGAATGAATTAGAATGGATCGTACGAATGAATTAGAATGGATACATTTGTGTGAATGAATTAGAATGGATCGTACGAATAAATTAGAATGGATCGTATGAATGAATTAGAATGGATCGTACGAATGAATTAGAATGGATCGTGCGAATGAATTAGAATGGATCGTACGAATGAATTAGAATGGATCGTGTGAAAGAATTAGAATGGATCGTACGAATGAATTAGAATGGATCGTGCGAATGAATTAGAATGGATCATACGAATGAATTAGAATGGATACATTTGTGCGAATGAATTAGAATGGATCGTACGAATAAATTAGAATGGATCGTATGAATGAATTAGAATGGATCGTACGAATGAATTAGAATGGATCGTGCGAATGAATTAGAATGGATCGTACGAATGAATTAGAATGGATCGTAAGAATGAACTAGAATGGATACATTCATGTGAATGATATAGAATGGATCGTACGAATGAATTAGAATGGATCGTACGAATGAATTAGAATGGATCTTACGAATGAATTAGAATGGATCGTACGAAAGAATTAGAATGGATCTTACGAATGAATTAGAATGGATCGTACGAATAAATTAGAATGGATCGAATGAATGGTTTAGAATGGATACATTCGTGCGAATGAATTAGAATGGATCGGACGAATGAATTAGATTGGATCGTACGAATGAATTAGAATTGATCAAATGAATGAATTAGAATGGTTACATTCATGCGAATGAATTAGAATGGGTCGTACGAATGGATTAGAATGGATCGTACGAATGGATTAGAATGCATACATTCGTGCGAATGAATTAGAATGGATCATACGAATGAGAAAGAATGGATCGTACGAATGAAATAGAATGGATTGTACGAATGAATTAGAATGGATCGTGCGAATGAATTTGAATGGATCGTACGAATGAATTAGAATGGAGCGTGCTAATGAATTAGAATTGATCGTACGAATGAAATAGAATGGATTGTACGAATGATTTAGAATGGATCGTACGAATGAATTAGAATGGATCGTACGAATGATTTAGAATGGATACATTCGTGCGAATGAATTAGAATGGATCATACGAATGAGTAAGAATGGATCGTACGAATGAAATAGAATGGATTGTACGAATGAATTAGAATGGATTCGTACGAATGAATTAGAATGGATACATTCGTGCGAATGAATTAGAATGGATCGTACCAATGAGTAAGAATGGATCGTACGAATGAAATAGAATGGATTGTGCGAATGAAGTAGAATGGATCGTACGAATGATTTAGAATGGATCGTGTGAAAGAATTAGAATGGATTGTATGAATGAATTAGAATAGATCGTATGAATGAATTAGAATGGATCATACAAATGAATTAGAATGGATCGTACGAATGAATTAGAATGGATCGTACGAATGAATTAGAATGGATACATTCGTGCGAATGAATTAGAATGGATACATTCGTGCGAAAGAAATAGAATAGATCGTATGAATGAATTAGAATGGATCCTATGAATTAATTAGAATGGATCGTGCGAATGAATTAGAATGGATCGTACGAATGAATTAGAATGGATCGTGCTAATGAATTAGAATTGATCGAACGAATGAATTAGCATGGATCGTGCTAATGAATTAGAATGGAACGTACGAATGAATTAGAATGGATCGTGTGAAAGAATTAGAATGGATTGTATGAATGAATTAGAATGAACTCGTACGATCCATTCGAATTCATTCGCACGATCCATTCTAATTCATTCATACGATCCATTCTAATTCTTTCACACGATCCATTCTAATTCATTCGTAGGATCCATTCTAATTCATTCGTACAATCTATTCTATTTCATTCGTACGATCCATTCTTACTCATTCGTATGATCCATTCTAATTCATTCGGACGAATGTATCCATTTTAATTTATTCGTACGATCCATTCTAATTCATTCGTTCGATCCATTCTAATTCATTCGTACGATCCATTCTTACTCATTCGTATGATCCATTCTAATTCATTCGTACGATCCATTCTAATTCATTCGTACGATCGATTCTAATTCATTCGCACTATCCATTCTAATTCATTCGTACGACCCATTCTAATTCATTCGTATGATCCATTCTAATTTATTCGTTCAAATATATCCATTCTAATTCATTCGTACGATCCATTCTAATTCATTCGCACGATCCATTCTAATTCATTCGCACGAATGTATCCATTCTAATTCATTTGCACGATCCATTCTAATTCATTCCTATGATCTATTCTAATTCATTCGTACGATCCATTTTACGATCCATTCTAATTCATTCGTATATTCCATTCTAATTCATTAGCATGATCCATGCTAATGAATTAGAATGGATCGTACGATCCAATCTAATTCATTCATACGATCCATTCTAATTCATTCGTACGATCCATTCTAATTCATTCGTACAATCTATTCTAATTCATTCGTACGATCTATTCTAATTCTTTCGTACGATCCATTCTAATTCATTCATACAATCCATTCTAATTTATTCGCACGTATCCATTCTAATTCATTCGTATGATCCATTCTAATTCATTAATATGATCCATTCTAATTCATTCGTACGATCCATTCTAGTTCATATGCACAAAGGTATCCATTCTAATTCATTCGTACGATCCATTCTAATTCAGGATCGTACGAATGAATTAGAATGGATACATTCGTGCGAATGAATTAGAATTGATCGTACGAATGAATTAGAATGGATCGTGCGAATGAATTAGAATGGATCGTACAAATGAATTAGAATGGATCGTACGAATGAACTAGAATGGATACATTCGTGCGAATGAATTAGAATGGATCGTACGAATGAATTAGAATGGATCGTACAAATGAATTAGAATGGATCGTACGAATGAATTAGAATGGATCATACGAATGAATTAGAATGGATCGTACGAATGAATTAGAATGGATACATTCGTGCGAATGAATTAGAATGGATCGGACGAATGAATTAGAATGGATCGTACGAATGAATTAGAATGGATCAAATGAATGAATTAGAATGGATCGTACAAATGAATTAGAATGCATCGTATGAGATAATTAGAATGGATATATTCGTGCGAATGAATTAGAATGGATCGTACGAATGAATTAGACTGGATCGTACGAATGAATTTGAATGGATACATTTGTGCAAATGAATCTAAATGGATTATATGAATGAATTACAATGGATCGTACGAATGAATTAGAATGGATCATACGAATGAATTAGAATAGCTCATACGAATGAATTAGAATGAATCGTATGAATGAATTAGAATGGTTACATTTGTGCGAATGAATTAGAATAGATCGTACGAATGAATTAGAATGGATCGTACGAATAAATTAGAATGGATCGTGGGAATGAATTAGAATGGATCGTACGAATGAATTAGAATGGATCCACCAAATGAGTTAGAATGGATCATACGAATGAATTAGAATGGATTGTATGAATGAATTAGAATGGATTGTGCGAATGAATTAGAATGGATCGTATGAATGAATAAGAATGGATCGTACGAATGAATTAGAATGGATCGTGCGAATGAATTAGCATGAATCGTACGAATGTATTAGAATGGATCGTACGAATGAATTAGAATGAATCGTACGATCCATTCTAATTCATTCGTACGATCCATTCTAATTCATTCGCATGAATGTATCCATTCTAGTTCATTCGTATGATCCATTCTAGTTCATTCGTACGATCCATTCTAATTCATTCGTACGATCCATTCTAATTCATTCGTATGATCCATTCTAATTAATTCATATGATCCATTCTAATTCATTCGTACGATCCATTCTAATTCATTCATACAGTCCATTCTAATTCATTCGCACGAATGTATCCATTCTAATTAATTCGTACGATCCATTCTAATTCAATCGTATGATCCATTCTTATTCATTCGCACGATCAAGTCTAATGGATTCGCACGATCCATTCTAATTCATTCGCACGAATGAATCCATTCTAATTCATTCGATCGTATGAATGAATTAGAGTGGTTACATTCATGCGAATGAATTAGAATGGATCGTACGAATAGATTAGACTGGATCGTACGAATGGATTAGAATGGATACATTCGTGCGAATGAATTAGAATGGATTGTATGAATGAATTAGAATGGATCGTACGATCCATTCGAATTCATTCGTATGATCCATTCTAATTCATTCGTACGATCCATTCTAATTCATTCGTACGAATGTATCCATTCTAATTCATTTGCACGATCCATTCTAATTCATTCCTATGATCTATTCTAATTCATTCGTACGATCCATTCTAATTCATTCTAATTCATTCGTACGATCCATTCTAATTCATTCGTATATTCCATTCTAATTCATTAGCACGATCCATGCTAATGAATTAGAATGGATCGTACGATCCAATCTAATTCATTCATACGATCCATTCTTACTCATTCGTATGATCCATTCTAATTCAATCGTACGATCCATTCTAATTCATTCGTACGATCCATTCTAATTCATTCGTACGATCCATTCTTACTAATTCGTACGATCCATTCTAATTCATTCACACGAATGTATCCATTCGTACGAATGAATTAGAATAGATTGTACGAATGAATTAGAATGGATCGTATGAATGAATTAGAATGGATCGTGCGAAGGAATTAGAATGGATCGTACGAATGAATTAGAATGGATCGTACGAATGAATTAGAATAGATCGTACGAATGAATTAGAATGGATCGTACGAAGGAATTAGAATGGATCGTACGAATGAATTAGAATGGATATATTCGTGCAAATGAATTAGAATGGATCGTATGAATGTATTAGAATGGATCGTATGAGTGAATTAGAATGGATCTTACGAATGAATTAGAATGGATTGTATGAATGAATTAGAATGGATCGTACGAATGAATTAGAATGGATCATTCGAATTAATTAGAATGGATCATACGAAAGAATTAGAATGGATCGTACGAATGAATTAGAATGGATCGTACGAATGAATTAGAATGGCTACATTCCTGCGAATGAATTAGAATGGATTGTGCGAATGAATAAGAACAGATCGTGCGAATGAATTAGAATGGATCGTACGAATGAATTAGAATGGATCGTGCGAATGAATTAGAATGGATCATACGAATGAATTAGAATGGATACATTTGTGCGAATGAATTAGAATGGATCGTACGAATGAATTAGAATGGATCGTACGAAATAATTAGAATAGATCGTGCGAATGAATTAGAATGGATCGTACGAATGAATTAAAATGTATCGTGTGAAAGAATTAGAATGGATCGTACGAATGAATTAGAATGGATCGTGCGAATGAATTAGAATGGATCATACGAATGAATTAGAATGGATACATTTGTGCGAATGAATTAGAATGGATCGTACGAATGAATTAGAATGGATCGTATGAATGAATTAGAATGGATCGTACGAATGAATTAGAATGGATCGTGCGAATGAATTAGAATGGATCGTACGAATGAATTAGAATGGATCGTACGAATGAACTAGAATGGATACATTCGTGCGAATGAATTAGAATGGATCGTACGAATGAATTAGAATGGATCGTACGAATGAATTAGAATGGAACTTACGAATGAATTAGAATGGATCGTACGAATGAATTAGAATGGATCGTACGAGTAAATTAGAATGGATACATTCGTGCGAATGAATTAGAATGGATCGGACGAATGAATTAGAATGGATCGTACGAATGAATTAGAATGGATCGTATGAATGAATTAGAATGGATCGTACGAATAAATTAGAATGGATACATTCGTTCGAATGAATTAGAATGGATCATATGAATGAGTAAGAATGGATCGTACGAATGAAATAGAATAGATTGTACGAAAGAATTAGAATGGATCCAACGAATGAATTAGAATGGATCGTGTGAAAGAATTAGAATGGATGGTATGAATGAATTAGAATGGATTGTATGAATGAATTAGAATGGATCGTGCGAATAAATTCGAATGGATCGTACGAATTCATTCTAATTCATTCATACAATCCATTCTAATTCTTTCACACGATCCATTCTAATTCATTCGTACGTTCCATTCTAATTCATTTGCACGATCCATGCTAATTCATTCGTTCGATCAATTCTAATTCATTTGCACGATCCATTCTAATTCATTCGTACGATCCATTCTAATTCATTCGCACGATCCATTCTAATTCATTCATTGGATCCATTCTAATTCATTCATACGATCTATTCTAATTCTTTCGCACGAATGTATCCATTCTAATTCATTCGCACGAATGTATCCATTCTAATTCATTCGTACGATCCATTCTAATTCATTCGTACGATCCATTCTAATTCATTCGTACGATCCATTCTAATTCATTCATACGATCTATTCTAATTCATTCATACAATCCATTCTAATTCTTTCACACGATCCATTCTAATTCATTCGTACGATCCATTCTAATTCATTCGCACAATCCATTCTATTTCATTCGTACGATCCATTCTTACTCATTCATATAATCCATTCTAATTCATTCGCACAAATGTATCCATAATGGATCATACGAATGAGTAAGAATGGATCGTACGAATGAAATAGAATGGATTGTGTGAATGATGTAGAATGGACCGTACGAATGAATTAGACGTACGAATGGATTAGAATGGATACATTCGTGCGAATAAGTTAGAATGGATCATACTAATGAGTAAGAATGATCGTCATTCTAATTCATTCGTATGATCCATTCTAATTCATTTGTATCCATTCTATTTCATTCGCACGATCCATTCTAATTCATTCGTGCAATCTATTCTAATTCATTCGTACGATCCATTCTAATTCATTCGTACGATCCATTCTAATTCATTCATACAATCCATTCTAATTTATTCGCACGAATGTATCCATTCTAATTCATTCGTACGATCCATTCGAATTCATTCGCACAATCTATTCTAATTCATTCATACGATCCATTCTAATTCATTCGCACGAATGTATCCATTCTAATTCATTCGTACGATCCATTCTAATTCCTTCGTACGATCCATTCTAATTCATTCGTACGATCCATTCTAATTCATTCATATGATCCATTCTAATTCATTCGTACGATCCATTCTAATTCCTTCGTACGTTCCATTCTAATTCATTCGTACGATCCATTCTAATTCATTCGTACAATCTATTCTAATTCATTCGTACGAATGGATACATTCGTGTGAATGAATTAGAATGGATCGTACGAATAAGTAAGAATGGATCGTATGAATGAAATAGAATGGATTGCACGAATGAATTAGAATGGATCGTACGATTGAATTAGAATGGATCGTGTGAAAGAATTAGAATGGATTGTATGAATGAATTAGAATGGATCGTACGAATGAATTAGAATGGATCGTACTAGGATCCATTCTAATTCATTCTTACGATCCATTCTAATTCATTCGCACAATCTATTCTAATTCATTCATACGATCCATTCTAATTCATTCGTACGATCCATTCTAATTCATTCATACGATCCATTCTAATTCATTTGCACGAATGTATCCATTCTAATTCATTCGTACAATCCATTCTATTTCATTCGTACGATCCATTCTTACTCATTCGTATGATCCATTCTAATTCATTCGGATGAATGTATCCATTCTAATTTATTCGTATGATCCATTCTAGTTCATTCGTACGATCCATTCTAATTCATTCGTACGATCCATTCTAATTCATTCGTCCGATCCATTTTAATTCATTCGCACGAATGTATCTATTCTAATTCATTCGTACGATCCATTCTAATTCATTCGTACGATCCATTCTAATTCATTCGTAAGATCCATTCTAATTCATTGCCACGATCCATTCTATTTTATTCGTACGATCCATTCTAATTCATTCGTACGATCTATTCTAATTCATTCGCACGAATGTAACCATTCTAATTCATTCATACGATTCATTCTAATTCATTCGTATGAGCTATTCTAATTCATTCGTACGATCCATTCTAATTCATTCGTACGATCCATTATAATTCATTCATACAATCCATTTAAATTCATTCGCACAAATGTATCCATTCAAATTCATTCGTACGATCCAGTCGAATTAATTCGTACGATCCATTTTAATTCATTCGCACGAATATATCCATTCTAATTCTTTCGTACGATGCATTCTAATTCATTCGTACGATCCATTCTAATTCATTCTCACAAATGTATCCATTCTAATTCATTCGTACGATCCATTCTAATTCATTCCTACGATCTATTCTAATTCATTCGCTCGAATGTATACATTTTAATTCATTCATACGATCCATTCTAATTCATTCGTACGATCTAATTCATTCGTACGATCCATTCTAATTCATTCGTACGATCGATTCTAATTCATTCGCACTATCCATTCTAATTCATTCGTACGATCCATTCAAAGTCATTCGTATGATCCATTCTAATTTATTCGTTCAAATATATCCATTCTAATTCATTCGTACGATCCATTCTAATTCATTCGCACGATCCATTCTAATTCATTCGCACGAATGTATCCATTCTAATTCATTTGCTCGATCCATTCTAATTCATTCCTATGATCTATTCTAATTCATTCGTACGATCCATTCTAATTCATTCTAATTTATTCGTACGATCCATTCTACGATCCATTCTAATTCATTCGTATATTCCATTCTAATTCATTAGCACGATCCATGCTAATGAATTAGAATGGATCGTACGATCCAATCTAATTCATTCATACGATCCATTCTTACTCATTCATATGATCCATTCTAATTCAATCGTACGATCCATTCTAATTCATTCGTACGATCCATTCTAATTCCTTCGTACGATCCATTCTAATTCATTCGTACGATCCATTCTAATTCATTCGTACGATCCATTCTAATTCCTTCGTACGATCCATTCTAATTCATTCGTACGATCCATTCTAATTCATTCGCGCAATCTATTCTAATTCATTCGTACGATCCATTCTAATTCATTCGTACGATCCATTCTAATTCATTCATACAATCCATTCTAATTTATTCGCACGAATGTATCCATTCTAATTCATTCGTACGATCCATTCTAATTCATTCACACAATCTATTCTAATTCATTCATACGATCCATTCTAATTCATTCGCACGAATGTATCCATTCTAATTCATTCATACGATCCATTCTACTTCATTCGTACTATCCGTTCTAATTCACTCATACGATCCATTCTAATTCATTCATACGATCCATTCTAATTCATTTGCACGAATATATCCATTCTAATTCATTCGTACGATCCATTCTAATTCCTTCGTACGATCCATTCTAATTCCTTCGTACGATCCATTCTATTTCATTCGTATGATCCATTCTAATTCCTTCGTACGATCCATTCTAATTCCTTCGTATCCATTCTAATTCACTCATACGATCCATTCTAATTCATTCGTACGATCCATTCTAATTCATTCATACAATCCATTCTAATTCTTTCACACGATCCATTCCAATTCATTCGTACGATCCATTCTAATTCATTCGCACAATCCATTATATTTCATTCGTACGATCCATTCTTACTCATTCGTATGATCCATTCTAATTCATTCGCACGAATGTATCCATAATGGATCATTCGAATGAGTACGAATGGATCGTACGAATGAAATAGAATGGATTGTGCGAATGAATTAGAATGGACCGTACGAATGAACTAGAATGGATACATTCGTGCGAATGAATTAGAATGAATCAGACGAATGCATTAGAATGGATCACACGAATGAATTAGAATGGATCGTACGAATAAATTAGAATGGATACATTCGTCCGAATGAATTAGAATGGATCAAACGAATGAGTAAGAATGGATCGTACGAATGAAATAGAATAGATTGTACGAATGAATTAGAATGGATTTGTACGAATGAATTAGAATGGATACATTCGTGCGAATGAATTAGAATGGATCGTACCAATGAGTAAGAATGGATCGTACGAATGAAATAGAATGGATTGTGCGAATGAATTAGAATGGATCGTACAAATGAATTAGAATGGATCGTGTGAAAGAATTAGAATGGATTGTATGAATGAATTAGAATAGATCGTATGAATGAATTAGAATGGATCATACGAATAAATTAGAATGGATCGTACGAATGAATTAGAATGGATCGTACGAATGAATTAGAATGGATACATTCGTGCGAATGAATTAGAATGGATACATTCGTGCGAAAGAATTAGAATAGATCGTATGAATGAATTAGAATGGATCCTATGAATGAATTAGAATGGATCGTGCGAATGAATTAGAATGGATCGTACGAATGAATTAGAATGGATCGTGCTAATGAATTAAAATTGATCGAACGAATGAATTAGCATGGATCGTGCTAATGAATTAGAATGGAACGTACGAATGAATTAGAATGGATCGTGTGAAAGAATTAGAATGGATTGTATGAATGAATTAGAATGAATTCGTACGATCCATTCGAATTCATTCGCACGATCCATTCTAATTCATTCATACGATCCATTCTAATTCATTCATACGATGCATTCTAATTGATTCGCACAAATGTATCCATTCTAGTTCATTCGTACGATCCATTCGAATTCATTCGCACGATCCATTGTAATTCATTCATACGATCCATTCTAATTCATTCATACAATCCATTCTAATTCTTTCGCACGAATATATCCATTCTAATTCATTCGAACGAATGTATCCATTCTAATTCATTCGTACGATCCATTCTAATTCATTCGTACGATCCATTCTAATTCATTCATACGATCTATTCTAATTCATTCATACAATCCATTCTAATTCTTTCACACGATCCAATCTAAATCATTCGTACGATCCATTCTAATTCATTCGTACGATCCATTCTTACTTATTGGTACGATCCATTCTAATTCATTCGCACGAATGTATCCATTCTAATTCATTCGTACGAATCAATTCTAATTCAGTCGTACAATCCATTCTATTTCATTCGTACGATCCATTCTTACTCATTCGTATGATCCATTCTAATTCATTCGCACGAATGTATCCATTCTAAATCATTCGTACGATCCATTCTAATTCATTCGTACGATCCATTCTAAATCATTCGTACAATCCATTCTATTTCATTCGTATGATCCATTCTAATTCATTCATACAATCCATTCTAATTCATTTATACGTTCTATTCTAATTCATTCATACAATCCATTCTAATTCTTTCACCCGATCCATTCTAATTCATTCGTAAGATCCATTCTAATTCATTCGTACGATCCATTCTTACTCATTGGTACGATCCATTCTAATTCATTCGCACGAATGTATCCATTCTAATTCATTCGTACGAATCCATTCTAATTCATTCGTACAATCCATTCTATTTCATTCGTACGATCCATTCTTACTCATTCGTATGATCCATTCTAATTCATTCGCACGAATGTATCCATTCTAAATCATTCGTACGATCCATTCTAATTCATTCGTACGATCCATTCTAAATCATTCGTACAATCCATTCTATTTCATTCGTACGATCAATTCTAATTCATTAGCACGATCCATTCTAATTCATTCGTACGATCCATTCAAATTCATTCGCACGATCCATTCTAATTCATTCATACAGTCCATTCTATTTCATTCATACGATCCATTCTTACTCATTCGTATGATCCATTCTAATTCATTCGCACGAATGTATCCATTCTAATCCATTCGTACGATCCATTCTAATCCATTCGTACGATCCATTCTTATTCATTCGCATGAATGTAACCATTCTAATTCATTCATTTGATCCATTCTAATTCATTCGTACGATCCATTCTAATTCATTCGTACGATCCATTCTAATTCATTCGTAAGATCCATTCTAATTCATTCGTACGATCCATTCTAATTCATTCGTACGATCCATTCTAATTCATTCGCACGAATATATCCATTCTAGTTCATTCGTACGATCCATTCTAATTCATTCGTACGATCCATTCTAATTCATTCGCACGATCCATTCTAATTTATTCGTACGATCCGTTCTAATTCATTCATACGATCCATTCTAATTCATTCGTACGATCCATTCTAATTCATTCGCACAAATGTATCCATTCTAATTCATTCGTACGATCCATTCTAATTCATTCGCACGATCCATTCTAATTCATTCGTACGATCCATTCTAATTCTTTCACACGATCCATTCTAATTCATTCATACGATCCATTCTAATTCATTCGCACGATCCATTCTAATTCATTCGTACGATCCATTCTAATTCATTCATACGATCCATTCTAATTCATTCGTCCGATCCATTCTAATTCATTCGCACAAATGTATCCATTCTAATTCATTCGTACGATCCATTCTAATTCATTCGCACGATCCATTCTAATTTATTCGTACGATCGATTCTAATTCATTTGCACGATCTGTTCTTATTCATTCGCACAATCCATTCTAATTCATTCGCACGAATGTATCCATTCTAATTCATTCGTACGATCCATTCTAATTCATTCGTACGATCCATTCTAATTCATTCGTATGATCCATTCTAATTAATTCGTATGATCCATTCTAATTCATTCGTACGATCCATTCTAATTCATTCATACAACCCATTCTAATTCATTCGTATGATCCATTCTAATTCACTCATACGATCCATTCTAATACATTCATACGATCCATTCTAATTCATTTGCACGAATATATCCATTCTAATTCCTTCGTACGATCCATTCTAATTCCTTCGTACGATCCATTCTAATTAATTCATACGATCCATTCTAATTCATTCGTATAATCCATTCTAATTCATTCATACGATCCATTCTAATTCCTTCGTACGATCCATTCTAATTCATTCGTACGATCCATTCTAATTCATTCGTACAATCAATTCTAATTCATTCGTACGAATGGATACATTCATGTGAATGAATTAGAATGGATCGTACGAATGAGTAAGAATGGATCGTACGAATGAAATAGAATGGATTGCACGAATGAATTAGAATGGATCGTACGAATGAATTAGAATGGATTGTGTGAAAGAATTAGAATGGATCGTACGAATGAATTAGAATGGATCGTGTGAATGAATTAGAATAGATCGTACGAATGAATTAGAATGGATCGTACGAAGGAATTAGAATGGATCGTACGAATGAATTAGTATGGATATATTCGTGCAAATGAATTAGAATGGATCATACGAATGAGTAAGAATGGATCGTACGAATGAAATAGAATAGATTGTACGAATGAATTAGAATGGATCCTACGAATCAATTAGAATAGATCGTGTGAAAGAATTAAAATGGATTGTATGAATGAATTAGAATGGATCGTACGGATGAATTAGAATGGATCGTACGAAGGAATTAGAATGGATCGTGCGAATGAATTAGAATGGATCGTACGAATGAATTAGAATAGATCGTACGAATGAATTAGAATGGATCGTACGAAGGAATTAGAATGGATCGTACGAATGAATTAGAATGGATATATTCGTGCAAATGAATTAGAATGGATCGTATGAATGTATTAGAATGGATCGTACGAATGAATTAGAATGAATAGTGTGAAAGAATTAGAATGGATCGTACGAATGAATTAGAATGGATCGTGCGAATGAATTAGAATGGATCGTACGAATGAATTAGAATGGATACACTTGTGCGAATGAATTAGAATGGATCGTACGAATAAATTAGAATGGATCGTATGAATGAATTAGAATGGATACATTCGTGCGAATGAATTAGAATGAATCGGAAGAATGAATTAGAATGGATCGTACGAATGAATTAGAATGGATCAAATGAATGAATTAGAATGGTTACATTCATGCGAATGAATTAGAATGGATCGTACGAATGGATTAGAATGGATCATATGAATGGATTAGAATGGATACATTCGAGCGAATGAATTAGAATGGATCGTACGAATGAATTAGAATGGATCGTACGAATGGATTAGAATGGATCCTACGAATGGATTAGAATGGATACCTTTGTGCATATGAATTAGAATGGATCGTACGAATGAATTAGAATGGATCATATTAATGAATTAGAATGGATCGTACGAATGAATTAGAATGGATACAGTCGTGCACGATCCATTCTAATTCATTCGCACGAATGTATCCATTCTAATTCATTCGTACGATCCATTTTAATTCATTCGTACGATCCATTCTAATTCATTCATAAGATCCATTCTAATTCATTCGTACGATCCATTCTAATTAATTCATACAATCCATTCTAATTCTTTCACACGATCCATTCTAATTCATTCGCACGATCCATTCTAATTCATTCGTACGATCCATTCTAATTCATTCGTACGATCCATTTGTACGATCCATTCTAATTCATTCGTCCGATCCATTCTAATTCATTCGCACGAATGTATCCATTCTAATTCATTCGTACGATCCATTCTAATTCATTCGTACGATCCATTCTAATTCATTCGTAAGATCCATTCTAATTCATTCGTACGATCCATTCTAATTCATTCGTACGATCCATTCTAATTCATTTGTACGAATATATCCATTCTAGTTCATTCGTACGATCCATTCTAATTCATTCGTACGATCCATTCTAATTAATTCGCACGATCCATTCTAATTCATTCGTACGATCCATTCTAATTCATTCATACGATCCATTCTAATTCATTCGTACGATCCATTCTAATTCATTCGCACAAATGTATCCATTCTAATTCATTCGTACGATCCATTCTAATTCATTCGCACGATCCATTCTTACTCATTCGTATGATCCATTCTAATTCATTCGGACGAATGTATCCATTCTAATTTATTCGTACGATACATTCTAATTCATTCGTACGATCTATTCTAATTCATTCGTAAAATCGAATGGATCGTACGAATGAATTAGAATGGATCGTACGAATGAATTAGAATGGGTCGTACGAATGAATTAGAATGGATCGTACGAATGAATTAGAATGGAACGTACGATTGAATTAGAATGGATCATACGAATGAATTAGAATGGATCGTGCGAATGAATTAGAATGGATCGTACGAATGAATTAGAATGGATACATTTGTGCGAATGAATTAGAATGGATCGTACGAATGAATTAGAATGGATTGTGCTAATGAATTAGAATTGATCGAACGAATGAATTAGCATGGATCGTGCTAATGAATTCGAATGGATCGTACGAATGAACTAGAAAGGATCGTGCGAATGAATTAGAATGGATCGTACGAATGAATTAGAATGGATACATTTGTGCGAATGAATTAGAATGGATCGTACGAATGAATTAGAATGGATCGTATGAATGAATTAGAATGGATCGTGCGAATGAATTCGAATGGATCGTACGAATTCATTCTAATTCATTCATACAATCAATTCTAATTCTTTCACACGATCCATTCTAATTCATTCGTACGTTCCATTCTAATTCATTAGCACGATCCATGCTAATTCATTCGTTCGATCAATTCTAATTCATTAGCACGATCCATTCTAATTCATTCGTACGATCCATTCTAATTCATTCGCACGATCCATTCTAATTCATTCATAGGATCCATTCTAAATCATTCATACGATCTATTTTAATTCTTTCGCACGAATGTATCCATTCTAATTCATTCGCACGAATGTATCCATTCTAATTTATTCGTACGATCCATTCTAATTCATTCGTACGATCCATTCTAATTCATTCATACGATCCATTCTAATTCATTCATATGATCTATTCTAATTCATTCATACAATCCATTCTAATTCTTTCACACGATCCTTTCTAATTCATTCGTATGATCCATTCTAATTCCTTCGTACGATCCATTCTAATTCATTCGTACGATCTATTCTAATTCATTCGTACGATCCAATCTAATTCATTCGTACGATCCATTCTAATTCCTTCATACGATCCATTCTAATTCATTCGTACGATCCATTCTAATTCATTCGTACAATCTATTCTAATTCATTCGTACAAATGGATACATTCGTGTAAATGAATTAGAATGGATCGTACGAATAAGTAAGAATGGATCGTATGAATGAAATAGAATGGATTGCACGAATGAATTAGAATGGATCGTACGAATGAATTAGAATGGATCGTGTGAAAGAATTAGAATGGATTGTATGAATGAATTAGAATGGATCGTACGAATGAATTAGAATGGATCGTACTAGGATTCATTCTAATTCATTCGTACAATCTATTCTATTTCATTCGTACGATCCATTCTTACTCATTCGTATGATCCATTCTAATTCATTCGGACGAATGTATCCATTCTAATTTATTCATACGATCCATTCTAATTCATTCGTACGATCCATTCTAATTCATTCGTACGATCCATTCTTACTCATTCGTATGATCCATTCTAATTCATTCGTACGATCCATTCTAATTCATTCGTACGATCGATTCTAATTCATTCGCACTATCCATTCTAATTCATTCGTACGATCCATTCTAATTCATTCGTATGATCCATTCTAATTTATTCGTTCAAATATATCCATTCTAATTCATTCGTACGATCCATTCTAATTCATTCGCACGATCCATTCTAATTCATTCGCACGAATGTATCCATTCTAATTCATTTGCACGATCCCTTCTAATTCATTCCTATGATCTATTCTAATTCATTCGTACGATCCATTCTAATTCATTCTAATTCATTTGTACGATCCATTCTACGATCCATTCTAATTCATTCGTATATTCCATTCTAATTCATTAGCACGTTCCATTCTAATGAATTAGAATGGATCGTACGATCCAATCTAATTCATTCATACGATCCATTCTTACTCATTCGTATGATCCATTCTAATTCAATCGTACGATCCATTCTAATTCATTCGTACGATCCATTCTAATTCCTTCGTATGATCCTTTCTAATTCATTCGTAAGATCCATTCTAATTCATTCGTACGATCCATTCTAATTCCTTCGTACGATCCATTCTAATTCATTCATACGATCCATTCTAATTCATTTACGCAATCTATTCTAATTCATTCGTACGATCCATTCTAATTCATTCGCACAATCTATTCTAATTCATTCATACGATCCATTCTAATACATTTGCACGAATGTATCCATTCTAATTCATTCATACGATCCATTCTACTTCACTCATACGATCAATTCTAATTCATTCATACGATCCATTCTAATTCATTTGCACGAATATATCCATTCTAATTCATTCGTACGATCCATTCTAATTCCTTCGTACGATCCATTCCAATTCCTTCGTACGATCCATTCTATTTCATTCGTATGATCCATTCTAATTCCTTCGTACGATCAGTTCTAATTCATTCACAAAATCTATTCTAATTCATTCATACGATCTATTCTAATTCATTCACACGAATGTATCCATTCTAATTCATTCATACGATCCATTTTAATTCATTCGTACGATCCATTCTAATTCACTCATACGATCCATTCTAATACATTCATACGATCCATTCTAATTCATTTGCACGAATATATCCATTCTAATTCATTCGTACGATCCATTCTAATTCCTTCGTACGATCCATTCTTATTCATTCGTACGATCCATTCTAATTCATTCGTACGATCCATTCTAATTCATTCGTACGAATGGATTAGAATGAATTAGAATGGATCGTACGAATGAATTAGAATGGATCGTATGAGTGAATTAGAATGGATACGAAAGAATTAGAATGGATCGTACGAAGGAATTAGAATGGATCATACGAATGAAATAGAATGGATCGTACGAAGGAATTAGAATGGATCGTACGAAGGAATTAGAATGGATCGTACGAATGAATTAGAATGGATATATTCGTGCAAATGAATTAGAATGGATCGTATGAATGAATTAGAATGGATCGTATGAGTGAATTAGAACGGATAGTACGAATGAAGTAGAATGGATCGTATGAATGAATTAGAATGGATACATTCGTGCGAATGAATTAGAATGGATCGTATGAATGAATTAGAATAGATTTTGTGAATGAATTAGAATGGATCGTATGAATGAATTAGAATGGATACATTCGTGCGAATGAATTAGAATGGATTGTATGAATGAATTAGAATGGATCGTACGAATGAACTAGAATGGATACATTCGTGCGAATGAATTAGAATGGATCGTACGAATGAATTAGAATGGATAGTACGAATGAATTAGAATGGATCGTACGAATGAATTAGAATAGATTGCGAATGAATTAGAATGGATCGTGCGAATGAAATAGAATGGATACAAATGAATTAGAATGGATCATACGAATAAATTAGAATGATGATCCATTCTTACTCATTCGTATGATCCATTCTAATTTATTCGCACGAATGTATCCATTCTAATTCATTCGTACGTCTAATTCATTCGTACGGTCCATTCTAATTCATTCGCACAATCCATTCTATTTCATTCGTACGATCCATTCTAATTCATTCGTACGATCCATTCTAATTCATTCGTACGATCCATTCTAATTCAATCGCACGAATATATCCATTCTAGTTCATTCGTACGATCCATTCTAATTCATTCGTACGATCCATTCTAATTCATTCGCACGATCCATTCTAATTCATTCGTACGATCCATTCCAATTCATTCGCACGAATGTATCCATTCTAATTCATTCGTACATACGATCCATTCTAATTCATTTGCACGAATGTATCCATTCTAATTCATTTGTATAATCCATTCTATTTCATTCGTACGATCCATTCTTACTCATTCGTATGATCCATTCTAATTCATTCGCACGAATGTATCCATTCTAATTCATTCGTACGATCTATTCTAATTCATTCGCACTATCCATTCTAATTCATTCGTACGATCCATTCTAATTCATTCGTATGATCCATTCTAATTTATTCGTTCAAATATATCAATTCTAATTCATTCGTACGATCCATTCTAATTCATTCGCACGATCCATTCTAATTCATTCGCACGAATGTATCCATTCTAATTTATTTGCACGATCCATTCTAATTCATTCCTATGATCTATTCTAATTCATTCGTACGATCCATTCTAATTCATTCGCTCGAATGTATCCATTCTAATTCATTCGTACGATCCATTCTAATTCGTTCATATGATCCAATCTAATTCGTTCGTACGGTCCATTCTAATTCGTTCGTACGATCCATTCTAATTCATTCGTATGATCCATTCTAATTCATTCCTATGATCTATTCTAATTCATTCGCTCGAATATATCCATTCTAATTCATTCGTTCGATCCATTCTAATTCATTCGCACGATCCATTCTAATTCATTCGTATGATCCATTCTAATCCATTCGTACGATCCATTCTAATTCATTCGTACGATCCATTCTAATTCATTCGCACGAATGTATCCATTCTAGTTCATTCGTACGATCCATTCTAATTCATTCGTACGATCCATTCGAATTCATTCGCACGAATGTATCCATTCTAGTTCATTCGTACGATCCATTCTAATTCATTCGTACGATCCATTCTAATTCATTCGCACGATCCATTCTAATTCATTCGTACAATCCATTCTAATTCATTCATACGATCCATTCTAATTCATTCGTACGATCCATTCTAATTCATTCATACAATCAATTCTAATTCATTCGTACGATCCATTCTAATTCACTCATACGATCCATTCTAATACATTCATACGATCCATTCTAATGCATTTGCACGAATGTATCCATTCTAATTCATTCGTACGATCCATTCTAATTCCTTCGTACGATCCATTCTAATTCATTCGTACGATCTATTCTAATTCATTCGTACGATCCATTCTAATTCATTTGTACGATCCATTCTAATTCCTTCGTACGATCCATTCTAATTCATTTGTACGATCCATTCTAATTCATTCGTACAATCTATTCTAATTCATTCGTACGAATGGATCGTACGAATGAGTAAGAATGGATCGTACGAATGAAATAGAATGGATTGCACGAATGAATTAGAATGGATCGTACGAATGAATTAGAATGGATCGTGTGAAAGAATTAGAATGGATTGTATTAATGAATTAGAATGGATCGTACGAATGAATTAGAATGGATCGTACGAAGGAATTAGAATGGATCGTACGCATTCGTACGATCCATTCTAATTCCTTCGTACGATCCATTCTAATTCATTCGTACGATCCATTCGAATTCATTCGCGCAATCTATTCTACTTCATTCGTACGATCCATTCTAATTCATTCGTACGATCCATTCTAATTCATTCATACAATCCATTCTAATTTATTCGCACAAATGTATCCATTCTAATTCATTCGTACGATCCATTCTAATTCATTCGCACAATCTATTCAAATTCATTCATACGATCCATTCTAATTCATTCGCACGAATGTATCCATTCTAGTTCATTCGTACGATCCAATCTAATTCATTCGTACGATCCATTCTAATTCATTCATACGATCTATTCTAATTCATTCATACAATCCATTCTAATTCTTTCACACGATCCATTACAATTCATTCGTAAGATCCATTCTAATTCATTCGTACGATCCATTCTAATTCATTCGTACGATCCATTCTAATTCATTCGCACAAATGTATCCATTCTAATTCATTCGTACGATTCATTTTACTCGTTCGTATGATCCATTCTAATTCATTCGTACGATCCATTCTAATCCATTCGTACGATCCATTCTAATTCATTCGCATGAATGTAACCATTCTAATTCATTCATTTGATCCATTCTAATTCATTCGTACGATCCATTCTAATTCATTCGTCCGATCCATTCTAATTCATTCGCACGAATGTATCCATTCTAATTCATTCATACGATCCATTCTAATTCATTCGTACGGTCCATTCTAATTCATTCGCACAATCCATTCTAATTCATTCGTACGATCCATTCTAATTCATTCTAATTCTTTCACACGATCCATTCTAATCCATTCTAATCCATTCTAATTCTTTCACACGATCCATTCTAATTCATTCGTACGTTCCATTCTAATTCATTAGCATGATCCATGCTAATTCATTCGTTCGATCAATTCTAATTCATTAGCACGATCCATTCTAATTCATTCGTATGATCCATTCTAATTCATTCGTACGATCCAGTCTAATTCATTCGCACGATCCATTCTAATTCATTCATAGGATCCATTCTAATTCATTCATACGATCTATTCTAATTCTTTCGCACGAATGTATCCATTCTAATTCATTCGTACGATCCATTCTAATTCATTCGTACGATCCATTCTAATTCATTCGCATGAATGTAACCATTCTAATTCATTCATTTGATCCATTCTAATTCATTCGTACGATCCATTCTAATTCATTCGTCCGATCCATTCTAATTCATTCGCACGAATGTATCCATTCTAATTCATTCGTACGATCCATTCTAATTCATTCGTACGATCCATTCTAATTCATTCGTATGATCCATTCTAATTCATTCGCACGAATGTATCCATTCTAGTTCATTCGTACGATTCATTCTAATTCATTCGTACGATCCATTCTAATTCATTCGCACGATCCATTCTAATTCATTCGTACGATCAATTCTAATTCATTCGCACGAATGTATCCATTCTAATTAATTCATACGATCCATTCTAATTCATTCGTACGATCCATTCTACTTCATGCGAATGAATTAGAATGGATCGTACGAATGGATTAGAATGGATCGTACGAATGGATTAGAATGGATACATTCGAGCGAATGAATTAGAATGGATCGTACGAATGAATTAGAATGGATCGTACGAATGGATTAGAATGGATACCTTTGTGCATATGAATTAGAATGGATCGTACGAATGAATTAGAATGGATCATATTAATGAATTAGAATGGATCGTACGAATGAATTAGAATGGATACATTCGTGCGACTGAATTAGAATGGATCGTGCGAATCAATTAGCCTGGATCGTGCGAATGAATAAGAATAGATCATACGAATGAATTAGAATGGATCGTACGAAGGAATTAGAATGGATCATACGAATGAAATAAAATGGATCGTACGAAGGAATTAGAATGGATCGTACGAAGGAATTAGAATGGATCGTACGAATGAATTAGAATGGATATATTCGTGCAAATGAATTAGAATGGATCGTATGAATGAATTAGAATGGATCGTATGAGTGAATTAGAACGGATAGTACGAATGAAGTAGAATGGATCGTATGAATGAATTAGAATGGATACATTCGTGCGAATGAATTAGAATGGATCGTATGAATGAATTAGAATAGATTGTGCGAATGAATTAGAATGGATCGTACGAATGAATTAAAATGGATACATTCGTGCGAATAAATTAGAATGGATTGTATGATTGAATTAGAATGGATCGTACGAATGAATTAGAATGGATCGTACGAATGAATTAGAATAGATTGCGCGAATGAATTAGAATGGATCGTACGAATGAATTAGAATGGATCGTACGAAGGAATTAGAATGGATCTTACGAATGCGTACGATCCATTCTAATTCCTTCGTACGATCGATTCTAATTCATTCGTACGATCCATTCTAATTCATTCATACAATCCATTCTAATTCTTTCACACGATCCATTCTAATTCATTCGTACGATCCATTCTAATTCATTCGTGCAATCCATTCTATTTCATTCGTACGATCCATTCTTACTCATTCGTACGATCCATTCTAATTCATTCAGACGAATGTATCCATTCATACGAATGAATTAGAATAAATTGTACGAATGAATTAGAATGGATCGTACGAATGAATTAGAATGGATCGTACGAAGGAATTAGAATGGATCGTACGAATGAATTAGAATGGATCGTACGAATGAATTAGAATAGATCGTACGAATGAATTAGAATGGATTGTACGAAGGAATTAGAATGGATCGTACGAATGAATTAGAATGGATATATTCGTGCAAATGAATTAGAATGGATCGTATGAATGTATTAGAATGGATCGTATGAGTGAATTAGAATGGATCGTACGAATGAATTAGAATGGATCGTATGAATGAATTAGAATGGATACATTCGTGTGAATGAATTAGAATTGATCGTACGAATGAATTAGAATGGATCGTGCGAATGAATTAGAATGGATCGTACGAATGAATTAGAATGGATCGTACGAATGAACTAGAATGGATACATTCGTGCGAATGAATTAGAATGGATCGTACGAATGAATTAGAATGGATCGTACGAATGAATAAATTAGAATGGATCGTGGGAATGAATTAGAATGGATCGTACGAATGAATTAGAATGAATTAGCACAAATGAATTAGAATGGATACATTTGTACGATCCATTCAAATTCATTCGTACAATCCATTCTATTTCATTAGTACGATCCATTCTTACTCATTCGTATGATCCATTCTAATTCATTCCCACGAATGTATCCATTCTAATTCATTCATACAATCCATTCTAATTCATTCCGTACGATCCATTCTAATTCATTCGCATGAATGTAACCATTCTAATTCATTCATTTGATCCATTCTAATTCATTCGTACGATCCATTCTAATTCATTCGTTCGATCCATTCTAATTCATTCGCACGAATGTATCCATTCTAATTCATTCGTACGATCCATTCTAATTCATTCGTACGATCCATTCTAATTCATTCGTAAGATCCATTCTAATTCATTCGTACGATCCATTCTAATTCATTCGTACGATCCATTCTAATTCATTCACACGAATGTATCCATTCTAATCCATTCGTACGATCCATTCTAATTTATTCGCATGAATGTAACCATTCTAATTCATTCATTTGATCCATTCTAATTCATTCGTACAATCTATTCTAATTCATTCGTACGATCCATTCTAATTCATTCGTACGATCCATTCTAATTCATTCGTCCGATCCATTCTAATTCATTCGCACGAATGTATCCATTCTAATTCATTCGTACGATCCATTCTAATCCATTCTAATTCTTTCAAAAAATCTATTCTAATTCATTCATACGATCCATTCTAATTCATTCACACGAATGTATCCATTCTAATTCATTCATACGATCCATTATATTCATTCATACGATCCATTCTTACTCATTGGTACGATCCATTCTAATTCATTCGCACGATCCATTCTAATTCATTCGTACGATCCATTCTAATTCATTAATACGATCCATTCTAATTCATTCGTACGATCCATTCTAATTCATACGATTCATTCTAATTCATTCTAATTCGTATGATCCATTCTAATTCATTCGTATGATCCATTCTTATTCATTCGCACGATCCAGTCTAATGGATTCGCACGACCCATTCTAATTCATTCGCACAAATGTATCCATTCTAATTCATTCGTACGATCCATTCAAATTCATTAATATGATCCATTCTAATTCATTCGTACGATCCATTCTAATTCATATGCACAAAGGTATCCATTCTAATCCATTCGTAGGATCCATTCTAATCTATTCGTACGATCCATTCTAATTCATTCGTACGATCCATTCTAATTCATTCGATCGAATGTATCCATTCTAATCCATTCGTACGATCCATTCTAATCCATTCGTACGATCCATTCTAATTCATTCGCATGAATGTAACCATTCTAATTCATTCATTTGATCCATTCTAATTCATTCGTACGATCCATTCTAATTCATTCGTCCGATCCATTCTAATTCATTCGCACGAATGTATCCATTCTAATTCATTCGTACGATCCATTCTAATTCATTCGTACGATCCATTCTAATTTATTCGTAAGATCCATTCTAATTCATTCGTACGATCCATTCTAATTCATTCGTACGATCCATTCTAATTCATTCGCACGAATGTATTCATTCTAGTTCATTCGTACGATCCATTCTAATTCATTCGTCCGATCCATTCTAATTCATTCGCACGAATGTATCCATTCTAATTCATTCGTACGATCCGTTCTAATTCATTCATACGATCTATTCTAATTCATTCGTACGATCCATTCTTACTCATTCGCACGATCCATTCTTACTCATTCGTATGATCCATTCTAATTCATTCGCACGAATGTATCCATTCTAATTCATTCATACAATCCATTCTAATTCATTCCGTACGATCCATTCTAATTCATTCGTACGATCGTACGAATGAATTAGAATGGATCGTACGAATGAATTAGAATGGATCATACGAATGAGTAAGAATGGATCGTACGAATGAAATAGAATGGATTGTACGAATGAATTAGAACGGATCGTGCGAATGAATTTGAATGGATCGTACGAATGAATTAGAATGGATCGTGCTAATGAATTAGAATTGATCGTACGAATGAAATAGAATGGATTGTACGAATGATTTAGAATGGATCGTACGAATGAATTAGAATGGATCGTACGAATGATTTAGAATGGATACATTCATGCGAATGAATTAGAATGGATCATACGAATGAGTAAGAATGGATCGTACGAATGAAATAGAATGGATTGTACGAATGAATTAGAATGGATTCGTACGAATGAATTAGAATGGATACATTCGTGCGAATGAATTAGAATGGATCGTACCAATGAGTAAGAATGGATCGTACGAATGAAATAGAATGGATTGTGCGAATGAATTAGAATGGATCGTACGAATGAATTAGAATGGATCGTGTGAAAGAATTAGAATGGATTGTATGAATGAATTAGAATAAATCGTATGAATGAATTAGAATGGATCGTACGAATGAATTAGAATGGATCGTACGAAAGAATTAGAATGGATCGTACGAATGAATTAGAATGGATACATTCGTGCGAATGAATTAGAATGGATACATTCGTGCGAAAGAATTAGAATAGATCGTATAAATGAATTTGAATGGATCCTATGAACGAATTAGAATGGATCGTGCGAATGAATTAGAATGGATCGTATGAATGAATTAGAATGGATCGTGCTAATGAATTAGAATTGATCGAACGAATGAATTAGCATGGATCGTGCTAATGAATTAGAATGGAACGTACGAATGAATTAGAATGGATCGTGTGAAAGAATTAGAATGGATTGTATGAATGAATTAGAATGGATCGTACGAATAAATTAGAATGGATCCTGTGAAAGAATTAGAATGGATTGTATGAATGAATTAGAATAGATTGTATGAATGAATTAGAATGGATCGTACGAAGGAATTAGAATGGATCGTACGAATGAATTAGAATGGATCGTACGAATGAATTAGAATAGATCGTACGAATTAATTAGAAGGGATCGTACGAATGAATTAGAATGGATCGTGTGAAAGAATTAGAATGGATCGTACGAATGAATTAGAATGGATCGTGCTAATGAATTAGAATGGATCGTACGAATGAAGTAGAATGGATCCTGCTAATGAATTAGAATTGATCGAACGAATGAATTAGCATGGATCGTGCATTCGTACGATCCATTCTAATTCATTCGTAAGATCCATTCTAATTCATTCGTACGATCCATTCTAATCCATTCGTACGATCCATTCAAATTCATTCGCACGAATGTATCCATTCTAGTTCATTCGTACGATCCATTCTAATTCATTCGTACGATCCATTCTAATTCATTCATACGATCTATTCTAATTCATTCATACAATCCATTCTAATTCTTTCACATGATCCATTCTAATTCATTCGTATGATCCATTCTAATTCATTCGTACGATCCATTCTAATTCATTTGTACGATCCATTCTAATTCATTCGTACAATCCATTCTATTTCATTCGTACGATCCATTCTTACTCATTCGTATGATCCATTCTAATTCATTCGCACGAATGTATCCATTCTAATTCATTCATACAATCCATTCTAATTCATTCCGTACGATCCATTCTAATTCTTTCGTACGATCGTACGAATGAATTAGAATGGATCGTACGAATAAATTAGAATAGATTGTACGAATGAATTAGAATGGATCCTACGAATGAATTAGAATGGATCGTGTGAAAGAATTAGAATGGATCGTACAAATGAATTAGAATGGATCGTACGAATGAATTAGAATGGATCATACGAATGAGTAAGAATGGATCGTACAAATGAAATAGAATGGATTGTACGAATGAATTAGAATGGATCGTACGAATGAATTAGAATGGATCGTGTGAAAGAATTAGAATGCATTGTATGAATGAATTAGAATGGATCGTATGAATGAATTAGAATGGATCGTGTGAATGAATTCGAATTGATCGCATGATCCATTCGAATAGAATGGATCGTATGAATGAATTAGAATGGATCGGGCGAATGAATTAGAATGGATTGTAGGAATGAATTAGAATGGATCGTATGAATGAATTAGAATGGATCGTATGAATGAATTAGAATGGATCGTGCGAATGAATTAGAATAGATCGTACGAATGAATTAGAATGGATCGTACGAATGAATTAGAATGGATCATACGAATGAATTAGAATGGATCATACGAATGAGTAAGAATGGATCGTACGAATGAAATAGAATGGATTGTACGAATGAATTAGAATGGATACATTCGTGCGAATGAATTAGAATGGATCATACGAATGAATTAGAATGGATCGTACGAATGAATTAGAATGGATCGTACGAATGAATTAGAATGGATCTTACGAATGAATTAGAATGGATCGTACGAATGGATTAGAATGGATACATTTGTGCGAATGAATTAGAATGGATTGTATGAATGAATTAGAATGGATCGTACGAATGAATTAGAATGGATCGTACGAATGAATTAGAATGGATCGTACGAATGGATTAGAATGGATTGTACAAATGAATTAGAATGGATCCTACGAATGAATTAGAATGGATCGTGTGAAAGAATTAGAATGGATTGTATGAATGAATTAGAATGGATCATATGAATGAATTAGAATGGATCGTGCGAATGAATTCGAATGGATCGTACAAATTCATTCTAATTCATTCATACAATCCATTCTAATTCTTTCACACGATCCATTCTAATTCATTCGTACGTTCCATTCTAATTCATTAGCACGATCCATGCTAATTCATTCGTTCGATCAATTCTAATTCATTCGCACGATCCATTCTAATTCATTCATACGATCCATTCTAATTCATTCATACAATCCATTCTAATTCTTTCACACGATCCATTCTAATTCATTCACAGGATCCATTCTAATTCATTCGTACAATCCATTCTAATCCATTCGTACGATCCATTCTAATTCATTCGTACGATCCATTCTAATTCATTCGTACGATCCATTCTAATTCATTCATACAATCCATTCTAATTCATTCGCACGAATGTATCCATTCTAATCCATTCGTACGATCCATTCTAATTCATTCGTACGATCTATTCTAATTCATTCATCCGATCCATTCTAATTCATTCGTACGAATGTATCCATTCTAATTCATTCGTACGATCCATTCTAATTCATTCGTACGATCCATTCTAATTAATTCGTATGATCCATTCTAATTCATTCGTACGATCCATTCTAATTCATTCTTACGAATCCATTCTAATTCATTCGTACAATCTATTCTTACTCATTCGTATGATCCATTCTAATTCATTCGGACGAATGTATCCATTCTAATTTATTCGTACGATCCATTCTAATTCATTCGTACGTTCCATTCTAATTCATTCGCTTGAATGTATCCATTCTAATCCATTCGTACGATCCATTCTAATCCATTCGTACGATCCATTCTAATTCATTCGCATGAATGTAACCATTCTAATTCATTCATTTGATCCATTCTAATTCATTCGTACGATCCATTCTAATTCATTAGCGTGATCCATGCTAATTCATTCGTTCGATCAATTCTAATTCATTAGCATGGTCCATTCTAATTCATTCGTACGATCCATTCTAATTCATTTGCACGATCCATTCTAATTCATTCATAGGATCCATTCTAATTCATTCATACGATCTATTCTAATTCTTTCGCATGAATGCATCCATTCTAATTCATTCGCACGAATGTATCCATTCTAATTCATTCGTACGAATGAATTAGAATGGATCGTACGAATGAATTAGAATAGATCGTACGAATGAATTAGAATGGATCGTACGAAGGAATTAGAATGGATCGTACGAATGAATTAGAATGGTTATATTCGTGCAAATGAATTAGAATGGATCGTATGAATGTATTAGAATGGATCGTATGAGTGAAATAGAATGGATCGTACGAATGAATTAGAATGGATTGTATGAATGAATTAGAATGGATCGTACGAATGAATTAGAATGGATGATACGAATTAATTAGAATGGATCATACGAATGAATTAGAATGGATCGTACGAATGAATTAGAATGGATACATTTGTGCGATCCATTCTAATTCATTCGCACAATCCATTCTATTTCATTCGTACGATCCATTCTTACTCATTGGTACGATCCATTCTAATTCATTCGCACGAATGTATCCATTCTAATTAATTCGTACGAATCAATTCTAATTCATTCGCACGATCTATTCTAATTCATTTGCATGAATGTAACCATTCTAATTCATTCGTACGATTCATTATAATTCATTCGTACGATCCATTCTAATTCTTTCACACGATCCATTCTAATTCATTCACACGAATGTATCCATTCGTACGAACGAATTAGAATAGATTGCGAATGAATTAGAATGGATCGTACGAATGAATTAGAATAGATCGTGTGAAAGAATTAGAATGGATCGTACGAATGAATTAGAATGGATCGTGCGAATGAATTAGAATGGATCGTATGAATGAATTAGAATGAATCGTGCTAATGAATTAGAATTGATCGAACGAATGAATTAGCATGGATCGTGCATTCGTACGATCCATTCTAATTCATTCGTAAGATCCATTCTAATTCATTCGTACGATCCATTCTAATTCATTCGTACGATCCATTCTAATTCATTCGCACGAATGTATCCATTCTAGTTCATTCGTACGATCCATTCTAATTCATTCGTACGATCCAGTCTAATTGATTCGCACGATCCATTCTAATTCATTCGCACGAATGTATCCATTCTAATTCATTCATACGATCCATTCTAATTCATTAATATGATCCATTCTAATTCATTCGTACGATCCATTCTAATTCATATGCACAAAGGTATCCATTCTAATCCATTCGTAGGATCCATTCTAATCCATTCGTACGATCCATTCTAATTCATTCGTACGATCCATTCTAATTCATTCGCTCGAATGTATCCATTCTAATCCATTCGTATGATCCATTCTAATCCATTCGTACGATCCATTCTAATTCATTCGCATGAAGTAGAATGGATCGTACGAATGAATTAGAATGGATCGTATGAATGAATCAGAATGAATACATTCATGCGAAAGAATTAGAATAGATCGTATGAATGAATTAGAATGGATCCTATGAATGAATTAGAATGGATCGTTAGAATGAATTAGAATGGATCGTACGAATGAATTAGAATGGATCGTGCTAATGAATTAGAATTGATCGAACGAATGAATTAGCATGGATCGTGCTAATGAATTAGAATGGAACGTACGAATGAATTAGAATGGATCGTGTGAAAGAATTAGAAAGGATTGTATGAATGAATTAGAATGAATTCGTACGATCCATTCGAATTCATTCGCACGATCCATTCTAATTCATTCATACGATCCATTCTAATTCATTCATACGATCCATTCTAATTCATTCGCACAAATGTATCCATTCTAATTCATTCGTACGATTCATTCTTACTCATTCGTCTGATCCATTCTAATTTATTTGTACGATCCATTCGAATTCATTCATACGATCCATTCTAATTCATTCGTACGATCCATTCTAATTCATTCGCACAAATGTATCCATTCTAATTCATTCGTACGATTCATTCTTACTCATTCGTATGATCCATTCTAATTCATTCGTACGATCCATTCTAATCCATTCGTACGATCCATTCTAATTCATTCGCATGAATGTAACCATTCTAATTCATTCATTTGATCCATTCTAATTCATTCGTACGATCCATTCTAATTCACTCGTCCGATCCATTCTAATTCATTCGCACGAATGTATCCATTCTAATTCATTCATACGATCCATTCTAATTCATTCGTATGGTCCCTTCTAATTCATTCGCACAATCCATTCTAATTCATTCGTACGATCCATTCTAATTTATTCTAATTCTTTCACACTACGAATGGATTAGAATGGATACCTTTGTGCATATGAATTAGAATGGATCGTACGAATGAATTAGAATGGATCATATTAATGAATTAGAATGGATCGTACGAATGAATTAGAATGGGTACATTCGTTCGAATGAATTAGAATGGATCGTGCGAATCAATTAGACTAGATCATGCGAATGAATAAGAATAGATCATACGAATGAATTAGAATGGATCGTACGAATTAATTAGAATGGATACATTCGTGCGAATGAATTAGAATGGATTGTATGAATGAATTAGAATGGATCGTACGAATGAATTAGAATAGATTATACGAATTAATTAGAATGGATCATACGAATGAATTAGAATGGATCGTACGAATGAATTAGAATGGATCGTACGAGTGAATTCGAATGGATACATTCGTGCGAATGAATTAGAATGGATTATGCGAATGAATAAGAACAGATCATGCGAATGAATTAGAATGGATCGTACGAATGAATTAGAATGGATCGTGCGAATGAATTAGAATGGATCGTACGAATGAATAAGAATGGATACATTTGTGCGAATGAATTAGAATGGATCGTACGAATGAATTAGAATGGATCGTACGAATGAATTAGAATGGATCGTGCGAATGAATTAGAATGGATCGTACGAATGAATTAGAATGGATCGTATGAATGACCTAGAATGGATACATTCGTGCGAATGAATTAGAATGGATCGTACGAATGAATTAGAATGGATCGTACGAATGAATTAGAATGGATCAAATGAATGAATTAGAATGGTTATATTCATGCAAATGAATTAGAATGGATTAGAATGGATCGTACGAATGGATTAGAATGGATACATTCGTGCGAATGAATTAGAATGGATTGTATGAATGAATTAGAATGGATCGTACGAATGAATTAGAATGGATCATATGAGTGAATTAGAATGGATACAAAGGAATTAGAATGGATCGTACGAAGGAATTAGAATGGATCATACGAATGAAATAGAATGGATCGTACGAAGGAATTAGAATGGATCGTACGAAGGAATTAGAATGGATCGTACGAAGGAATTAGAATGGATATATTCGTGCAAATGAATTAGAATGGATCGTATGAATGAATTAGAATGGATCGTATGAGTGAATTAGAACGGATAGTACGAATGAAGTAGAATGGATCGTATGAATGAATTAGAATGGATACATTCGTGCGAATGAATTAGAATGGATCATACGAATGAGTAAGAATGGATCGTACGAATGAAATAGAATGGATTGTACGAATGAATTAGAATGGATTCGTACGAATGAATTAGAATGGATACATTCGTGCGAATGAATTTGAATGGATCGTACCAATAAGTAAGAATGGATCGTACGAATGAAATAGAATGGATTGTGCGAATGAATTAGAATGGATCGTACGAATGAATTAGAATGGACCGTGTGAAAGAATTAGAATGGATTGTATGAATGAATTAGAATAGATCGTATGAATGAATTAGAATGGATCGTACGAATGAATTAGAATTGATCGTACGAATGAATTAGAATGGATCGTACGAATGAATTAGAATGGATACATCCGTGCGAATGAATTAGAATGGATATATTCGTGCGAAAGAATTAGAATAGATCGCATGAATGAATTAGAATGAATCCTATGAATGAATTAGAATGGATCGTGCGAATAAATTAGAATGGATCGTATGAGTGAATTACAATGGATCGTGCTAATGAATTAGAATTGATCGAACGAATGAATTAGCATGGATCGTGCTAATGAATTAGAATGGAACGTACGAATGAATTAGAATGGATCGTGTGAATGAATTAGAATGGATTGTATGAGTGAATTAGAATGGATCGTACGAATGAATTAGAATGGATCGTGTGAAAGAATTAGAATGGATTGTATGAATAAATTAGAATAGATTGTATGAATGAATTAGAATGGATCGTACGAAGGAATTAGAATGGATCGTACGAATGAATTAGAATGGATTGTACGAATGAATTAGAATAGATCGTACGAATGAATTAGAATGGATCGTACGAATGAATTAGAATGGATCGTGTGAAAGAATTAGAATGGATCGTACGAATGAATTAGAATGGATCGTGCGAATGAATTAGAATGGATCGTACGAATGAATTAGAATGGATCGTGCTAATGAATTAGAATTGATCGAACGAATGAAATAGCATGGATCGTGCATTCGTACGATCCATTCTAATTCATTCGTAAGATCCATTCTAATTCATTCGTACGATCCATTCTAATTCATTCGTACGATCCATTCTAATTCATTCGCACGAATGTATCCATTCTAGTTCATTCGTACGATCTATTCTAATTCATTCGTACGATCCATTCTAATTCGTTCATACGATCTATTCTAATTCATTCATACAATCCATTCTAATTCTTTCACACGATCCATTCTAATTCATTCGTATGATCCATTCTAATTCATTCGTACGATCCATTCTAATTCTTTTGTACGATCCATTCTAATTCATTCGTACAATCTATTCTATTTCATTCGTACGATCCATTCTTACTCATTCGTATGATCCATTCTAATTCATTCGCACGAATGTATCCATTCTAATTCATTCATACAATCCATTCTAATTCATTCCGTACGATCCATTCTAATTCATTCCGTACGATCCATTCTAATTCATTCGCATGAATGTAACCATTCTAATTCATTCATTTGATACATTCTAATTCATTCGTATGATCCATTCTAATTCATTCGTCCGATCCATTCTAATTCATTCGCACGAATGTATCCATTCTAATTCATTCGTACGATCCATTCTAATTCATTCGTACGATCCATTCTAATTCATTCGTAAGATCCATTCTAATTCATTCGTACGATCCATTCTAATTCATTCGCACGAATGTATCCATTCTAGTTCATTCGTACGATCCATTCTAATTCATTCGTACGATCCATTCTAATTCATTCGCACGATCCATTCTAATTCATTCATACGATCAATTCTAATTCATTCGCACGAATGTATCCATTCTAATTCATTCGTACGATCCTGAATTAGAATGGATCGTACGAATGAATTAGAATGGATACCTTTGTGCATATGAAATAGAATGGATCGAACGAATGAATTAGAATGGATCATATTAATGAATTAGAATGGATCGTACGAATGAATTAGAATGGATACATTCGTGCGAATGAATTAGAATGGATCGTGCACGAATGTATCCATTCTAATTCATTCGTACGATCCATTCTAATTCATAAATATGATCCATTCTAATTCATTCGTACGATCCATTCTAATTCATATGCACAAAGGTATCCATTCTAATCCATTCGTAGGATCCATTCTAATCCATTCGTACGATCCATTCTAATTCATTCGTACGATCCATTCTAATTCATTCACTCGAATGTATCCATTCTAATCCATTCGTACGATCCATTCTAATTCATTCGCATGAATGTAAATATTCTAATTCATTCATTTGATCCATTCTAATTCATTCGTACGATCCATTCTAATTCATTTGTCCGATCCATCTAATTCATTCGCACGAATGTATCCATTCTAATTCATTCGTACGATCCATTCTAATTCATTCGTACGATCTATTCTAATTCATTCGTAAGATCCATTCTAATTTATTCGTACAATCCTTTCTAATTCATTCGTACGATCCATTCTAATTCATTCGCACGAATGTATCCATTCTAGTTCATTCGTACGATCCATTCTAATTTATTCGTACGATCCATTCTAATTCATTCGCACGATCCATTCTAATTCATTCGTACGATCAATTGTAATTCATTCGCACGAATGTATCCATTCTAATTCATTCATACGATCCATTCTAATTCATTCGTACGATCCATTCTAATTCATTCGTCCGATCCATTCTAATTAATTCGCACGAATGTATCCATTCTAATTCATTCGTACGACCCATTCTAATTCATTCGTACGATCTATTCTAATTCATTCGCACGAATGTATCCATTCTAGTTCATTCGTATGATCCATTCTAATTCATTCGTACGATCCATTCTAATTCATTCACACGATCCATTCTAATTCATTCGTACGATCAATTCTAATTCATTCGTACGATCCATTCTAATTCACTCATACGATCCATTCTAATACATTCATACGATCCATTCTAATTCATTTGCACGAATATATCCATTCTAATTCATTCGTACGATCCATTCTAATTCCTTCGTACGATCCATTCTAATTCATTCGTACGATCTATTCTAATTCATTCGTACGATCCATTCTAATTCATTCGTACGATCCATTCTAATTCCTTCATACGTTCAATTCTAATTCATTCGTACGATCCATTCTAATTCACTCATACGATCCATTCTAATACCCTCATACGATCTATTCTAATTCATTTGCACGAATATATCCATTCTAATTCATTCGTACGATCCATTCTAATTCCTTTGTACGATCCATTCTAATTCATTCGTACGATCTATTCTAATTCATTCGTACGATCCATTCTAATTCATTCGTACGATCCATTCTAATTCCTTCGTACGATCCCTTCTAATTCATTCGTACGATCCATTCTAATTCAGTCGTGCAATCCATTCTATTTCATTCGTACGATCCATTCTTACTCATTCGTACGATCCATTCTAATTCATTCACACGAATGTATCCATTCGAACGAATGAATTAGAATAGATTGTACGAATGAATTAGAATGGATCGTACAAATGAATTAGAATGGATCGTACGAAGGAATTAGAATGGATCGTACGAATGAATTAGAATGGATCGTACGAATGAATTAGAATAGATCGTACGAATGAATTAGAATGGATCGTACGAAGGAATTAGAATGGATCGTACGAATGAATTAGAATGGATCGTATGAATGAATTAGAATGGATCATCCGAATTAATTAGAATGGATCATACGAATGAATTAGAATGGATCGTACGAATGAATTAGAATGGATCGTACGAATGAATTAGAATGGATACATTCGTGCGAATGAATTAGAATAGATTGTGCGAATGAATAAGAACAGATCGTCCGAATGAATTAGAATGGATCGTACGAATGAATTAGAATGGATCGTGCGAATGAATTAGAATGGATCGTACGAATGAATTAGAATGGATACATTTGTGCGAATGAATTAGAATGGATCGTACGAATGAATTAGAATGGATCGTATGAATGAATTAGAATGGATCGTACGAATGACTTAGAATGGATCGTGCGAATGAATTAGAATGGATCGTACGAATGAATTAGAATGGACCGTACGAATGAACTAGAATGGATACATTCGTGCGAATGAATTAGAATGGATCGTACGAATGAATTAGAATGGATCGTACGAATGAATTAGAATGGATCTTACGAATGAATTAGAATGGATCGTACGAATGAATTAGAATAGATCGTACGAATGAATTAGAATGGATACATTCGTGCGAATGAATTAGAATGGATCGGACGAATGAATTAGAATGGATCGTACGAATGAATTAGAATGGATCGTACGAATGAGTTAGAATGGATCGTACGAATAAATTAGAATGGATACATTCGTCCGAATGAATTAGAATGGATCATACGAATGAGTAAGAATGGATCGTACGAATGAAATAGAATAGATTGTACGAATGAATTAGAATGGATCCTACGAATGAATTAGAATGGATCGTGTGAAAGAATTAGAATGGATTGTACGAGTGAATTAGAATGGATCGTATGAATGAATTAGAATGGATCGTGCGAATGAATTCGAATGGATCGTACGAATTCATTCTAATTCATTCATACAATCCATTCTAATTCTTTCACACGATCTATTCTAATTCATTCGTAGGATCCATTCTAATTCATTCGTACGATCCATTCTAATTCATTCGTACGATCCATTCTAATTCATTCGTAAGATCCATTCTAATTCATTCGTACGATCCATTCTAATTCACTCGTACGATCCATTCTAATTCATTCGCACTAATGTATCCATTCTAGTTCATTCGTACGATCCATTCTAATTCATTCGTATGATCCATTCTAATTCATTCGCACGATCCATTCTAATTCATTCGTACGATCCATTCTAATTCATTCATACGATCCATTCTAATTCATTGGTACGATCCATTCTAATTCATTCGCACAAATGTATCCATTCTAATTCATTCGTACGATCCATTCTAATTTATTCGCACGATCCATTCTTACTCATTCGTATGATCCATTCTAATTCATTCGCACGAATGTATCCATAATGGATCATACGAATGAGTAAGAATGGATCGTACGAATGAAATAGAATGGACTGTGCGATGGATCATACAAATGAGTAAGAATGGATCGTACGAATGAAATAGAATGGATTGTACGAATGAATTAGAATGGATCGTGCGAATGAATTTGAATGGATCGTACGAATGAATTAGAATGGATCGTGCTAATGAATTAGAATTGATCGTATGAATGAAATAGAATGGATTGTACGAAATATTTAGAATGGATCGTACGAATGAATTAGAATGGATACATTCGTGTGAATGAATTAGAATGGATACATTCGTGCGAAAGAATTAGAATAAATCGTATGAATGAATTAGAATGGATCCTATGAATGAATTAGAATGGATCGTGCGAATGAATTAGAATGGATCGTACGAATGAATTAGAATGGATCGTGCTAATGAATTAGAATTGATCGAACGAATGAATTAGCATGGATCGTGCTAATGAATTAGAATTGAACGTACGAATGAATTAGAATGGATCGTGTGAAAGAATTAGAATGGATTGTATGAATGAATTAGAATGAATTCGTACGATCCATTCGAATTCATTCGCACGATCCATTCTAATTCATTCATACGATCCATTCTAATTCATTCATACAATCCATTCTAATTCTTTCACACGATCCATTCTAATCATTCGTAGGATCCATTCTAATTCATTCGTACGATCCATTCTAATTCATTCGTAAGATCCATTCTAATTCATTCGTACGATCCATTCTAATTCATTCGTACGATCCATTCTAATTCATTCACACGAATGTATCCATTCTAGTTCATTCGTACGATCCATTCTAATCCATTCGTACGATCCATTCTAATTCATTCGCATGAATGTAACCATTCTAATTCATTCATTTGATCCATTCTAATTCATTCGTACGATCCATTCTAATTCATTCGTCCGATCCATTCTAATTCATTCGCTCGAATGTAACCATTCTAATTCATTCGCACGATCCATTCTAATTCATTCGTACGATCCATTTAATTCATTCGTACGATCCATTCTAATACATTCGTAGGATCTTAGAATGAAATATACGAATGAATTAGAATGGATCGTACGAATGAATTAGAATGGATCGTACGAATGAATTAGAATGGATCGTGCTAATGAATTAGAATTGATCGTACAAATGAAATAGAATGGATTGTACGAATGATTTAGAATGGATCGTACGAATGAATTAGAATGGATACATTCGTGCGAATGAATTAGAATGGATACATTCGTGCGAAAGAATTAGAATAGATCGTATGAATGAATTAGAATGGATCCTATGAATGAATTAGAATGGATCGTGCGAATGAATTAGAATGGATCGTACGAATGAATTAGAATGGATCGTACGAATGAATTAGATTGGATCGTGCTAATGAATTAGAATTGATCGAACGAATGAATTAGCATGGATCGTGCTAATGAATTAGAATGGAACGTATGAATGAATTAGAATGGATCGTGTGAAAGAATTAGAATGGATTAGAATGGATTAGAATGGATCGTGTGAAAGAATTAGAATGAATTAGAATGGATCGTACGAATGAATTAGAATGGATTGTGCGAATGAATTAGAATGAACCGTACGAATGAATTAGAATGGATCGTATGAATGAATTAGAATGGATATATTCGTGCGAATGAATTAGAATGGATCAGACGAATGAATTAGAATGGATCGTACGAATGAATTAGAATGGATCAAATGAATGAATTAGAATGGTTACATTCATGCGAATGAATTAGAATGGATCGTACGAACGGCTTAGAATGGATCGTACGAATGAATTAGAATGGATCATACGAATGAGTAAGAATGAATCGTATGAATGAATTAGAATGAATACATTTGTGCGAATGAATTAGAATGGATCGTACGAATGAATTAGAATGGATCGTACGAATGAATTAGAATGGATACATTTGTGCGAATGAATTAGAATGGATCGTACGAATGAATTAGAATGGATCGTATGAATGAATTAGAATGGATCGTACGAATGAATTAGAATGGATCGTACGAATGAATTAGAACGGATCGTACGAATGAATTAGACTGGATCGTACGAATGAATTTGAATGGATACATTTGTGCGAATGAATCTAAATGGATTGTATGAATGAATTACAATGGATCGTACGAATGAATTAGAATGGATCGTACGAATGAATTAGAATGAATCGTATGAATGAATTAGAATGGTTACATTCATGCGAATGAATTAGAATAGATCGTACGAATGAATTAGAATGGATCGTACGAATAAATTAGAATGGATCATGGGAATGAATTAGAATGGATCGTACGAATGAATTAGAATGGATCCACCGAATGAGTTAGAATGGATCATACGAATGAATTAGAATGGATTGTACGAATGAATTAGAATGGATTGTGCGAATGAATTAGAATGGATCGTATGAATGAATAAGAATGGATCGTACGAATGAATTTGAATGGATCGTGCGAATGAATTAGCATGAATCGTACGAATGTATTAGAATGGATCGTACGAATGAATTAGAATGAATCGTACGATCCATTCTAATTCATTCGTATGATCCATTCTAATTCATTCGCACGAATGTATCCATTCTAGTTCATTCGTACGATCCATTCTAGTTCATTCATACGATCCATTCTAATTCATTCGTACGATCCATTCTAATTCATTCGTATGATCCATTCTAATTAATTCGTATGATCCATTCTAATTCATTTGTACGATCCATTCTAATTCATTCATACAATCCATTCTAATTCATTTGCACGAATGTATCCATTCTAATTAATTCGTACGATCCATTCTAATTCATTCGTATGATCCATTCTTATTCATTCGCACGATCCAGTCTAATGGATTCGCACGACCCATTCTAATTCATTCGCACGAATGTATCCATTCTAAATCATTCATACGATCCATTATAATTCATTAATATGATCCATTCTAATTCATTCGCACGATCCATTCTAATTCATTCGTACGATCCATTCTAATTCATTCGTACGATCCATTCTAATTCATTCGCACGATCCATTCTAATTCATTCGTACAATCTATTCTATTTCATTCGTACGATCCATTCTTACTCATTCGTATGATCCATATTAATTCATTCGGACGAATGTATCCATTCTAATTCATTCGTACGATCCATTCTAATTCATTCGTCCGATCCATTCTAATTCATTCGCACGAATGTATCCATTCTAATTCATTCGTACGGTCCATTCTAATTCATTCGCACAATCCATTCTATTTCATTCGTACGATCCATTCTTACTCATTCGTATGATCCATTATGGATACATTCGTGGGAATAAATTAGAATGGATCATACGAATGAGTAAGAATGGATCGTACGAATGAAATAGAATGGATTGTGCGAATGAATTAGAATGGATCGTACGAATGAATTAGAATGGATCGTGTGAAAGAATTAGAATGGATTGTATGAATGAATTAGAATAGATCGTCTGAATGAATTAGAATGGATCGTACGAATGAATTAGAATGGATCGTACGAATGAATTAGAATGGATACATTCGTGCGAATGAATTAGAATGGATCGTACGAATGAAATAGAATGGATCGTACGAATGAATTAGAATGGATCTTACGAATGAATTAGAATGGATCGTACGAATGCACGATCCATGCTAATTCATTCGTTCGATCAATTCTAATTCATTAGCATGATCCATTCTAATTCATTCGTACAATCCATTCTAATTCATTCGCACGATCCATTCTAATTCATTCGTACGATCCATTCTAATTCTTTCACACGATCCATTCTAATTCATTCGTATGATCCATTCTAATTCATTCGTACGACCTATTCTAATTCATTTGTATGATCCATTCTAATTTCATTCGTACGATCCATTCTAATTCATTCGCTCGAATGTATCCATTCTAATCCATTCGTTCGATCCATTCTAATCCATTCGTACGATCCATTCTAATTCATTAGCATGAATGTAACCATTCTAATTCATTCATTTGATCCATTCTAATTCATTCGTACGATCCATTCTAATTCATTTGTCCGATCCATTCTAATTCATTCGCATGAATGTATCCATTCTAATCCATTCGTAAGATCCATTCTAATTCATTCGTACGATCCATTCTAATTCATTCGTACGATCCATTCTAATTCATTAATATCATCCATTCTAATTCCTTCGTACGATCCATTCTAATTCATATGCACAAAGGTATCCATTCTAATTCATTCATATGATCCATTCTAATTCAGGATCGTACGAATGAATTAGAATGGATACATTCGTGCGAATGAATTAGAATTGATCGTACGAATGAATTAGAATGGATCGTGTGAATGAATTAGAATGGATCGTACGAATGAATTAGAATGGATCGTACGAATGAACTAGAATGGATACATTCATGCGAATGAATTAGAATGGATCGTACGAATGAATTAGAATGGATCGTACGAATGAATTAGAATGGATCTTACGAATGAATTAGAATGTTTCGTACGAATGAATTAAAATGGATCGTACGAATGAATTAGAATGGATACATTCGTGCGAATGAATTAGAATGGATCGGACGAATGAATTAGAATGGATCGTACGAATGAATTAGAATGGATCAAATGAATGAATTAGAATGGTTACATTCATGCGAATGAATTAGAATGGATCGTACGAATGGATTAGAATGGATCGTACGAATGGATTAAATTGGATACATTCGTGCGAATGAATTAGAATGGATCGTACGAATGAAATTAGAATGGATCGTACGAATGAATTATAATAGATCGTACGAATGAATTAGAATGGATCGTACGAATGAATTAGAATGGATCGTACGAATGAATTAGAATGGATACTTTCGTCCGAATGAATTAGAATGGATCATACGAATGAGTAAGAATGGATCGTACGAATGAAATAGAATAGATTGTACGAATGAATTAGAATGGATCCTACAAATGAATTCGAATGGATCATGTGAAAGAATTAGAATGGATTGTATGAATGAATTAGAATGGATCGTATGAATGAACTAGAATGGATCATGCGAATGAATTCGAATGGATCGTACGAATTCATTCTAATTCATTCATACAATCCATTCTAATTCTTTCACACGATCCATTCTAATTCATTCGTACGTTCCATTCTAATTCATTAGCAAGATCCATGCTAATTCATTCGTTCGATCAATTCTAATTCATTAGCACGATCCATTCCAATTCATTCGTACGATCCATTCTAATTCCTTCGTACGATCCATTCTAATTCATTCGTACGATCTATTCTAATTCATTCGTACGATCCATTCTAATTCATTCGTACGATCCATTCTAATTTCTTCGTACGATCCATTCTAATTCATTCGTACGATCCATTCTAATTGCTTCATACGATCCATTCTAATTCATTCGTACGATCCATTCTAATTCATTCGTATGATCCATTCTAATTAATTCGTATGATCCATTCTAATTCATTCGTACGAATGTATCCATTCTAGTTCATTTGTACGAATGAAATAGAATAGATTGTACGAATGAATTAGAATGGATTAGAATGAATTAGAATGGATCGTGTGAAAGAATTAGAATGGATCGTATAAATGAATTAGAATGGATTAGAATGGATCGTGCGAATGAATTAGAATGGATCGTACGAATAAATTAGAATGGATTGTATGAATGAATTAGAATGGATCTTAAGAATGAATTAGAATGGATCGTACGAATGAATTAGAATGGATCGTACGAATGAATTAGAATGGATCTTACGAATGAATTAGAATGGATCGTACGAATGAATTAGAATAGCTCATACGAATGAATTAGAATGAATCGTACGAATGAATTATAATGGATCGTATGAATGAATTAGAATGGATACATTCGTGCGAATGAATTAGAATGGATCGTATGAATGAATTAGAATAGATTTTGTGAATGAATTAGAATGGATCGTACGAATGAATTAGAATAGATCCTATGAATTAGAATGGATCGTACGAATTAATTAGAATGGATACATTCATGCGAGCACAAAGGTATCCATTCTAATTCATTCGTACGATCCATTCTAATTCAGGATCGTACGAATGAATTAGAATGGGTATATTCGTGCAAATGAATTAGAATGGATCGTATGAATGAATTAGAATGGATCGTATGAGTGAATTAGAACGGATAGTACGAATGAAGTAGAATGGATCGTATGAATGAATTAGAATGGATACACTCGTGCGAATGAATTAGAATGGATTGTATGAATGAATTAGAATAGATTGTGCGAATGAATTAGAATGGATCGTACGAATGAATTAGAATGGATACATTCGTGTAAATAAATTAGAATTGATTGTATGAATGAATTAGAATGGATCGTACGAATGAATTAGAATGGATCGTACGAATGAATTAGAATAGATTGCGCGAATGAATTAGAATGGATCGTGCGAATGAAATAGAATGGATACAAATGAATTAGAATGGATCATACGAATGAATTAGAATGACGATCCATTCTTACTCATTCGTATGATCCATTCTAATTTATTCGCACGAATGTATCCATTCTAATTCATTCGTACGTCTAATTCATTCATACGGTCCATTCTAATTCATTCGCACAATCCATTCTATTTCATTCGTACGATCCATTCTTACTCATTCGTATGATCCATTATGGATACATTCGTGCGAATGAATTAGAATGGATCATACGAATGAGTAAGAATGAATTAGAATGGATCCTACGAATGAATTAGAATGGATCGTGTGAAAGAATTAGAATGGATTGTATGAATGAATTAGAATGGATCGTATAATGGATCGTACGAATGAATTAGAATGAATTAGAATGGATCGTACGAATGAATTAGAATAGATCATATTAATGAATTAGAATGGATCGTACGAATGAATTAGAATGGATACATTCGTGCGAATGAATTAGAATGGATCGTATTAATGAATTAGAATAGATTTTGTGAATGAATTAGAACTGATCGTACGAATGAATTAGAATGGATACATTCGTGCGAATGAATTAGAATGGATTGTATGAATGAATTAGAATTGATCCTATGAATGAATTAGAATGGATCGTACGAATGAGTAAGAATGGATTGTACGAATGAATTAGAAAAGATTGCGCGAATGAATTAGAATGGATCGTGCGAATGAAATAGAATGGATACAAATGAATTAGAATGGATCATAAATATGAATTAGAATGACGATCCATTCTTACCCATTCATATGATCCATTCTAATTTATTCGCACGAATGTATCCATTCTAATTCATTCGTACGTCTAATTCATTCGTACGGTCCATTCTAATTCATTCGCACAATCCATTCTATTTCATTCGTACGATCCATTCTTACTTATTCGTATGATCCATTATGGATACATTCGTGCGAATGAATTAGAATGGATCATACGAATGAGTAAGAATGGATCGTACGAATGAAATAGAATGGATTGTGCGAATGAATTAGAATGGATCATACAAATGAATTAGAATGGATCGTGTGAAAGAATTAGAATGGATGTATGAATGAATTAGAATAGATCGTATGAATAAATTAGAATGGATCGTACGAATGAATTAGAATGGATCGTACGAATAAATTAGAATGGATCGTACGAATGAATTAGAATGGATACATTCGCGAATGAATTAGAATGGATCGTACGAATGAATTAGAATGGATCTTACGAATGAATTAGAATGGATCGTACGAATGAATTAGAATGGATCGTACGAATGAATTAGAATGGATACATTTGTGCGAATGAATTAGAATGGATCGTATGAATGAATTAGAATGGATCGTATGAATGAATTAGAATGGATCGTACGAATGAATTAGAATGGATCGTATGAAGGAATTAGAATGGATCGTACGAATGAATTAGAATGGATATATTCGTGCAAATGAATTAGAATGGATCGTATGAATGTATTAGAATGGATCGTATGAGTGAATTAGAATGGATCGTGCGAATGAATTAGAATGGATTGTATGAATGAATTAGAATGGATCGTACGAATGAATTAGAATGGATCATACGAATTAATTAGAATGGATCATACGAATGAATTAGAATGGATCGTACGAATGAATTAGAATTAGAATGGATATATTCGTGCGAATGAATTAGAATGGATACATTCGTGCGAAAGAATTAGAATAGATCGTATGAATGAATTAGAATAGAATAGATCGTACGAATGAATTAGAATGGATCGTGCGAATGAATTAGAATGGATTGAACGAATGAATTAGAATGGATACATTCGTGCGAATGAATTAGAATGGATCGGACGAATGAATTAGAATGGATCATACGAATGAATTAGAATGGATCAAATGAATGAAATAGAATGGTTACATTCATGCGAATGAATTAGAATGGATCGTACGAATGGATTAGAATGGATCGTACGAATGGATTAGAATGGATACATTCGAGCGAATGAATTAGAATGGATCGTACGAATGAATTAGAACGAATCGTATGAATGAATTAGAATGGATCGTACGAATGAATTAGAACGAACCATATGAATGAATTAGAATGGATCGTACGAATGAATTAGAATGGATCGTGTGAAAGAATTTGAATGGATTGTATGAATGAATTAGCATAGATCGTATGAATGAATTAGAATGGATCATACGAATGAATGAGAATGGATCGTACGAATGAATTAGAATGGATCGTACGAATGAATTAGAATGGATACATTCGTGCGAATGAATTAGAATGGATACATTCGTGCGAAAGAATTAGAATAGATCGTATGAATGAATTAGAATGGATCCTATGAATGAATTAGAATGGATCGTGCGAATGAATTAGAATGGATCGTACGAATGAATTAAATGGATCGTGTGAAAGAATTAGAATGGATCGTACGAATGAATTAGAATGGATCGTGCGAATGAATTAGAATGGATCGTACGAATGAATTAGAATGGATGCATTTGTGCGAATGAATTAGAATGGATCGTACGAATGAATTAGAATGGATCGTGCTAATGAATTAGAATTGATCGAACGAAAGAATTAGCATGGATCGTGCTAATGAATTAGAATGGATCGTATGAATGAATTAGAATGGATCGTGCGAATGAATTAGAATGGATCGTACGAATGAATTAGAATGGATCGTGCTAATGAATTAGAATTGATCGAATGAATGAATTAGCATGGACCGTGCTAATGAATTAGAATGGATCGTACGAATGAATTAGAATAGATAAAATGAATGAATTACAATGGTTACATTCATGCGAATGAATTAGAATGGATCGTACGAATGGATTAGAATGGATCGTACGAATGGATTAGAATGGATACATTCGAGCGAATGAATTAGAATGGATCGTACGAATGAATTAGAATGGATCGTTTGAATAAATTAGAATGGATATATTCGTCCGAATGAATTAGAATGGATCATACGAATGAGTAAGAATGGATCGTACGAATGAAATAGAATAAATTGTCCGAATGAATTAGAATGCATTCGTACGAATGAATTAGAATGGATAAGCATAGATCGTGTGAAAGAATTAGAATGGATCGTACGAATGAATTAGAATGCATCGTGCGAATGAATTAGAATGGATCGTACGAATGAATTAGAATGGATACATTTGTGCGAATGAATTAGAATGGATCGTACGAATGAATTAGAATGGATACATTCGTGCGAATGAATTAGAATGGATACATTCGTGCGAAAGAATTAGAATAGATCGTATGAATGAATTAGAATGGATCCTATGAATGAATTAGAATGGATCGTGCGAATGAATTAGAATGGATCGTACGAATGAATTAGAATGGATCGTGCTAATGAATTAGAATTGATCGAACGAATGAATTAGCATGGATCGTGCTAATGAATTAGAATGGAACATACGAATGAATTAGAATGGATCGTGTGAAAGAATTAGAATGGATTGTATGAATGAATTAGAATGAATTCGTACGATCCATTCGAATTCATTCGCACGATCAATTCTAATTCATTCATACGATCCATTCTAATTCATTCATACAATCCATTCTAATTCTTTCACACGATCCATTCTAATTCATTCGTAGGATCCATTCTAATTCATTCGTAAAATCTATTCTATTTCATTCGTATGATCCATTCATACTAATTCATATGATCCATTCTAATTCATTCGGACGAATGTATCCATTCTAATTTATTCGTATGATCCATTCTAATTCATTCGTACGATCCATTCTAATTTATTCGCTCGAATGTATCCATTCTAATCTATTCGTACGATCCATTCTAATCCATTCGTACGATCCATTCTAATTCATTCGTACGATCTATTCTAATTCATTCGCACGATCCATTCTAATTCATTCGTACGATCTATTCTAATTCATTCATACGATCCATTCTAATTCATTCGCACGATCCATTCTAATTCATTCATAGGATCCATTCTAATTCATTCATACGATCTATTCTAATTCTTTCGCACGAATGTATCCAATCTAATTCATTCACACGAATGTATCCATTCTAATTCATTCGTACGATCTATTCTAATTCATTCATAGGATCCATTCTAATTCATTCGTACGATCTGTTTGGGGGATTTTTCACTGGTCCTTGCGAGCCACCTGCAAGATGGAAAAAAGAACGTGAGAACGGCTGGCTCCCTTAGGAGCGCAGACCCTCCGACGCTCAAGTCAGTGACGGTAGCACAACGGAGAGCTGTTGTATACCAAAGTGGTAGGGAAAGGGTTTCAAACCTGTACTTTGGATCCAGGGGGTGTGCATTTATAGACATGGGCGACCTATCGGTTTGCGACGCGTGGAAGCTCTTTCCGGCACCTTCTAGGCCCCCACGTTCCAGCCCACAATGGCAGCTCTGACAGTTCTTGGAACTTGGACCCCTGACATTCTTTGTCGTCTAGCTCGCCTGACGAAGTAGTGGGTAACAGCAGCTGTTGTTCTGTTGCCGCCAGGGGAATCTTCTAGAATGTCCAAGTCTGGGAGGTCTCAAACCGACTCTGACGGGCTTCCGTGGACTGCAATCGTCCACGTAGCTTCAGTGGGTTCTCGACACCTGGTAAGCTTTATGCTGCTGTTACTGGGGGCGACCTCTTTGCAAGCTTGGGCGGAGCTCCTGAGCGAGCTTGGGCGAGCTCCTGGGCGAGCTTGGGCGAGCTCCTGGGCGAGCTTGGGCGAGCTCCTGGGTGAGCTTGGGCGAGCTCCTGGGCGAGCTTGGGAAGGATCCTTCGCGTTCTTTGTCTAAGCCATTTGCAGAATTCGGGGCGTGCTCCTACGGGACCTGGGAGGGGCGAGTTGCACTCAGATACAAGGTGTCCATCCAGCTCCCTGTGGGGGCGAGCTCCTTGCGAGCTGTTTTAGGGGAGCTCCTTGCGAGCTGTGGGGCGAGCTCCTTGCGAGCTATTTCTAGGCGAGCTCCTTGCAAGCTGTTTAGGTGAGCTCCTTGCGAGCTTTTAAGCGAGCTCCTCGCGAGCTGCGGGGCGAGCTCCTTGCGAGGGTTCCAACTCCTGGACGGGCTATCCAAGATATGTGGTTTTTGACTACCCCCAACATTACCCCCTCCTGAGGGAGTGATCGAGGAAACTCGACGCTTGCTCAGGAGTCTTAGCGAGTTTTCTATCCCTCGTAATGTGCCTGGTATCAATGTCTGCTGCAACAGTTGCTGGGCGGGCTGCGAGCATCTGCCACGAGCTATCTCTCCTTAGTGAGACCTCGAGATCGATGCTGCTGCAACAATTGCTGGGCGGGCTGGGAGCATCAGCCACGAGTGCTCTCCTTCTGGTGCAAGCATGTCACACGCGGTCAGGGTCTGCGTCGAGCGAGCGGCGGGCACCAGCCGTGGGCGATTTGCGTCGAGAGCTTAGACTGCCAATTCTTCACAAACGCTGGGCGGGCCGGGAGCGTCAGCCACGAGCGATCTCCTTCCGGTGCGAGCTTGTCACACGCGGTCAGGGTCTGCGTCGGGCGGGCTGCGGGCACCTGCCGCGAGCGGTCTTGTGACTTGGGTATCGCACTAAATCTCCAACGGTCGCTTCATCTTGAATGCGGCGCGAGGCTCAAGACGGATACAACGAATCTCATCATGAGATCCCGATCGGCGCGAGACACGTGTTTCCTCCTTATTCGCTCTGCTTCTGTCAGTAAATGACAGCGTCGGCGCCGGCGCAGCTTTTTCCACGCGTGGCCCACGTAGCGCTTGACGATTGGAAAGAAGCGAGCTGTCGCTTCGTCTGTCGTCACGTCGCCTCGCTGAGCGCGCTCGGGCATTAACTGCGGATCGATTCACCTGTCTCTCACTCACCTATAAATAGGGGATGGGGGGCGATTTTTACCGTCGCGTGAAAACAGCTCTCCCTTCTCTCCAGCTCGCTCTCTCTTTCCTGCTTCCAGCTCGCTCTCTCTTTTCTGCTCTGATGGCCTCTGCTTCCGACGTTGCTGCTGCCGTTGCCGCCGCTGCCGCCGCCGCCCAAGCCTCTGAGCCCGCCGCTGAGAGGGCGGTGGTATGGCTGCAGAACCCGATCGGGGTGCCCGTCGGGGACAGTATCCGGGCGGCGATCGATCTCCCTCGGGAGATCGTCGTCACCGAGATGCCACTCTCGGGGAGGCCGCCCCAGGGCACAGTAGCTTCTGTCGGGCTGCTGTGGTCCGGGTTGCGGTTTCCCCTGAGTCATCTCGCCGGGGAGCTCCTGGAGTTGACGGGGCTTTGCCCCGCCCAACTCTCAGGAAACTCCTGGGGGATACTCTACGGGTTGTCCCAGCTGGAGGCCGCTCTGAATGCGAGGATCCCACTGAGCTACTTGCTCAAAAAGTGGCTCCTCAAGCCCTCGCCGGTCTTCAGCACCGTGGGCTGCGGCTACTTCTACCTTGCCGGGCGGCCTGGCGAGGTGCTCCCCTTCTCCACCGTCGAGAGCAAGGACCGCCACTGGAAGGACTATCCCTTCGTGGCGGTCGGCAACTGGCGCGGGCGGCACAGCGGAGTCCCGGCTCACCCTGGGGTTCCCCCGACGGCGGTCTTTCGGGAGATCTCCTTCTACAAGGCGGGGAAGAAGAAGTGCATCGCTCCCGATCGGGAGAAATCTCTGGACGAGGCGATCCTCCACTACCTCGGTGGGCGGACTCCAGAGAAGATCACCGCTCCCGACTTCGCCTTCCAGCTGAAGGACGGGAAGACCGGCGCTATTCTGCTGAAGCAGAAAGTGGTCCGGAAGAAAAAGGAGGAGGAGGTCGGCGCTATTCCGCCGATGCAGAACGCCCCTCCTCCCTCCAAAGGGGCCAGCAAGGGGGCAGGGAGCTCCGGAGGCAACCCCCGCAAGAAGGTGGCCCGGAGGCGGGCCTCGCCCATCCGCCTCAACGACCCCGACACCCTGGAGATGCTCCGCCAGGGTGAAGCCTCCGCTCCCCCGCCACCTCCTCGCCCGGACGCCGGCCCAGGTCAGCCCCCTGCCCCAACTCCCATAGTCCGCCGCAAAATCCAAATGGTCGAGCCCGACGACCCGAACATCGACCTCCCACTAACCATGGCGGAAGTCGAATCCGGGATGGCTCAAATTTTAATGGGCTACTTCCCGGGCGATCTGACCGTCCCGCTTCGTGTAGCAGTGCTGACGCCGGAGATGGAGGCCCGCGGAAAGAAAAAGGCCAAGCGCGCGGGGCCCGCGCCTTCTAATGTCCAGGCGGAGCAGCGGTGGAAAGCGATGGAGGAGGTGGGCTTGGACTCGGAGCCCAGCTGGACGGACTCCGCGGAGGAGGCCTCAGGCCCCGAGGAGGAAGAGCCCGCTCCTCAATCTTCCCGGGCGGAGCCTTCTGCTTCCGCCCAAGTGGAGAAACCCCCGACTCCATCAGCTCCCGTACCAGGGGCGGGGTCAAGCGGGCAGGAACCTCCATCTCCCGCCGACGGGGCAGGGGTCCAGCAGGGCGAATCAGACGCCGTCGCTGCGACCTCCTTGCCGGTGTCGGCTCCTCCTCCCGCGGCCTCTACACCGGCGGCCTCTCCAGCCCCCGCCCCTCCGACCTCGCCTCCTACAGAGGGCCAGGAGGGAGCGGGCTCCCAGCAGGGCTTAGGGGACCTGGTCTACAGGTCCCCTAGCTTCGTAGACATTGGCTCTGATTCCGAGTCCTTCAGCTCGGAGTCGGAGGCCAAGGGGGCCACGGCGGACCCTCCGAGCCTGCCAGGAGCCGGAGCTCGCCCTGGGGAGGTGATAGCCCCCACTCCTCCCGGCGTGCCCCCTCCTTCCGGAGCTCCAGGTGGTCCCAGCACGGGTTCCTCTGTGGAGGAAGGGAGGGCGCCCCACTACGTGCGGCAGCTGCTGGGCCGCAACGTTTTCGCGCGAGCTCCCTTCGCTTCCATAAGCGAGCGCCTGGCCGAGGTACGCTCCGCACCTGTCTGGATAAATTTTAGTCTCAATTCTTGCTAACCTTTTCACCTTCCTTATGCAGGCGGAGAAGCAGAGCCAGGCGCTGGCGGCGGAGGTCGCTGGGGCCGGGAAGGCGCTGGCCGCCTTGTTCGATGATTCCCTTCGGGGGTCTGAGCGCAAGGTGGACGAGCACATCCACGAGCTTCAGCGAGCCAAGGGCTCCGAGGAGCTGAGGGCGGAGTCGGAGGCACTGCACCGCAGGGTCAAAACCCTGGCGTCAGGTCTCGCTATGGCCGAGGTAGCCAAAGGCCTGTCCGCTACCGCCCTCCTCAAGGCCAAGGTGGAGCGAGACGAAGCTGTGTCCGCCCGGGAGGTCGCGCAGCGGGAGGCGGCTCAACTTCAAGGCGAGGTCGCTGCTCTGAAGACGGAGATCGCTGCCTTGAAGGAGACACACGCCAACGGCCTTCGGGCTCAGCAAGGTCGCCTCCAAGCTCAACTGGACGATCTCCTCAAGAAAGGCGCCCTGGCCGCTGTGGAGAAATACAAGACCGAAAGGTCGAAGAAGCGGCGCCGAGGAGACGACAGTGGGGCGGAGACAAGCAAGCCTTGAGCTCGCAGCCTTGCAACTATTTTTGTAACTTTCGTCTATCAATAAAATTTCCATCTTTTTGAGCTCGCCTTTGTGTCTCTTATCTTTCTTTGCGTTTGCTTATGAGCCCGCTTTAGGAGTTCGCAGCGACCTCGAGAGTGATACCCCGGGCGAGGCAGCTAATTCGATTCAACCCTTTTTATTTTAAAGTATATGCAAACGAAAACCTCGGCATGCTCGTAAAAACTCAAGTCTCTGAGCCCGGAAAACGTTCAAGCAAAACAAAGGATTTCAAAAACTTCCCTACACTCAGAGACTAAAAACCATTTTTATTTTTAAATGAAACTAATAAGTGCTAGCTGCCCCCTGCCCGGTTAATTTCTCTCGATGATCCTGTTCGGCGAGCTCGCCCTTCGAGGGGTACGCCATCGCCAGGATGCTTCCGTTCATGGCAGGTGAACGCGAAGGATCCTGGTTAGGTTTAGAGTCCACTTGGCAGCGGGCTTCCCCGGGAAGGCCAAGGTCGCCCACTGGCTGCCTCTGAGGATCCCGGTCTTGCTTTAAGTCCGCACAACGGCGGACTACCCCAGGAAGCTCAAGGTCACCCACTGGCTGCCTCTGAGGATCCCGGTCTTGCTTTAAGTCCGCACAACGGCGGACTGCCCCGGGAAGCTCAAGGTTGCCCACTGGCTGCCTCTGAGGATCCCGGTCTTGCTTTAAGTCCGCACAACGGTGGACTGCCCCGGGAAGCTCAAGGTTGCCCACTGGCTACCTCTGAGGATCCCGGTCTTGCTTTAAGTCTGCACAACGGCGGACTGCCCCGGGAAGCTCAAGGTTGCCCACTGGCTGCCTCTGAGGATCCCGGTCTTGCTTTAAGTCCGCACAACGGCGGACTGCCCCGGGAAGCTCAAGGTTGCCCACTGGCTGCCTCTGAGGATCCCGGTCTTGCTTTAAGTCCGCACAACGGTGGACTACGTTGTAGATAAAATGAGCTCTTACTGCGGCGAGCTTCCGAGCGGAATTCTTTGTTGCAAACCCCATCATTCATTCATAACTTCAAACGAGAATTTACAAAATTCATTCATGCATAGAACTTGCGAAGGTGCAAAGCGTTCCAAGGTCGCTCTAACAGGTCGCCTTCAGCGGTCATCAACTGGTAAGCCCCTTGGCCTCGCGCTTCGCGTATTATGTAGGGGCCTTCCTAGTTCGCCGCGAGCTTTCCTGCATTAGGCTCTTGAGTGTTTGCGAACACCTTCCTCATCACCATGTCCCCAGCTTTGAATGCTCGATGGCGGACTCTTTTGTTGTAAGCACGCTTCATTTCTTGTCGGTATCCAGCGAGATGTAGATTGGCGCGCTCTCGTCTTTCTTCGAGCTGGTCGAGGGAGTCGGTGAGCAGAGCGTCGTTATCGACCTCACCTGCGGCGAGCTTTCTTTCCGTTGGCAGCTCGGCTTCGATGGGCAGCACGGCTTCACATCCGTAAGTTAGGCTGAAAGGTGATTCGTTGGTCGAGCGACGTGGAGTGGTACGATAAGCCCACAGCACGCCGTCGAGCTCCTGCTCCCACAGTCCTTTCTTTCCTTCCAACCTTTTCTTGAGGTTGTCTAGGATTACTCGGTTCGTAGCTTCGGCCTGCCCGTTGCTTTGAGGGTACCTCGGGGATGAGAACCTTAGGTCGACCCCATATTCAACACAAAAGCTTCTGATCAAGCGATTGTCGAACTGGCGACCATTGTCGGTGATGAGTACTCGGGGCAGCCCAAAGCAGCAGAAAATATTTTTCCAAAGGAAGTCCTTGACTTGCTTCTCACCAATCTTAGCTAGCGGGACCGCTTCCACCCATTTGGTGAAGTAGTCCGTAGCTACTAAGATGAATTTCTTTTGCCGGGCTGACACCGGGAAAGGTCCCACAATGTCCAACCCCCATTGCTGGAAAGGCCAGGGGCTCGCCAGAGGGTGCAATTCTTCTGCGGGCAAGTGAATTATCGGGGCATGCTTCTGGCATTGGACGCACCTCTGGACGACCTTCAAAGCGTCTTGCTCCAGAGTGGGCCACCAGTACCCTTGCCTCCGTACTTTTGCTGTTAGAGACCGTCCACCAGCGTGGTTTCCCAGCTCGCCAGAATGAATGCCATTCAGAACTTCTTCGGTCTCCGGGCTCTCGATGCAGCGAAGGTTTGGCCCGCCAAAAGATCTCCGAAAAAGACGATCCCAGCGAATGAGATAGCGCCCAGCGCATTTCTCCACTCGCCGGGCTTCCTCTCTACCCTCTGGAAGCTCGCCTTTCTGAAGAAAGCGAAGGATGGGAGCGATCCACCCGCCAGGAGATACGTCGGCAGAAACTTGGTTAACTACGGGCTCCGCCAGCTGGAGCCGAGATTGATTCTGGACCTCAATAAGAATCTGGCGAGCTTCTGATGTTCCCAGCAAGGAGGCGGCATTTGCTAAGGCATCAGCTCGCCTATTATCGGCTCGCGAAATTTGCTCGAAAGAGATCTTTTCGAACTCCGCAGCCTTGCCCTTCACCAGATCCACGTAGATCGCCATTCGTGCATCCCGGGAGGCATACTCCCCATTGATTTGACAAATAATTAGCTGGGAATCACTAAAGACTTTCAAGCATTTGGCGCCTACCTCTTGAGCGAGCTCCAGACCAGCCAGTAACGCCTCGTACTCTGCTTCATTGTTGGTAGCAGCGAAATCCAGCCGGACTGACTTCTCAAGTAGCACCTCTTGGGCGTTCAGAGCGACCCCGATCCCAGCCCCCAAAGCGTTGGAGGATCCATCGACGAACAATTCCCATCCCGTCGCCTCTGGATGCTCATTTGGAGGACGCTCGCCTTGGATGTCCAAGAACCTCGCCTTCCCAAGGTGTGCCTCCGTTGGCTCATCCTCTTGGTACTGGACTGGTTCTTCTATGGGGAAGTCCGCCAAGAAATCGGCGAGAGCCTGCCCTTTGACAGCAATTCGAGGGACGTACTCCAATCCATAGGCGGCGAGCTCGGCAGACCATCGATACAACCTGCCGGCTACCGAAGGCCTGGAGAGGGCGCTCTTCAGGGGGTGTTCCGTGATGACTTTGACGGTGTGCGCCGAGAAGTAGGGGTGAAGCTTCCTCGCGGTAAGGACCAAAGCCAAAGCGACCTTCTCGATTGGTCGATACCGGAGCTCGGTGGGAAGCATCGTGTGGCTCACAAAGTAGACTGGCCGCTCTACCTTTGCTTCTTCCACTACCAGGACCCCGCTTACGGCGTTCTCCGTGACCGCGAGATACACGCCAAGCTCGGCGCCATCTTTTGGTGCCGCTAGGATCGACGGGCTCGCAAGATAGTCCTTGATCTTCTGAAAGGCACGCTCGCAATTTTCATCCCAGCAAATGCTCGCTCCTTTTCGCAACAGCTCGAAAAGAGGTCGGCAATTGTCTGAGGATTTGGATATAAATCGATTAAGCGCGGCGATTCGCCCGCTCAATCTCTGGACTTCCTGCCGGGTTCTTGGTGCGGGCATTTCGACAAGTGCTCGGATTTGCCCAGGGTCGGCCTCGATCCCCCTGTGGGTGACCAGGTACCCGAGGAATTTCCCCGAAGTCACCCCGAATGCGCACTTCGCCGGGTTCAGCTTCATTCGGTACTCTCTCAGTATTTCGAAGGTTTCGCGGAGGTCGGCGACATGCCCTCCTCGCTCTCGACTTTTGACCAGAAGGTCGTCAACATATACCTCGACATTTCTGCCGATCTGATTTTTAAACATGTGAGTGACTAACCTTTGGTAGGTCGCTCCAGCGTTCTTGAGTCCGAAGGGCATCACTTGATAGCAGTATAGCTTCTGGTAGCCCGCTCCGGAGTAGAAGGCGGTCTTCTCCTGATCCTCGGGATGGAGGGGTATTTGATTATACCCTGAGTATCCATCCATGAAAGATAGAGCCCGGAACCCAACAGCTGCGTCGACCAGTGCGCCTATCCGTGGAAGAGGAAATCCGTCCTTCGGGCATGCCTTATTGAGGTCGGAGAAGTCAATGCACACTCTGACCGCTCCGCTCTTCTTAGGCACCGCCACAATATTGGAGATCCACTCGGGGAAGTGTGCCTCACGTATGAAGCCAGCTCGCTCTAGCTTGTCTATCTCCGCCGCCACTGCGATGGATTTCGCAGCAGGTATGTGCCGAGCTTTCTGTTTGACCGGCGGGAACTCCTTCACGGTGTGCAGACGATGACAGGCGACCTCCGGGTCAATCCCTGGCATGTCCGCAAAGCTCCAGGCGAATACGTCGCGGTATTCCCTGAGCAAGTTGGTTATGGCTTGGACCTCGCCCTTGGTTAACGAGGTCCCGAGACTAACAATTCTCGGCCCTTCTTCGCTGCTAATGTCGATCTCTTGTAGCGGTTCGGCCACTGGAAAACTTCCTCTCCTGATGGTCGTCAGGCGACCTTTCTCCAACTTAAGATCCGCACCGCTCCCACCCGAGGATGGAGCAGAGGACTTAGGCGAGGAGGTTCCCAGCGGACTCCCCAGGAGCTCGCTCGTAGCGGGCGGTAATTGCTAGGAGGGTGCAGGCCTCTTGGCTTCGGCAACTTCCATGTCCATGAGGTGAGGAGCATCCTGCTCGCATCTGGTTGCGGTTACTTGATCTCCCCAAATGACTACGACCCCACTCGCCGTCGGAAATTTGAGGGCCTGATGATTGGGCGACGACACCGCCTTCATCTGCCTTAGCCAAGGCCGCCCAAGGATGGCGTTGAAGGCCGAATTCCCGTCGACCACCGTGAAGCGGACTTGGCGAGCTTCCGGGCCCGCTGTCACGGTAAGGGTTATCTCTCCCGCTACTTTGGCGACCTCACCGGTGAATCCACTGAGGGAGCTCGTTGATGGGGACAAGTCGGCGAGTCTCAACCCCATTCGTAGGTAGGCCGACAAAAAGAGGACGTCAACGGCGCTCCCTGAATCCACCAGAGCTCGCCTCACCTCGATGTTTGCCATCATCAGGCGTATGACGAGGGGGTCATTGTGGGGCGTGATGACCCCAGTCATGTCGTCCTCCGAAAACCAGAGGAAATCACGGGCTTCCACCCTTGGTGCTCGAAGTAAAGTAGGAGTTAGCGAGACAGAAAATACCTTCTGCGCCCGCTCCATCTCCCTGACCCGCCGGCGGGCTTCATTACTTGATCTGGGGCTGCTCAGCCGCCCGCTAATGGTGTGGCAGATCGCCGGTCCTCCCGGGGGAGGCGGAGGTAAGGCGGGTTCCGCGAGTCCTGGGCGATCTCCCTCCCGAGGGGCTCGCTCTGGAACCACCTCGAACCTCCTCGGGGGCGAGATAAACTGGTTCAAGTGCCCCAAGGTGACTAAATCCTCCAGGTGGTTTTTCAGAGCCCGGCATCTATTAGTGTGATGCCCAGGGCTTCGATGAAAAGCGCACCGCCGCGAGTTGTCGGTAGAGCCGGGCTCTCCGACCTGTAGGGGTGGCGGGTATTGGAAGAAAGGCTCATTCCGGATCTGATGGAAAATTTGCCCCGGCGAGTGGGTCAGCACGGTGAAGTCCCGCTCCCCGGGTCCCGGAGGCAGGCGCCAGTTCGCCGGCCTTTCAGCGACCACCACGGGGGCTTCAGCGGGCGGTACTGCAGGAGCTGCGGACGGTCCGGGCAAGGGTACCGTAAGTGGCACCTCCCTCCTCTCCACGGCCTTAACGACAAGAGGTCGCAAAGCCGGAGGAGGTCGCTGCTCTACTGCCTTTCCCTTCCGATCTAGCACCGCATCCTCGAGCTTGATGTGCTGCTGGACCAGGGCGAATAGCTCGACCATTGTGCGAGGGTCCTTGATCACTAAGGCGTCATGAAGCTTGCCCCCCTCGGGGAGGGCGCTTCTGAAAGCACTCACCACTGTTCGATCTTGGCCCGCCGCATCTTCCAGAGCGAGGTAGGCGCTTCGGAATCGCGTTGCGAAGCACCGGAGCGTTTCGCGCGCTCCCATGGCCAGAGTAAATAGCGATTCAATCCTCTTGGGGGGCTGCCTATTGCAGCGATACTGCTCCAGGAATAGCCTATAGAGAGTTGGAAAATCGGGGATCACGCCGGACGGCAGCTTGTGGAACCAATTCAACGCCGATCCGGTCAGACTGCTTGGGAACGCGCGACACAGGACGTGGTCCTGGTCCCGGAAAAATAGAAGTTTCCTGTAGGCCAAGAGATGGTCGACGGGATCTTGCGATCCGTCGAACAAAACAAACTTCGGGGGGGTCCAGTGGTGCGGAAAACCCCCTTGGTGGACTTCGCTGGTGAAGGGCGAGCTTCCTCCGTGGGCGGCGAGGTCCTCCAGTAAATCCACTGGCGCACTAGGTCGCTGCCAGTGCCCGGGGAGAAATCCCAAAGGCGGCTGCGCAGGTCCTAGGCGCTCGTGTGCACTCCCTCTAGGGAGGTTCGGATCCGCCCCACGGCGACTCTCGGGGGCCACCGATCGGCGGCCTTCTGGCTGCTCGCGTGCTGGTCCCTTCAGCGAGGTGGTTGGTCTATGGGAGGCCGTCGCCTCTCGAGGTTCGGAAGGTATAGCCACCGCGGGCTCTTTCCCTCGTCGCCGATGGCGCGGGTCGCAATCCCTCTCTTGAGACCTCGCCTCCGACCCGTCAGAGTCGACGCTCCGACTACGTCGGTGAGGGATGGTCGCGCGCGAGGTCGCCTGGTTGCTGGACCGCTGGGTTACAAGCTTTTGTAACCTTGTGAGCGGGGTCTCCTTCACTCCACGCACGGCCGTCCTCTCAACCGGGGGTTCCGGGCGGGAAGCTCGCCGTGCTGGGACGGTCGTGGGCAGACGCGACGAGACGGGAGGTCGCACGGGGGACGCGGGCCTCGATGGTCCCGACCGCCTGCTAGCCGCCGGAGCCTGACGCAAGCGCGTCAACTCCTCCATCATTGCCCGCTGGGTGGCCAACATCTCCAACAGGAGCTGGTCACTGAGCGGGACAAGGGGCTGAGGAGTCTCAGCGGGGGGTTCGCTGTGCACAGACCCCATACGGGCCCTTGTCCGCCTGCGTCCCCTCATCGTCGGAGCCATCTTTGGGGTTATGAAGGCCGTCAGCGCACAACCGTATGGTCGTGGGCGTTCTCGCAGGAACCAGTCGGAATCCCACAGACGGCGCCAAATGTTTGGGGGATTTTTCACTGGTCCTTGCGAGCCACCTGCAAGATGGAAAAAAGAACATGAGAACGGCTGGCTCCCTTAGGAGCGCAGACCCTCCGACGCTCAAGTCAGTGACGGTAGCACAACGGAGAGCTGTTGTATACCAAAGTGGTAGGGAAAAGGGTTTCGAACCTGTACTTTGGAGCCAGGGGGTGTGCATTTATAGACATGGGCGACCTATCGGTTTGCGACGCGTGGAAGCTCTTTCCGGCACCTTCTAGGCCCCCACGTTCCAGCCCACAATGGCAGCTCTGACAGTTCTTGGAACTTGGACCCCTGACATTCTTTGTCGTCTAGCTCGCCTGACGAAGTAGTGGGTGACAGCAGCTGTTGTTCTGTTGCCGCCAGGGGAATCTTCTAGAATGTCCAAGTCTGGGAGGTCTCAAACCGACTCTGACGGGCTTCCGTGGACTGCAATCGTCCACGTAGCTTCAGTGGGTTCTCGACACCTGGTAAGCTTTATGCTGCTGTTACTAGGGGCGACCTCTTTGCAAGCTTGGGCGGAGCTCCTGAGCGAGCTCGGACGAGCTCCTAAGCGAGCTTGGGCGAGCTCCTGAGCGAGCTTGGGCGAGCTCCTGAGCGAGCTTGGGTGAGCTCCTGGGCGAGCTTGGGCGAGCTCCTGGGCGAGCTTGGGCGAGCTCCTGAGCGAGCTTGGGCGAGCTCCTGGGCGAGCTTGGGCAGGATCCTTCGCGTTCTTTGTCTAAGCCATTTGCAGAATTCGGGGCGTGCTCCTACGGGACCTGGGAGGGGCGAGTTGCACTCAGATACAAGGTGTCCATCCAGCTCCCTGTGGGGGCGAGCTCCTTGCGAGCTGTTTTAGGCGAGCTCCTTGCGAGCTGTGGGGCGAGCTCCTTGCGAGCTATTTCTAGGCGAGCTCCTTACGAGCTGTTTAGGTGAGCTCCTTGCGAGCTTTTAAGCGAGCTCCTCGCGAGCTGCGGGGCGAGCTCCTTGCGAGGGTTCCAACTCCTGGACGGGCTATCCAAGATATGTGGTTTTTGACTACCCCCAACACGATCCATTCTAATTCATTCATACGATCTATTCTAATTCATTCATACAATCCATTCTAATTCTTTCACACGATCCATTCTAATTCATTCATATGATCCATTCTAATTCATTCGTACGATCCATTCTAATTCATATGCACAAAGGTATCCATTCTAATCCATTCGTAGGATCCATTCTAATCCATTCGTACGATCCATTCTAATTCATTCGTACGATCCATTCTAATTCATTCGCTCGAATGTATCCATTCTAATCCATTCGTACGATCCATTCTAATTCATTCGCATGAATGTAACCATTCTAATTCATTCTTACGATCCATTCTAATTCATTCGTACGATCCATTCTAATTCATTCGTACGATCCATTCTATTTCATTCGCACGAATGTATCCATTCTAATTCATTCATATGATCCATTCTAATTCATTCATACAATTCATTCTAATTGTTTCACACGATCCATTCTAATTCATTCGTACGATCCATTCTAATTCATTCGTACAATCCATTCTAATTCATTCGCACGAATGTATCCATTCTAATTCATTCATACGATCCATTCTAATTCCTTCGTACGATCCATTCTAATTCATTCGTACTATCTATTCTAATTCATTCGTACGACCCATTCTAATTCATTCGTACGATCCATTCTAATTCATTCGTAAGATCCATTCTAATTGAATCGTACGATCCATTCTAATTCATTCGTACGATCCATTCTAATTCATTCGCACGAATGTATCCATTCTAGTTCATTCGTACGATCCATTCTAATTCATTCGTACGATCCATTCTAATCCATTCGTACGATCCATTCTAATTCATTCATACGATCCATTCTAATTCATTCATACAATCCATTCTAATTCTTTCACACGATCCATTCTAGTTCATTCGTAGGATCCATTCTAATTCATTCGTACAATATATTCTATTTCATTCGTACGATCCATTCTTACTCATTCGTATGATCCATTCTAATTCATTCGGACGAATGTATCTATTCTAATTTATTCGTACGATCCATTCTAGTTTATTCGTACAATCCATTCTAATTCATTCGTACGATCCATTCTTACTCATTCGTATGATCCATTCTAATTCATTCGTACGATCCATTCTAATTCATTCGTACGATCGATTCTATTTCATTCGCACTATCCATTCTAATTCATTCGTACGATCCATTCTAATTCATTCGTATAATCCATTCTAATTTATTCGTTCAAATATATCCATTCTAATTCATTCCGTACGATCCATTCTAATTTATTCGTACGATCCATTCTAATTCATTCGGACGAATGTATCCATTCTAATTTATTCGTACAATCCATTCTAATTCATTCATTTGATCCATTCTAATTCATTCGTACGATCCATTCTAATTCATTCGTCCGATCCATTCTAATTCATTCGCACGAATGTATCCATTCTAATTCATTCGTACGATCCATTCTAATTAATTCGTACGATCCATTCTAATTCATTCGTAAGATCCATTCTAATTCATTCGTACGATCCATTCTAATTCATTCGTACGATCCATTATAATTCATTCGCATGATCCATTCTAATTCATTCGTACGATCCATTCTAATTCATTCGTAAGATCCATTCTAATTTATTCGTACAATCTATTCTATTTCATTCGTACGATCCATTCTTACTCATTCGTATGATCCATTCTAATTCATTCGGACGAATGTATCCATTCTAATTTATTCGTACGATCCATTCTAATTCATTCGTACGATCCATTCTAATTCATTCGTACGATCCATTCTTACTCATTCGTATGATCCATTCTAATTCATTCGTATGATCCATTCTAATTCATTCGTACGATCGATTCTAATTCATTCGCACTATCCATTCTAATTCATTCGTACGATCCATTCTAATTCATTCGTATAATCCATTCTAATTTATTCGTTCAAATATAACCATTCTAATTCATTCGTACGATCCATTCTAATTCATTCGTACGGTCCATTCTAATTCATTCGCACAATCCATTCTATTTCATTCGTACGATCCATTCTTACTCATTCGTATGATCCATTATGGATACATTCGTGCGAATGAATTAGAATGGATCATACGAATGAGTAAGAATAGATCGTACGAATGAAATAGAATGGATTGTGCGAATGAATTAGAATGGATCGTACGAATGAATTAGAATGGATCGTGTGAAAGAATTAGAATGGATCGTGCTAATGAATTAGAATGGATCGTACGAATGGATTAGAATTGATACATTCGAGCGAATGAATTAGAATAGATTGTACGAATGAATTAGAATGGATCATACGAATGAGTAAGAATGGATCGTACGAATGAATTGGAATGGATCGTACGAATAAATTAGAATGGATACATTCGTCCGAATGAATTAGAATGGATCATACGAATGAGTAAGAATGGATCGTACGAATGAAATAGAATAGATCGTACGAATGAATTAGAATGGAATATACGAATGAATTAGAATGGATCGTACGAATGAATTAGAATGGATCGTACGAATGAATTAGAATGGATCGTACGAATGAAGTAGAATGGATACATTCGCGAATGAATTAGAATGGATCGTACGAATGAATTAGAATGGATCGTACGAATGAATTAGAATGGATCTTACGAATGAATTAGAATGGATCGTACGAATGAATTAGAATGGATCGTACGAATGAATTAGAATGGATACATTTGTATGAATGAATTAGAATAGATCGTATGAATGAATTAGAATGGATCGTACGAATGAATTAGAATGGATCGTACAAATAAATTAGAATGGATCGTACAAATGAATTAGAATGGATACATTCGCGAATGAATTAGAATGGATCGTACGAATGAATTAGAATGGATCGTACGAATGAATTAGAATGGATCTTACGAATGAATTAGAATGGATCGTACGAATGAATTAGAATGGATCGTACGAATGAATTAGAATGGATACATTTGTGCGAATGAATTAGAATGGATCGTACGAATGAATTAGAATGGATAGTATGAATGAATTAGAATGGATCGTACGAATGAATTAGAATGGATCGTACGAAGGAATTAGAATGGATCGTACGAATGAATTAGAATGGATATATTCGTGCAAATGAATTAGAATGGATCGTATGAATGTATTAGAATGGATCGTATGAGTGAATTAGAATGGATCGTGCGAATGAATTAGAATGGATTGTATGAATGAATTAGAATGGATCGTACGAATGAATTAGAATGGATCATACGAATTAATTAGAATGGATCATACGAATTAATTAGAATGGATCGTACGAATGAATTAGAATTAGAATGGATATATTCGTGCGAATGAATTAGAATGGATACATTCGTGCGAAAGAATTAGAATAGATCGTTTGAATGAATTAGAATAGAATAGATCGTACGAATGAATTAGAATGGATCGTGCGAATGAATTAGAATGGATCGTACGAATGAATTAGAATGGATACATTCGTGCGAATGAATTAGAATGGATCGGACGAATGAATTAGAATGGATCATACGAATGAATTAGAATGGATCAAATGAATGAAATAGAATGGTTACATTCATGCGAATGAATTAGAATGGATCATACGAATGGATTAGAATGGATCGTACGAATGGATTAGAATGGATACATTCGAGCGAATCAATTAGAATGGATCGTACGAATGAATTAGAACGAACCGTATGAATGAATTAGAATGGATCATACGAATGAATTAGAATGGATCGTGTGAAAGAATTAGAATGGATTGTATGAATGAATTAGCATAGATCGTATGAATGAATTAGAATGGATCATACGAATGAATGAGAATGGATCGTACGAATGAATTAGAATAGATCGTACGAATGAATTAGAATGGATACATTCGTGCGAATGAATTAGAATGGATACATTCGTGCGAAAGAATTAGAATAGATCGTATGAATGAATTAGAATGGATCCTATGAATGAATTAGAATGGATCGTGCGAATGAATTAGAATGGATCGTACGAATGAATTAAATGGATCATGTGAAAGAATTAGAATGGATCGTACGAATGAATTAGAATGGATCATACGAATGAGTAAGAATGGATCATACGAATGAATTGGAATGGATCGTACGAATAAATTAGAATGGATACATTCGTCCGAATGAATTAGAATGGATCATACGAATGAGTAAGAATGGATCGTACGAATGAAATAGAATAGATCGTACGAATGAATTAGAATGGAATATACGAATGAATTAGAATGGATCGTACGAATGAATTAGAATGGATCGTATGAATGAATTAGAATGGATCGTGCGAATGAATTCGAATGGATCGTACGATCCATTCTAATTCATTCATACAATCCATTCTAATTCATTCGCACGAATGTATCCATTCTAATCCATTCGTACGATCCATTCTAATCCATTCATACGATCCATTCTAATTCATTCGCACAAATGTATCCATTCTAATTCATTCGTACGATCCATTCTAATTCATTCGTACGATCCATTCTAATTCATTCGTATGATCCATTCTAATTAATTCGTATGGAATGAACTAGAATGGATACATTCGTGCGAATGAATTAGAATGGATCGTACGAATGAATTAGAATGGATCGTACGAATGAATTAGAATGGATCTTACGAATGAATTAGAATGGAACGTATGAATGGTTTAGAATGGATACATTTGTGCGAATGAATTAGAATGGATCGGACGAATGAATTAGAATGGATCGTACGAATGAATTAGAATGGATCAAATGAATGAATTAGAATGGTTACATTCATGCGAATGAATTAGAATGGATCATACGAATGGATTAGAATAAATCGTACGAATGGATTAGAATGGATACATTCGTGCGAATGAATTAGAATGGATCATACGAATGAGTAAGAATGAATCGTACGAATGAAATAGAATGGATTGTACGAATGAATTAGAATGGATCGTGCGAATGAATTTGAATGGATCGTACGAATGAATTAGAATGGATCGTACGAATGAATTAGAATGGATCGTACGAATGAATTAGAATGGATCTTACGAATGAATTAGAATGGATACATTCGTGCGAATGAATTAGAATGGATACATTCGTGCGAAAGAATTAGAATAGATCGTATGAATGAATTAGAATGGATCCTATGAATGAATTAGAATGGATCGTGCGAATAAATTAGAATGGATCGTACGAATGAATTTGAATGGATCGTACGAATGAATTAGAATGGATCGTACGAATGAATTAGAATAGATCGTACGAATGAATTAGAATGGATCATACGAATGAATTAGAATGGATCATACGAATGAAATAGAATGGATTGTACGAATGAATTAGAATGGATCGTAGGAATGAATTAGAATGGATCGTGTGAGAGAATTAGAATGGATTGCATGAATGAATTAGAATGGATCATATGAATGAATTAGAGTGGATCGTGCGAATGAATTAGAATGGATCGTACGAATGAATTAGAATGGATCGTACGAATAAATTAGAATGGATCATACGAATGAGTAAGAATGGATCATACGAATGAAATAGAATGGATTGTACGAATGAATTAGAATGGATACATTCGTGCGAATGAATTAGAATGGATCGTACGAATGAATTAGAATGGATCGTACGAATGAATTAGAATGCATCGTACGAAAGAATTAGAATGGATATATTCGTGCGAATGAATTAGAATGGATCGTGTGAATGAATTAGACTGGATCGTACGAATGAATTTGAATGGATACATTTGTGCGAATGAATCTAAATGGATTGTATGAATGAATTACAATGGATCGTACGAATGAATTAGAATAGATCGTACGAATGAATTACAATAGCTCATACGAATGAATTAGAATGAATCGTATGAATGAATTAGAATGGTTACATTCGTGCGAATGAATTAGAATAGATCGTACGAATGAGTTAGAATGTATCGTACAAATAAATTAGAATGGATCGTGGGAATGAATTAGAATGGATCGTACGAATGAATTAGAATGGATCCACCGAGTGAGTTAGAATGGATCATACGAATGAATTAGAATGGATTGTACGAATGAATTAGAATGGATTGTGCGAATGAATTAGAATGGATCGTATGAATGAATAAGAATGGATCGTACGAATGAATTAGAATGGATCGTGCGAATGAATTAGCATGAATCGTACGAATGTATTAGAATGGATCGTACGAATGAATTAGAATGAATCGTATGATCCATTCTAATTCATTCGTACGATCCATTCTAATTCATTCACACGAATATATCCATTCTAATTCATTCATACGATCTATTCTAATTCAGTCATACAATCCATTCTAATTCTTTCATACGATCCATTCGAATTCATTCGTACGATCCATTCTAATTCATTCTTACGATCCATTGTAATTCATTCGTATGATCCATTCTAATTCATTCCTACGATCTATTCTAATTCACTCTCTCGAATATATCCATTCTAATTCATTCGTTCGATCCATTCTAATTCATTCACACGATCCATTCTAATTCATTTGTATGATCCATTCTAATCCATTCGTACGATCCATTCTAATTCATTCGTACGATCCATTCTAATTCATTCGTACGATCCATTCTAATTCATTCGCACGAATGTATCCATTCTAGTTCATTCGTACGATCCATTCTAATTCATTCGTACGATCCATTCTAATTCATTCGTACGATCCATTCTAATTCATTCGCACGAATGTATCCATTCTAGTTCATTCGTACGATCCATTCTAATTCATTCGTACGATCCATTCTAATTCATTCGCACGATCCATTCTAATTCATTCGCACGATCCATTCTAATTCATTCGCACGATCCATTCTAATTCATTCGCACGATCCATTCTAATTCATTCGTACGATCCATTCTAATTCATTCATACGATCCATTCTAATTCATTCTAGAATGGATACATTAGTGCGAATGAATTAGAATGGATCGTACGAATGAATTAGATTGGATCGTACGAATGAATTAGAATGGATCTTACGAATGAATTAGAATGGATCGTACGAATGAATTAGAATGGATCGTACGAATGAATTAGAATGGATCAAATGAATGAATTAGAATGGATCGTACGAATGAATTAGAATGGATCGTACGAATGAATTAGAATGGATCGTACGAATGAATTAGAATGGATCGTACGAATGAACTAGAATAGATACATTCGTGCGAATGAATTAGAATGGATCGTACGAATGAATTAGAATGGATCGTACAATTCATTCTAATTCATTCGTACGATCCATTCTAATACATTCATACGATTCATGCTAATTCATTCGCACGATCCATTCAAATTCATTCGTACGATCCATTCTTATTCATTCATACGATCCATTCTAATTCATTCGCACAATCCATTCTAATTCATTCGTACAATCCATTCTAATTCATTCGTATGATCCATTCTAACTCATTCGGTGGATCCATTCTAATTCATTCGTACGATCCATTCTAATTCATTCCCACGATCCATTCTAATTTATTCGTACGATCCATTCTAATTCATTCGTACGATCTATTCTAATTCATTCGCACGAATGTAACCATTCTAATTCATTCATACGATTCATTCTAATTCATTCGTATCAGCTATTCTAATTCATTCGTACGATCCATTCTAATTCATTAGTACGATCCATTGTAATTCATTCATACAATCCATTTAGATTCATTCGCACAAATGTATCCATTCAAATTCATTCGTACGATCCAGTCTAATTCATTCGTACGATCCATTCTAATTCATTCGCACGAATATATCCATTCTAATTCTTTCGTACAATGCATTCTAATTCATTCGTACGATCCATTCTAATTCATTCATTTGATCCATTCTAATTCATTCGTACGATCCATTCTAATTCATTCGTCCGATCCATTCTAATTCATTCGCAGGAATGTATCCATTCTAATTCATTCGTACGATCCATTCTAATTCATTCGTAAGATCCATTCTAATTCATTCGTAAGATCCATTCTAATTCATTCGTACGATCCATTCTAATTCATTCGTACGATCCATTCTAATTCATTCGCACGAATGTATCCATTCTAGTTCATTCGTACGATCCATTCTAATTCATTCGTACGATCCATTCAAATTCATTCTATACGATCCATTCTAATTCATTCGTACGATCGTACGAATGAATTAGAATGAATTAGAATGGATCGTACGAATGAATTAGAATGGATCTTACGAATGAATTAAAATGGATCGTATGAATGAATTAGAATGGATCGTACGAATGGATTAGAATGGATACATTCGTGCGAATGAATTAGAATGGATCGGACGAATGAATTAGAATGGATCGTACGAATGAATTAGAATGGATCATATGAATTCGTTAGAATGGTTACATTCATGCGAATGAATTAGAATGGATCGTACGAATGGATTAGAATGGATACATTCGAGCGAATCTATTAGAATGGATCGTACATATGAATTAGAATGGATCGTACGAATGGATTAGAATGGATCCTACGAATGGATTAGAATGGATACCTTTGTGCACATGAATTAGAATGGATCGTATGAATGAATTAGAATGGATCGTAGAATGGATCGTACGAATGAATTAGAATGAAATAGAATGGATCGTACGAATTAATTAGAATAGATCATAGGAATGAATTAGAATGGATCGTGCAAATGAATTAGAATGGATACATTCGTACGAATGAATTAGAATGGATCGTACGAATAAATTAGAATGGATCGTACGAATGAATTAGAATGGATCATACGAATGAATTAGAATGGATCATACGAATGAGTAAGAATGGATCGTACGAATGAAATAGAATGGATTGTACGAATGAATTAGAATGGATCGTACGAATGAATTAGAATAGATCGTGTTAAATAATTAGAATGGATTGTATGAATGAATAAGAATGGATCATATGAATGAATTAGAATGGATCGTGCGAATGAATTCGAATGGATCGTACGAATGAATTAGAATGGATCGTACGAATGAATTAGAATGGATACATTCGTGCGAATGAATTAAAATGGATACATTCGTGCAAAAAAATTAGAATAGATCGTATGAATGAATTAGAATGGATCCTATGAATGAATTAGAATGGATCGTGCGAATGAATTAGAATGGATCGTACGAATGAATTAGAATGGATCGTGCTAATGAATTAGAATTGATCGAACGAATGAATTAGCATGGATCGTGCTAATGAATTAGAATGGAACGTACGAATGAATTAGAATGGATCGTGTGAAAGAATTAGAATGGATTGTATGAATGAATTAGAATGAATTCGTACGATCCATTCGAATTCATTCGCACGATCCATTCTAAGTCATTCATACGATCCATTCTAATTCATTCATACAATCCATTCTAATTCTTTCACACGATCCATTCTAATTCATTCATACGTTCCATTCTAATTCATTCGTACAATCTATTCTATTTCATTCGTACGATCCATTGTTACTCATTCGTATGATCCATTCTTATTCATTCGGACGAATGTATCCATTCTAATTTATTCGTACGATCCATTCTAATTCATTCGTACGATCCATTCTAATTCATTCGTACGATCCATTCTTACTCATTCGTATGATCCATTCTAATTCATTCGTACGATCCATTCTAATATATTCGTACGATCCATTCTAATTCATTCGCACGATCTATTCTAATTCATTCGTACGATCCTTTATAATTCATTCGTACGATCGTATGAATGAATTAGAACGAATCGTACGGAATGAATTAGAATGGATTTTATGAATGAATTAGAATGCAAACATTCGTGCGAATGAATTAGAATGGATCATACGAATGAGTAAGAATGGATCGTACGAATGAAATAGAATGGATTGTAAGAATGAATTAGAATGGATCGTACAAATGAATTAGAATGGATCGTACGAATGAATTAGAATGGATCATACGAATGAGTAAGAATGGATCGTACAAATGAAATAGAATGGATAGTACGAATGAATTAGAATGGATCGTACGAATGAATTAGAATGGATCGTGTGAAAGAATTAGAATGCATTGTATGAATGAATTAGAATGGATCGTATGAATGAATTAGAATGGATCGTGCGAATGAATTCAAATGGATCGCATGATCCATTCGAATAGAATGGATCGTATGAATGAATTAGAATGGATCGGGAGAATGAATTAGAATGGATTGTAGGAATGAATTAGAATGGATCGTATGAATGAATTAGAATGGATCGTATGAATGAATTAGAATGGATCATGCGAATGAATTAGAATGGATCGTACAAATGAATTAGAATGAATCGTACGAATGAATTAGAATGGATCATACAAATGAATTAGAATGGATCATCCGAATGAGTAAGAATGGATCATACGAATGAAATAGAATGGATTGTACAAATGAATTAGAATGGATACATTCGTGCGAATGAATTAGAATGGATCGTACGAATGAATTAGAATGGATCGTACGAATGAATTAGAATGGATCTTACGAATGAATTAGAATGGATCGTACGAATGAATTACAATGGATCGTACGAATGAATTAGAATGGATACATTCGTGCGAATGAATTAGAATGGATCGGACGAATGAATTAGAATGGATCGTACGAATGAATTAGAATGGATCGTACGAATAAATTAGAATGGATACATTCGTCCGAATGAATTAGAATGGATCATACGAATGAGTAAGAATGGATCGTACGAATGAAATAGAATAGATTGTATGAATGAATTAGAATGGATTCGTATGAATAAATTAGAATGGATACATTCGTGCGAATGAATTAGAATGGATCGTACCAATGAGTAAGAATGGATCGTACGAATGAAATAGAATGGATTGTGCGAATGAATTAGAATGGATCGTACGAATGAATTAGAATGGATCGTACGAATAAATTAGAATGGATCCTATGAATGAATTAGAATGGATCGTGCGAATGAATTAGAATGGATCGTACGAATGAATTAGAATGGATCGTGCTAATGAATTAGAATTGATCGAACGAATGAATTAGAAAGGATACATTCGTGCGAATGAATTAGAATGGATCGGACGAATGAATTAGAATGGATCATACGAATGAGTAAGAATGGATCGTACGAATGAAATAGAATAGATCGTACGAATGAATTAGAATGGATCGTACGAAGGAATTAGAATGGATCGTACGAATGAATTAGAATGGATATATTCGTGCGAAAGAATTAGAATAGATCGTATGAATGAATTAGAATGGATCCTATGAATGAATTAGATTGGATCGTGTGAATGAATTAGAATGGATCGTGCTAATGAATTAGAATTGATCGAACGAATGAATTAGCATGGATCGTGCTAATGAATTAGAATGGAACGTACGAATGAATTAGAATGGATCGTGTGAAAGAATTAGAATGGATTGTATGAATGAATTAGAATGGATCGTACGAAGTAATTAGAATGGATCGTACGAATGAATTAGAATGGATCGTACGAATGAATTAGAATAGATCGTACGAATGAATTAGAATGGATCGTACGAATGAATTAGAATGGATCGTGTGAAAGAATTAGAATGGATCGTATGAATGAATAAGAATGGATCGTACGAATGAATTAGAATGGATCTTGCGAATGAATTAGCATGAATCGTACGAATGTATTAGAATGGATCGTACTAATGAATGAATTAGAATGGATCGTATGAATGAATTAGAATGGATCGTACGAATGAATTAGAATGGATCGTACGAATGAATTAGAATGGATCTTACGAATGAATTAGAATGGATTGTACGAATAAATTAGAATGGATACATTCGTCCGAATGAATTAGAATGGATCATACGAATGAGTAAGAATGAATAAGAATGGATCGTACGAATGAATTACAATGGATCGTACGAATGAACTAGAATAGAATGGATCGTACGAATAAATTAGAATGGATCGTCCGAATGAATTAGAATGGATCGTGTGAAAGAATTAGAATGGATTGTATGAATGAATTAGAATAGATCGTATGAATGAATTAGAATGGATCGTACGAATGAATTAGAATGGATCGTGCGAATGAATTAGAATGGATCGTACAAATGAATTAGAATGGATACATTCGTGCGAATGAATTAGAATGGATCGGACGAATGAATTAGAATGGATCGTACGAATGAATTAGAATGGATCAAATGAATGAATTAGAATGGATCGTACGTACGAATGAATTAGAATGGATACATTCGTGCGAATGAATTAGAATGGATCGGACGAATGAATTAGAATGGATCGTACGCTCGAATGTATCCATTCTAATCCATTCGTACGATCCATTCTAATCCATTCGTACGATCCATTCTAATTCATTCGCATGAATGTAACCATTCTAATTCATTCATTTAATCCATTCTAATTCATTCGTACGATCCATTCTAATTCATTCATACGATCCATTCTAGTTCATTCGTACGATCCATTCTAATTCATTCATACAATCCATTCTAATTCATTCGTACGATCCATTCTAATTCACTCATACGATCCATTCTAATACATTCATACGATCCATTCTAATTCATTTGCACGAATATATCCATTCTAATTCATTCATACAATCCATTCTAATTCTTTCACACGATCCATTCTAATTCATTCGTAGGATCTATTCTAATTCATTCGCAAAATCCATTCTAATTCATTCGTACAATCCATTCTAATTCATTCGTATGATCCATTCTAACTCATTCGTTGGATCCATTCTAATTCATTCGTACGATCCATTCTAATTCATTCCCACGATCCATTCTAATTTATTCGTACGATCCATTCTAATTCATTTGTACGATCTATTCTAATTCATTCGCACGAATGTAACCATTCTAATTCATTCATACGATTCATTCTAATTCATTCATATGAGCTATTCTAATTCATTCGTACGATCCATTCTAATTCATTCATACGATCCATTCTAATTCATTCGTCCGATCCATTCTAATTCATTCGCACGAATGTATCCATTCTAGTTCATTCGTACGATCCATTTGTTGGAGGTTAATCCGGGTCAGAGGCTCGCAGCGGAAGCGATTTGGTGGTCGAAAGACCATTCATGGTGCACGTTACACTATTTTAATTTTCATAGAAACTAATCTACATATGTGTGCATGTGTATGCACGAGAATCGAAAACCCCTAACGGCAATCTAGCGTAATGATTAACTAGCATGCATGCAAATCATAATGCTCGCTAGATCTACATGTTAGATTACACATACCTTTCGTACGGATCTTTTAACCGCGGAGAATTGTCTTCTTTGTCGATGGAGACGGAAGATCGTTCGCGAAGATGCCGATGGTGCGAATGGAGATATTGCCTTCTTGTTCACCCGATCTCACACGATGCACAGAACGTCGCTCTCGGATCTCTGAGTGCCTCCGAAGAATGACCCTTCTCCTTCTTCAGAACTCCACGCGAGGAAGACGAAGTAGCAAGCGGGAAACGGGAGATGAAACGGGAGAGAACTAGAGAGATGAGAGGAGGGGGGTTCGGATTTTCTGGCACATGGGGCCGGCGCCCTATAGGTCCTTTTATAGGGCCGGCCTACCCCCTTGGATAAGGATCCAAGGGGATAAAGACCTCCCATAATTATCTCTCCATTATCTCCTTTTTATCTCTCCGCGTATTTATCCGTTTTCCCTCTTTTTAGGGCTCGACTTTATCCGTTTTTATCGCCCCATCCCTATCTATATGGCCGGCCCTATAGATGAGGGATTCTTATCCCTACATCATAGGGCCGGCCCTAGCAAGGTGCCTCACTACTAGGGTCGGCCAACAGTGAGGTCCGGCAGAGTGAGGTTTTTACCAAAACGCCCCGATGCCTCATTTTGATCATTTCTAGCGTGCGATACCTAGCGGCCACTTCTTAAGTGATCTTTACTAGTTACCTACTATTAACTGAGGCCACCGGAGGGTGCCTCTAGCAAAGTCAACTAGTCAACTCGCAGCACATCCCGGTGCATCGCACCTGTGCAGCGAAGTTCACTTATGGCTAGGGATTACTACATACGACTCTGTACTAGTCTCGGGCACAACCCTTAGTACTCGCATATAGTTACGCATCTACCGTGCTCTAGTGCCAAGCACACACGGAGCGTATACTTCTTTCTTCCTCATGCTTATGGTGTTCCGAGGAAACGGTTCAAGAACCGTACATAATGTTGATAAGGTGGAACCATCAGGGACCGGGGTTCATGGCTTCCAACTCAAGCTCGATCGACACACTACCCGAGTGTACGATCGATCCTCTGAGCTCGAGTTAACCTGCGTAGCCACCCAGAGTGCGACGCAGGCTGCACTCCAATTCACCCAGACTTACTATGTTCTCCATCATACCCCTGCTCTCTGCTTAGTAGTGGTAAACCCGCTGTCCCTCCACTTGATGCCATGATTCACTTCGAGCGGTGAAGACTACCATCAGACTCGAATGATCATATGACATGGTTCCTTCTAGGTTGACCTATACATCGTACCTCTGATTACCCCGTCGAGTAATCGAACCCGGTCAACAGTCACACTGATGACCACCAGGCCTGGGTTTGGTACAGTATAAGTCACACCAAGGAACGCACCTCCTATCAGGGGTGTGGATGGCCTACAGGAGTGACACGCTAATGCAACGCCAGCCGGGTAACCCAGTACACCGTGGTTTTGAATCACTGCATATGGATCCTCACACATTGGTGTGCCAAAGCACCACGCAACTATTTAGTCCATCAGTCATGGTTCCTCAGGGTTTAGGACCGTTTTACCCTAAGCAGAAACACGGCTTAATGTACCAGTGTCTGCTCACTGATCTGTACACCGTGTTAGTTCCGTTCAGCCACAGACACTGTGCCTGGTGATGACCATGGTGAAGACATCCCATGAACTGTCATCGCCAACAGCTTATCATGATGAGGCGACCAACCTGATCATAGCTGCGAACTGATTTAGGTTATACGGGACCAATCCACTCAGTCTTCAACTCAGTGGACTACCATATAACCATGGCTCTCTGTTCCCTAAAGAACACGTAACTATGTTACGCACCTATATGCATCTCATATATTAATAACTATCAATCTTTATTAGACTAAAACATAAAGTTTTACAAGCTTAGAACACATCAATCCTAACAATCTCCCACTTGGTCTAGCGAAGCAAAACGGTTTTGACTCCCATCGTGTCCACATGTTGCTCGAATGCCTTGGTAAGTATTGCCTTTGTGAAAGGATCAGCAACATTATCTGTAGATGCAATCTATGTCACCGCTACTCGCCCTTGCTTTTGAAACTGCCGAATCAAGTGGAACTTGCGCTCAATGTGCTTCCCCTTTTGGTGATGTCTTGGCTCCTTTGCTTGTGCTACCGCCCCACTATTGTCGCAGTAAAGCACAATAGGTAACTGGGCCTCTGGTACGCACCCCAAATCCGTAAGGAATTTCTTGAGCCATATCGCCTCTTTGGCTGCCTCGCACGCTGCAACGTACTCAGCCTCTGTGGTAGAGTCTGCGATGCATTTCTGCTTCACACTCTGCCAACTAACCGCTGCTCCTCCTAGCATAAACACAAAACCTGATGTCGACTTCCTGGATTCCCAATCTGACATAAAGTCAGAATCTGTATATCCAATCGGCGTCAGTTCTTGTCCAGTGTAAACCAACTCATAGTCCCTTGTTCTACAAAGGTACTTGAGTATACACTTCACAGGTGTCCAGTGATCTGGACCCAGATTCGACTGAAACCGACCCATCATTCCTACTGCGAAACAGATATCAGGCCTTGTACAATGCATAGCATACATTAGACTACCTAATGCCGAAGCATAAGGTATCTTCTACATTTCTGCTCTCTCCTCAGGTGTCTTAGGACATTGATCCTTAGACAGTTTTACGCCATGTCTAAATGGCACAAAACCCTTCTTGGAGTTTTGCATGTTAAATCTAGCCATAATCTTATCTATATACGCAGCCTGTGATAGCGAGAGAATCCTGTTCTGGCGATCACGTGTTACCTTGATCCCCAAAACATAACTCGCTTCACCTAGGTCTTTCATATCGAACTGTGTTGACAACCAGACCTTTACCGTTGACAATGTTCCTACATCATTCCCAATGAGTAGAATATCGTCTACGTAAAGTATCAAATATATCACTGTAGTCTTATCACTCCTCTTGTATACACATGGTTCATCCTCGTTTTGAGTAAATCCATATGACTGGATTGCCTGATCAAAACGGATGTTCCAACTTCTAGATGCTTGCTTTAGTCCATAAATGGACTTCTGCAACTTGCAAACTAGATGTTCCTGACCCTCTGACTCAAAACCTGGTGACTGCATTATATAAATGTCTTCTTCCAAATTCCCATTAAGGAATGTTGTCTTGATATCCATTTGTCAGATCTCCCAGTCATAATGGGCTGCATTGGATAGGAGGATCCGAATAGACTTTATCATAGCTACCGGCGAGAAGGTTTCGTCAAAGTCGATTCCTTCTCTCTGGGTATAACCCTTGGCAACTAATCTAGCTTTATAAGTCTCTATTGATCCATCAGATCCTCTCTTCCTTTTATACACCCACTTATACCCAATAGGTTTAATATTGGATGATGGTGTAACAAGAGTCCAGACAGCGTTATGGGACATTGATGCAATTTCTGCCTCCATAGCCTTTTGCCAGTCAGAGCTGTCAGAAGCTCCCACTGCCTCATCGTAGCTCAGTGGGTCATCCTCCTGACCCTCTGGATCAACCAATAAGGTTTCTCCATAGTATCTGTCAGGAGCTCTGATGTTTCTCCCACTGCGATGAGGTGGTGGTGGTGTTACAGGATTAATAGGTTCTACAGTATCTGGTATAATATTATCTGTAATGTCAGCTCCCACTATGCTTTCGGATGCGCTATCTGTACTAGTACCCAGCAGTTCATCCAGAACTACCTTACTAGTAGGCTTGTGGTCCACAATATAATCCTGTTCTAGGAAATAGGCGTTCGTAGAAACGATCACTTTCTTTTCCTCAGGATCATAAAATAGACCACCTTTGGTCTCCTTAGAATACCCTACAAATAAGCATACTCTGGTTTTAGATTCCATCTTTTCCCTCTTATCCCTTCGCACATGTGCAGGGCATCCCCATATTCTGAAATGCTGTAGCAATGGCTTTTGCTTTGACCACAGTTCTCTAGGGGTCTGAGGTACTGACTTAGACAGAACATGATTCAGAATATAAACTGCTGTTTGTAGGGCACATCCCCAAAAGGTCATTGGTAAACTGGCGTAACTCATCATGCTATGAACCATGTCCAACAAGGTTCGATTCCTTCTCTCGGAAACTCTATTCTGTTGTGGGGTACCTGGAGCAGTTAACTGGGATTTTATCCCATGCTCCACCAAATACCCTAGGAACTCGTCAGATAGGTATTCACCTCCTCGATCAGATCGAAGGGTTTTTATATATTTACCTGTCTGCTTTTATACTTCAGCCCTGAACTCTTTGAACATGTCAAAGGATTCCGACTTCCGATGCATCAGGTAAACATAACCATATCTTGAGTAATCATCAATGAATGTGATGAAGTACTCATGGCCTCCTATCGCCTTGACGTTCATGGGTCCACACACATCTGAATGGATTAACTCTAATACCTCAGTAGCTCTTACTCCTTTGCCTTTAAAGGACCTCTTGGTCATCTTGCCTTCCAGGCAGGATTCACAGGTGGGAAGGATCTCCGTAGGATCTGTTTCCAGAAGCCCGGCCTTCACCATTCTATG